>JAMPIV010007060.1:0-77391 GCA_024509875.1 Oreohelix idahoensis
TGTTTGTATTATTATGTTGGGGAGGGTAAATTTGGTTATAGGTAAGGAAAGGAGAGTAGAGTAAAAAAGTAATGGAATGATTGATGTGAGGTGAGTGAAAGAGAATGAGTTAGATGATTAATTTTTGGGGGATTGATGGATTGTGAGGGTGGGGTGGGGTATAATATTGTTTATATAATTAGTCCCCTTGGGCTGTTCAGCCTTTTAATTACGCAATCAACTTCGTTGGTAGTTCTTATCTAGGCTGTTACCCGTTACTACAACAAACCCTTAGACCTTAATACTGTGTCCAGTAAATGATAGTAGACTAGAACAGTGAGAACAGGATAGTGGGTAGGTTTGGTATTGTACAAACATTTATTACAAATAAGGGAGGGAAACCTGAGGCCTGTAAACAGTAAATTAATATGAAATTAATATAATACAAATATAAAGGTATGTTATCAGGCACTCGCAGGAAATACAGAAGTAGAACACCAGACAACAGAAAAACAACAGACATGAGTGGCTTACCCAGGATTTGAACACTGGACCTTCCGTGCGACAACCCCGCCTAGCCATGCAAGCGAATCACACTATCCGCTCTGCCATCTACGCATCATCAAAAAATGATGTTTCAATGGCAGGTCAATAGTGCGAACCACAATACACGACACCAGAAGTCCTCCATGGGCAGTTCAGCCTATTAATGACGCAATCACTTCTGTTGTATTTCTATCAAGCAGTATAGGCCGAATCCAACAAGACCCTTAGGACCTTAATACTTTGGATTCGGCCTATACTGCTTGATAGAAATACACAGAAGTGATTGCGTCATTAATAGGCTGAACTGCCCATGGAGGACTTCTGGTGTCGTGTATTGTGGTTCGCACTATTGACCTGCCATTGAAACATCATTTTTTGATGATGCGTAGATGGCAGAGCGGATAGTGTGATTCGCTTGCATGGCTAGGCGGGGTTATCGCACGGAAGGTCCAGTGTTCAAATCCTGGGTAAGCCACTCATGTCTGTTGTTTTTCTGTTGTCTGGTGTTCTACTTCTTTATTTCCTGCGAGTGCCTGATAACATACCTTTATATTTGTTTCATATTAATTTCATATTAATTTACTGTTTACAGGCCTCAGGTTTCCCTCCCTTATTTGTAATAAATGTTTGTACAATACCAAACCTACCCACTATCCTGTTCTCACTGTTCTAGTCTACTATCATTTACTGGACACAGTATTAAGGTCCTAAGGGTCTTGTTGGATTCGGCCTATACTGCTTGATAGAAATACAACAGAAGTGATTGCGTCATTAATAGGCTGAACTGCCCATGGAGGACTTCTGGTGTCGTGTATTGTGGTTCGCACTATTGACCTGCCATTGAAACATCATTTTTTGATGATGCGTAGATGGCAGAGCGGATAGTGTGTTTCGCTTGCATGGCTAGGCGGGGTTGTCGCACGGAAGGTCCAGTGTTCAAATCCTGGGTAAGCCACTCATGTCTGTTGTTTTTCTGTTGTCTGGTGTTCTACTTCTTTATTTCCTGCGAGTGCCTGATAACATACCTTTATATTTGTTTCATATTAATTTCATATTAATTTACTGCTTACAGGCCTCAGGTTTCCCTCCCTTATTTGTAATAAATGTTTGTACAATACCAAACCTACCCACTATCCTGTTCTCACTGTTCTAGTCTACTATCATTTACTGGACACAGTATTAAGGTCCTAAGGGTCTTGTTGGATTCGGCCTATACTGCTTGATAGAAATACAACAGAAGTGATTGCGTCATTAATAGGCTGAACTGCCCATGGAGGACTTCTGGTGTCGTGTATTGTGGTTCGCACTATTGACCTGCCATTGAAACATCATTTTTTGATGATGCGTAGATGGCAGAGCGGATAGTGTGATTCGCTTGCATGGCTAGGCGGGGTTGTCGCACGGAAGGTCCAGTGTTCAAATCCTGGGTAAGCCACTCATGTCTGTTGTTTTTCTGTTGTCTGGTGTTCTACTTCTTTATTTCCTGCGAGTGCCTGATAACATACCTTTATATTTGTTTCATATTAATTTCATATTAATTTACTGTTTACAGGCCTCAGGTTTCCCTCCCTTATTTGTAATAAATGAGAAGGACGTCCAACTCGTTGAAAGACGCGAATTAGCAGTCTATTTAGAAAGAACTTTAATTATAAGTGTGTTCGTTCAGTATTTAACGAATCATACTGTGTGCTGTTATTATTGTTTCCTTATAACTTCTGTATCCCATATGGTTATAAGTCGATAGTATATAGTGTTCTTTATTCTATATAGCACACTATATTTGTTGTTTTGCTTTTACTGTTTACTATTTCTCCCAGCCGATATTACTGATGATTGTTAATGTGGCGTTTATAACGTATAAAGTGTATATGGATTACCCCTTTCCGTGGGTTTTTAATATGCTGGTTTTAAACATGCCTCAGTTTACACATTAGTAATGCGTATGTTGGTGATTTTTGTCTATTAGTAATCCCTCGTAATTTAGTCTGATTTGTTTCTTAGTAAATTTAGGGGTATTATTTCTAGTGCCACGTCTAGTCATATTGAAAAGTATTGCTCCTGCAGTTGTAATTAGTGCCTGGTGCAGCAATCTGTCCTGTTGTTTCTTGTTGCTGGGAGCAACAGCGTCATATACTACAGGGTGATTCAACAATCAGTTTTTAGTCTGACATTTTTATATAATCACTTATACCTATTGGATACACGGATATGGGGGTCGGGGTGGCTAATAGGTATGGCGTCCGCCTCGAATTCAAGATGTACCGGGTTCGATTCCTAGTTGAGGGAATATAATTTACGGAAATGTATTTTTTTCCAGAACCAATGGTCCACACAATTATGTCATACTCCCCTCTGGTCTCCTCGGTAGTGATGCCTAGCCTTCTCTGATAAGGGCGAAAAATAGTTGCGCATGTTAAAAATCTCACGGCAGTTGGAAAATGTAAAGCGTAGGCTATTAAGGCCGCTGTCCGCGATTTCTTTTTTAATCTCCCGTTTTTTTACATTCACATTCCATGGAAATTTACAAAGACATGCATTGAAATAATGGCATGAATATAAGTATAAAAATGAAAATTCAATTTACAAAACATGTGCATTTTACAACAAAAGAATTTGACAAAAATACATGTTATGTAAAGACTCGCGAGTATTTACCTGCACTTTTGTACACATCCAAAATAAATTTATTTTCCCGGCTTGTACAATATTCGCAGTAGAAAATAATTTGCCCATCGCTCACACACATACACACTCACGCACACACAAACCGTTTTTCTGCTGCTACTATTTACGACTTTCAGCGTTGGCGTTAGTATTTCAGTGGTTTTCTTGGTTTGGTTTGTTTGAAGTTTACAACGATAATCTGGCCTTCCAGTCCCACAAATAAACAGGGGTGTCAAAGATATCCTAGATTTAGAATCTGGCGCGAAATGCCAAGGTCAGGACACATTCACAGAGCAAATTTGGTGAATGTAACGTATTCTAAGAGGCGTAAAGAGAGGATCGTCTTAGACCGTTTATCTCAAATCTGACACGGTTAAATTGGCGTAGGATTTGGAGAATTTGCACTTGGAAAGTTTTTGACATGAAAGACTGGACAGGCTTACCAAAGGTCAAGCTAGTCATGAAGCTAGAGAGTAAGGAGAGGGGAACGAGGGGGTTATTTTTTTATTATTTTTATTTTGAACAACTACACGGGCTTACCTAAAGCAAAGCATGAAGCGAGAGAGGAAGGAGAGGGGGAAGCAGGGGGTTTGGACCTTGCTTCTTTTTTTTTTTTTTAACACCTTAATCCTATCTCCCAATCACATTTCATTGTATTGAACATTCTAAATAAAGGGTTTGATTTATTTATATCAACACTTGGTGCCGTGCCTATGCCTATATATATATATATATATATATATATATATATATATATATATATATATATATATATATATATATATATATATATATATATATATATATATATATATATATATACACACACACATACATATTTATCATCTCATCTCATAACCAGCCCTTACACCCTTACAAGAGAATAGATAATACAAGTGATTTGTATAATTTGATCTTCACAGGAAGACTGATGTTACTTTTCCAGATCACATTCAGCCTTGTCATTGGCAGCTGAGGCCATCTCAAGTCTTGTCTTGATTTCTTTACATGATCTTCCATCACTACATATAGTGGACCCCAGATATTTAAAGGTGTTAACTTCTTCTGACATTTGCCCATTTAACGTCATGTGTGAGTGTACTGCATTAAAAAAACAATTGATATTCCGTTTCTAGGATGCTTTTCCTACATAGCTAACATTTTGATATTTGGTTGGATCTGTGGGCTTTTCGTTCTATTGTGGGTGTCATGTTGTGATTATTATTAGACTAATAATCCTTTTTTTTTTTAAATTTTTATTAACCCCTTCTGGGGCTCAAAGTGAGGTCTATTACTTTATTGTGTAAAATTTGTGTGATCTCGGCCCTGGCTAAGACAGGCCGAGAAGCGACAAGGAAGTATTAATTCGAGAGTTATGTCATGATACCGTCATTGAAAGGATACGGCACATGTTAGTGTTTGGTTGTATCTCCCGTAAGTCAAATTTGGTAATATTCAGACATCGTATTAAACGAGCCAGTAACCCCTCACAACATGACGAGAGAATTACAGCGAGTTATTTCAGTTTCATATATTGATCATATCACTATTTCTCCTGTAGACATTTCACTCCGTTACATTCTATTTTACATTCATTGGATGTAGTCAAACTTATCTAGACGCACTATCAATGAAGCCAAGGAGAAACCTTAAAAACAAAACACGGAAAGAACTGAAAGAAAACCTTACTTACTTAGTCGTTCCTCTTCAACCCTGTTATGTAGAACATCATACTGTCATATCGGCGGTCTTCCTTCCGGCCTGGTTCCAATCCAGTTCTTGGTCCTCAGGGACTGTCAAACATTGTTCTCCCTGCAAACTCTGGGTCGTCATGGAGGTCAGGATCCCTGGCTCTTTGTTTCTCATATTTGTCGTGGTAGCCGACCTTTTTCTATTCTGCATATATGACCAGACCATTTTTAATTGGACTGTTCTACTGGGATCTGCAAGGCTGGGTTTTGAGGTCTTGACGTATCGTTTGGTTGCGGACCATGTCTCTTCTTGTTACTTCAACCACCTTCTTCAAATACCTCATTTCTGAGGTTTGAAGCTGGCTTTTGTGGGTTTTAGTCATCCCCATAACTCGCATCCATATGTCAAGATTGGGACATACGTGGAACTGTATACAGCGATCTTTGTTTGCCAACATATATATATATGTAAGAGACCATATCATGTAGGGATGTGTGCCCAAGCGATATCAGGTTATCGTTTAAAAGTAAAAGTAGTCGTATAGCAGAAACATACAAGATCCAATTTTGTAGGAGGTCCCGTGACCAGTGTTAAGTCCTTTTTCGCATAGGAGTTAAGTGTGCGAGACTTAACATAGCTAGATGCAAGTCTAACTGTGTTAGATGCACCATGTGTGCGCATCTGAGTAAGTCTTCTTTCTTCTTTGATCCTTAGCCGCCGACCGTCAAAGCAGTCAGTGGCCATCACTCCTAGTGGCGTCTTGTAGGGCAACAACAAATTGATTCCACTTTGCTCTGTCGGTGGCCATCCTTCGTACAGTGCCCCAACTCTGGTTCATTCTTTGCATCTCAGCCTCCACAGTCCTCCGCCAGGTTGTTTTTGGTCGGCCTCTCTTTCGTTTTCCTTCAGGGGTCCAAAGCATAGCTGTTCTTGTGATGGCATCGGGGTCTCTTCTGAGGACATGGCCAACCCAGCTCCAGCGTCTGCCAGCTATGATGGTGTGCATGTCCTCTTGCTTGCTACGAGTAAGCAGATCTTGGTTAGTGATGGTATTCGGCCAAAAGATTCATCTGAGTAAGTAGTATAAGTTTAATTAATTAATTACCAATTTTTGCACTAAAGAGCGCAACTTGGTGCGATCGGTTTTGATTGTTGCAAAACAGCGCTGACGCTGTGGAGATGCCAAAAAGCCGGTTGATAAAGACAGACGTCTTCCAACAAAGTTCGTGGAAAGTCTTACCCCCATGTCGTGGGAAGACTATGATTTATTTGATATGCTACCTTCCAGGGTGAAGTGTTAGCCTTAGCCAATTCTGGCTTGTTCGTTTTCCAGTGTCTCAATTTGATACCATTTGTAAATTCCCAGCAAGATCTTGGTAGGGCTTCGGCACATCTCTTTATGGCCTGCCGCTAGTGTGTCCAGATCCACTACTGGGCTAGATTTGAATCATTACACTGTTGAATCTCCAGTGAAGATATCCGGCATTTAATTACTTGTTAAATTGGAATCTGTAATGTACAAGAAATATTTACCGCAATACTCCCGCCGTCCAAGAGACGTCGGCGGTCAGTGAGGTCGGTCAAATTGGACATTGATGTCATAAATATATATATACTGTACTACATGATTGATTTAATATGCAACCTTTTGATGTAAGAGTATGTCTACTCTTGATGTTGTCGTCCTCGTCTTCCTGAAATAATCGATATTGAAAACTGACATACAAGTCATGGGTCCAATGTATATCACTTGTACGTTGGTCAACGACCCAGTTATTGCCGTTGGTATATATTGTGACCGTGTGGCCAGAAAAAATGTAATGTTAGACTGAGTAATTAGTTGTCGATCTAGTCTACGGTGTGAATTTGTGCTCATGTTAGCATTCTCACCTGGTAATGGGCGATTTTAACGAAATACACCTTCGCCATACGTGAAGAAGACAGACGTGTGAAACGTGGGAGACAACCATCGGTTGTTAGACATCTTGGCGCGGTCTGACACCAGAGGGAAAACACCTTGTTGAGCACGAAACCATGAGGTGTGACTCCAGGCAAGAAATATCGTGGGAATGTAACCACCTGTGGGTGGAACTTCAATTGTGGGCGTCTAGAAAGATAACACTGACAAACAACATTTTTCTTTCTTATATAAGAATAAGTGTTCTTAGGTCAGTTTCT
Organism: Oreohelix idahoensis; assembly: GCA_024509875.1. NCBI lineage: Eukaryota > Metazoa > Mollusca > Gastropoda > Stylommatophora > Oreohelicidae > Oreohelix > Oreohelix idahoensis. The sequence continues at coordinate 7,060 of JAMPIV010007060.1, forward strand.
TGCGCTGATTTCAAATTTGAAATCCGTTTATCTCTATCACATCGGGTTCTTAAGATATTTGTGAATAAATATATTTTTGGGAAACCGTTATTTGCTCCATTTCATTTTTACTATATAACTTATTAAAAATTAATAAAATGCAAAATAATTCTACTTTGTATACTACTAAACGATGCATGACATATGTTACGCTATTTTTCAAATAGTTACTGTATTTTGAAATAATTCTGAGCGAAATATGGCTTCTAGAAGTTGTAGAAATTCGGCTGATCTGTTCTGTTAAGTGTGCGGATATTTTACCGATCGTGTTCACCAGAAAAACTTTACACCATTACTAAAGAAAGCATATGAACTTTATTTCGATTCGAAAGTTGATGATGCAAATAAATATTGGAAGCCAAATGCAGTTTGTTCGACTTGTGCAAATACATTGGCAGGTTGGTTACGAAAATCGCCGAAGCATAAGTCGATGCCTTTTGGAGTGCCAGTAATATGGCGTGAACCGACAAATCACGCTGCTGATTGTTACTTCTGCTTGACAAATATCCATGGTCTCACTTTTAAAACTAGAAAGTCTGTGGTTTATCCAAATATTGAATCGGTTTCGAAACCAGTGACTCATGATCCAATCACGTGTCCGATCCCAGTTCCATCAGAACAATATCCGTTGGACGTGAATGAACCATCAGAAAGTGATAGTTTACCTGCTTTAGAAACTAATTCTGACTCGGATTATATACCGGTGAATGATGGTGTTCACTTAATTAACCATTCAGCGATGAACATGGAGAACGATTCCATCAAGATAACGCCGTAATGGAGTCACGTTATCAAGGACGGTGGAGTGTGACCATGCTTGCCGATTATTGTTGGATGCTTCATCGCGATGTACCACATGCCATTCACCGACGAAAGTCGACTGCAAAGAAATTCAAGCTACATAACTGTTATACTTCTTGTACGAATGATGTTGAAATACTGTATGCGTTGTTAAAAAATTTTAATTGCGTATTTCTAGAGATCCCGACCTGATAGAGAAAAACGGTTTGCAGATTTTAAAACAGCGCATTAAAATTGACCAGAAAAACATAGAATTGTTAGAGAAAGACAAAAAAAAAATTTTTTTGTTAGCCAGTGTAATCTTTACTAAAATGTGATCTCATGTCATCCAAACTGAGCATAGGACTCCTGATTTGCTCCCTAGAGAGATGGGTGGAGTTTTCCCTGACATTTTGACGTAGCTATCATGTGGTGCATGGTTGGAGATGCAGATTTAAACTGAAACAGTGAGAGGCTTCAGTGAGAGAGCTGAGAAGTAGCAAGATCATTCTTGTGCAAAATGCGCCCTCGTACGATAACCAACTGAGGTTTGGGCTTTTGCATAGTTGCGTCTGTGCTAAGAGAACTAACGACATAGAGGCATGCTTGCATATAAGTACATTTTTATAATACTTTAGATTTAGTAATATTAGACTTTCAGGTTTAAAAGTTAATGCTTTGTAGCGTTTGCCTATCTATAGCTTGATAGAAGCTGACTGGCGATTTATGTGTATTTAAGTGTAATTTCACGTATATCTCATCGCTATTTTCAACAGTGAGACTGTGTGTTAAATGTGTAAAGTACTAAGTGAATTTATAAGAGAAATTCTAGTGTCGCATTGCGCTGTATACAAGTGTGTATTTATTACCATTATTATTATTAGTTGTGTAGTGTTAAATAATGGTTATATTGCATTCTTGTGAGCCGTAAGTGTGGTTAATGTTACATCAGTGATTTTTGTGAGAGAAAGATTAGCGTACCCTCTAGCTCCGTGAGTAGCCTATGCCTATTACATTTAGTACAGAGCTGTAAGAATAGAGTATATATCTCCTTTTTCTTTAGAGCAGCTAGATATCTAAGATACTGATAAATTGATGTCATTTAGACCAGTGCGCTGTGTGGAATATTTCATCATAGATAGAAGTGCTTCATTTAAGTTTTATCTCGCGTGATGATGGAGTTAGTATCTAATATGCGTATGAAGGCATTCTTGTTGACTGAGATATGTTTATTGTTGATTACACATACATACAGACTTGCATGAACACACACACACACACACACACTCACACATGGTCATTTAAGTGCATGTACTTGCATAATTTCACACATATGTATGTATTATTAAGTAGATAATGTTTGTCCATTAGTACGATGCTAGTTTATTTTGTTTCATTTTATTTCAGAGAGTCCAGCAGTCTGTGCTGGGTTATTAGATGATGTTACCTAAATAGCTTGGTTTTATGGTGTTGCTTAGGAATTGTCTTCAAAGTAAACTTGTGGACAACATTGTTTCTGTATGATTCTTGTGCTACCTGATAGGGTTCCATTAATAAAAGTGGGACCCCTGTCATCAAGAGTTTTTCTGTGACTGCGGAACGTTTGCGAAAGTAGGCCGGAGAGAGTGACGACAACATTACACACAAATCCTTATTCTCCTTCACACATCGTCTTCGCACCGTCACAATATTAACATTGGTTCATCTGTTCAGTCCACACTACACTACAATTCGCGTGTATACAATAGTCGGCCACCTGTAAGCCCGACAAAGCTGACAACGCTTAAGTCAGCAGCAATATTGACAGTACCAACAGTGCAACCCCTAAGTCACGTAAAAACCGAATCAACAACCAGTTCCCTTTGTTGCTGTTGCCTTCCCAAACTCAAAAGCAGAGTCAGGTACCCTTTTACAACTGGGTAGACTGGAGCGTACGCTACCATGTTCCGATTCCGAAACCTGTAAACTGTGCCGCGAGAGGGAACGTGTTCTAAAACCATCTAGCAAGTCGGACGCGAGGTTATAATTCTTCACATTTTTTTTTTAAGATTGTCGTCTTTAACAAATAATGTAGGCAAACGTTGTATTCCTCGCAAAGGAAAATATACTTCTTTCAGTAAAACATTGTTAACAATATATTTGCAGGTTTGCAAGTGTAAAAATTTGTTTTCATCTTGAAATTAGCTGTCTTAGAAAACAGATGCCTTGTCGAATTAACATCAACAGATGTTTCTAAACGAAAAAAACAAACTAAACGGATGTAAGTTGAACGAAATCTTCTTCCTCATGCATGACTGTCAGAATGTTGTATTCATTTTAATCACGATTAACAGACAGCTTTAAACTAGACGAAGGGTCGGCATATGGCAGATGCCTTTCTGTAGATCACAGGGTGTGATTTTGGTAGATCTCTAAGTGGCGGAAGAGGATAAAAGAAATAATGTTATAACTACATAAGTAACGGACCAGCACTCTACAGCCGGCATTTAACAGCGTGCATCCTCAGAATTAAAGGTATATCCCTCCTCCCCCCAGCGAAAACCCACAATGTTGTTTACAAGAACTCACGTTAATCGTTAACTGCATGAGATAGAAACGTGATCCTTTCTTTGAAGTGAAGTTTACAATCTGTAAAATAGAATTTAAGATAAATAAATATTACTTTCAGTACCAACAACAATATTAAACAGGATAATCCTGGAGAGGTTAAAAGTGTCCACAGATAGACAATTGAGAGAGAAACAAGCAGGTTTTATGCAAAACAAATCCTGTACAGATCAGGTAGCCATATCCAGTACAATAATTCCCGCCATAAGTACTTCGGTCGGTCGGTCTGTCACACTTTGCACACCGTCATTTGCGCAATTTTTTTCTATTTTCGAGAGAGTGCATTAACTTTCGACAACAGCTAAGGGGGTGCAATTGTGGTTGAAAGTTCGACAATAATTGTATTGTTTCCCCTTATATGTACTCTCGCGAAAATAGCAAAGAGTGACGGTGTGCATTAAATCAACAGACAATCAAGATACTCTTCTGTCCCGTTTCATTTATGAAACGGATTTAACTCGTCATTTTTCTTAAAAATAACCTTAAAATGTAAGTTTCTGATTGTTTCTTCAAGACAAAATTTTAATTTAAAGTATTGCAGACTTATCGTTAAGATATATTAACAGGGGGAGTTAAATGTTTGAGATCCTCACATGTGAGTCTAGTATTTCATAGACGCACATTTGAGCGCATCTAAGTTAATTGTATGATTAAGTATTTGCGTACGACCGTGCACAATTATTGAACGGTTATGACGCGATTTGTCGCGGTGATTTGTTACTATCCAATATACATACTTGAGGCAGATTAATATATCCTTCGTCATGAACAGACGTTATTTTGGCCAGAATCTTATCCCAAGTCTAGAGAAGACACGGCTTTGATTTATTTTTTAATCATCTGTGAGATGATAATACTTTCCTTGTGCCCGACGTGCCAAGATGAAGATACTATGAATATTCAGCCACAATCGGCTCCTAACTATCTCAAGCCTCAGATATAGTCCCCTCCAGTACCGTTTATTGCAGAGCTTCAATCGACCAATGGTGTCGATTGCTAGTGCGTCAATACAATGCTTGGAGAGGCTGTTTAATGGCAATTGAAGATATCTCTGCTCACGTTTTTTAACATGGTTATTTTTGTAAACCCATGCATCATACAACTTCCTTTGACCTTCGTGTGGTAATGGCTATTGAAGTCAGTCAACGTCCATGTTGATTGTTGCATATGTATTTTTTCATGCCATTATAACAAGTGATGATTGCTGTACTACTTCGTCAAAGTATTCACTGTCGTCTTCAAATAAATGATGTCTCGTTGCAACCCATACCCTACGAGTGCAGCATCTATTTTCTCTTGAGTTTGGTCATACAGTTTTGACTCATTATAATATCGTATGCCAACACAATAACGGCCCACAAAACATTCGCACAACTATCTCATCCAAAGATACGTCGGCCACAGACAATGAGCCCGACAGGCCAGTAAACAATCGAGAAAGTAGAGGTAACACTTATTATTGTGGATCAAAATGATAAGATGGCTAAAAGGAAGAGACGATCGCGTCATTCACAGCGAGCAAGCAGTTTGATTATGGAAAGAAGCCAACAACTTGAACTGGAGACAGGAAGGTTCGGAGATGCAGATTAAATCAACAGACAATCTAGATACTTTACTGTCTAGTTTCATTCGGGAAACGGATTTAACTCATCATTTTTCTTAAAAATGTAAGTTTTTTAGATTGTTTCTTCAAGACAAAATTTCAATTTAAAGTATTGCAGACTTATTATTATGGATCAAAATGATAAGATGGCTAAAAGGAAGAGACGATCGCGTCATTCACAGCATATTTCTGAATTCCTTGATAGTATTTTCCAGCCTTTGGTCGCCAATCTGCCTTCTTATTTGAAAGACACTACTCATGCTATCACTACATTTTATTCTATCAGACTCACGCCTGATCGTACTTACCGTCTTTTCCTTCTAGATGTTTGTTCCCTTTATACTTCTATTCCACATGCTGATGGTCTTAAGGCACTCCAATTTTTTCTCGACCAGCGTACTGATCTTACTATAAGCACAGGTCCGCTTCTTCGCCTTGCTGAGTTGGTTCTTAATCTCAACTCTTTTGAGTTTAATGGCCAATTCTTCAACCAAATCAGTGGCGTTGCTATAGGTACTAAGATGGGCCCTAGTTACGCTTGCCTTTTTATGGGCCACTTTGAATATTTGGTCTCTCAAAATTATGATGGGCCAATACCCGAGTTTTACCGCCTCTACATTGATGATGGTATTGGCATTACTGACATGTCTGAGGTAGACCTCCGTCGATTTATCGACTATGTTGGTAATTTCAATCATGCCATCAAATTCACTTCTGAAATTTCTACGACCTCAGTGAACTTCCTTGACATCACTGTGACTATTAGCCCTATTGGTCTTAAACGTCTGTCTATTATAAGGCTACTGACGCTTATGGTTTCCTTCTTTATACTTCATCGCATCCTCTTAGCTGTAAAAATTCCATTCCCTTTTCTCAACTTCTTCGCTTGCGTCGGTAATGTCACGATGACAATGATTTTCATCATCGAGCTCAAGAGATGCTTGAGTTCTTTCGCCGACGTCTTTATCCAGAACATGTGTTATCTGATGCCCTTAATCGTATCACACGCGTCACTCGTCAGATGGCACTCACTACTAAACCTTCTGTTCAATCTGACAGACTCAAACTGGTTCTAACTTTCCATCCTCACTGCCTGGCGGTAAAGAGAATTCTGTTTCGACATCTGCCTATTCTCAACTCTGATCCTGATACCAAAGAGTTATTTCGTGATACACCTTTGGTAGCTTATCGTAGGGATAGGAATTTTAGGGATATTCTTGTACACAGTCGCTTGCGACATTCTAGCCCATCTTACTTTGGTACTAAACCGTGCCAACGCCGGATATGCAAGACCTGTCCGTTTGTACTCCAAACTCAGACAGTCACTTTTCCTAAAGGAAAATTTATCATTAGAGAGTCTTTTACGTGCGAATCCAGAAACCTGATTTATGCTATCATCTGCAAGAGATGTGGCATGACCTATATTGGTGAAACTGCTAGGCGTTTGGCAGACAGGTTTCGAGAGCACTTGAATGACATCTATCAGGACAAACATTTACCGGTGGCCCTTCATTTCAATAGACCTGACCATTCAGGTAATTCCGATATACAGGTCACTGCCCTGCGTTCATGTGCCGGTAATGACAAGACTCGCTTTTCGTTGGAGAATCGCCTTATTTTTAAAATGAGCGTTCTAGCTCCCGGCGGTTTAAATATACAACATCATTTTGCATAAATTCTGGTAGCTTTTCTCTTTTTCATTCTTTATTCGTTGTCTTTATGATCTATCTTCTTGTGTTTTTGCTTTGGTTCGTTTCGTATCTTTTTATATCTCTTGTTTTGTCGCTATCGCACGTCACTTCCTTGCGAATTCTGTGACAAGAGACTACCGCTTTCTTCCACGGATTCTTTGCATCGAGCTAAGCTAACTTTAACTAGCTCCACAGTTTTGTTTATTCTTCTTTTTTTCGTTTTGTTAGATTATTTACTTTCTTGTTTCAGTATTTCTTTTAGATTTTACGGTTTTCTGGTATTGTTATTGTTTACTTTTTCCATCTGCTTGTATCGCCCATTTGTTGTATGTTTCTCATCACCGTATAGTTTTGTAGTACCTATATGTAATTTTTGTCTTTGTCACCTGTTTGTGGCTGACGAAGGGTAAAACCCGAAACGTCCCTTGTCTCATGTGAACTGTTATTTGTAAAACTGATTCAATACCGTTTTATTAGTTTATAAACTTGTGGTCAACCTTCCCAGAGTTGCTTCGGTACCCAATTCATGAGCCTGGGTCAACCCCGGAGCCGTTTGCGGTCTAAAAAAATCTCACCTCAACTTGGGATTGAACCGTGGACCACTGAGATCGGTAGCCTGCCCTACAGCAGTGATTAGATGCAAGACAAAATTAAAAAGATTGGTTTGATTTTAAGAACTATCTTCATTGCACACGGGCAGCTCCATCAGTGCTCCGATCTCATCCCTTAGATCACACAAGGAGGATCTCAGCACAGTGCGTGAACTCCGTAGCACCGGCGAGAGTCCCAGTGTGTATATATAGGAATCCCACATTATATAAATATTTTTGGTGTGTGTGACGTTATTGGTCATTCCCCTTTTTGCATTTTCTCTCTCTCTCTCTCCCATTATCTACTTATTTTTCATTTTCGGAGCACAGAAATACGTGCTCAGTCACTTGTTTACACTTCTTCCTGTAATAATTCGTCATGTCTGTTTATGTGGACAACATTGTTTTCTGTATGATTCAAATGCTACCTGATAGGGTTTCATTAATAAAAGTGGGACCCTTGTCATCAAGAGAGTTTTTATGTGACAGCGGAACGCGTGTGAAAGTAGGCCAGAGAGAGTGCGACAACATTACACACGAATTCTCATTCTTCTTCACACATCGTCTTTGCACTGTCACAAATGGCGTCGTCAACAGGATACTGACAGACAGTGTAGTATAGAGTCATACGCGGAATGTTGAATGCTGCAAGAGAGTACTAAAACCAGTGAGCAAAGAATCGCACCACCGCATGAAGATTTGAAGCACCATAGGCCCATTCAAGAGTCGCACCAACGTAGGCCAGGTGAAGAGTCGCACCAACGCAGGCCCAGAGAAGAATCATACCACCGTACTTCCATTGAATATCTTATCAAGCCAGGGACTGGCCGTTTGCAGTTATATCAATTTTCCTGCAATAGTATCCTTGCTAATGATACTCTATCACAACAAACGGGAACACTATTGCTACGCCAGAGTTATTATGCCAAACCAGAAGCCGACCTACCACGATTGACATTCAGCCAGATACTCAATCGTATCACAAGGCAGCACCTGAAACTGCTACAGGCCACAACAGCGAAGAGAAGGCAAGAGCAAGTAACAAAATAAGAGACACTTTCTATTATTTATTGTAATATTATAATAAGTGTTTTCTTTACATCTGTCTTTGCATTGTATTGTGCTAGGTTAGGGCTAGAGCAGTGATGTCAACTCAATGCGCAGACGCAACATGCCGGTCAGAGCCTGGGAGCACCTCGACAGCTGGAGGTGGCTCCCGTGAAGAAATCCTCACACCAGGAAAGAGCCAGAGCAAGGCGCATGTGAAGGTGATTTACGTGACAATTCGGTGGTAAGACAATTTGGTGAAAAGCCAGGACCCACTTGGCAAGAGTTTGTGAAAGAGGTAAAAGCTGCATGAAAGGTAGGGCCCTTAACTGTAGAAGATAAGTTAGACACTGTGTGGAATAATGTTATATCAGGGGTCTCTAGGGAATTACGGATACGTGGCGGAGCCAATGCCAGCCCTGAGAAGTTGCTCGAAATTGTTGAAGAAGCTTACAGTTAGCGACGACTAGTCAATGAGATTACCAGGGATTTCTTTACCATGAGTCAGGGGCCTAGATTATCAGTAATGGAATTCTCTCACATGTTGCATGAATTATTTATGAGATTGAATGCAACGAGCGCGAAGAAAGGCTTGGCTCCCGCAGACCAATCCATGCTCAGGGATCATTTTGTTGCCCAGCTTAGTAATGATCTGAGCAGGGCATTTGTGAAGGAACATGTGCAAAAGAATCATGGTGTCTCATTTAGGGAAGTTAGGGACTATGCAAATTTTATGGGAAAGCAAAGAGCACGAGGCAGGTAGCCAGTGTAGAAGCTCACACTGAAAAGGACGAACTCGAAGCAGAAGTAGCTCGCCTAATGTCCCAGCTGGCACAGCTATCACAGAGTATGGCGCCAGCACAAAAGGAGACGCGAAGAAGAAGGAAACAGTGCCAACCGCGTGAAAACCTAGAGCAGAACCAAGGTTTGGATCAACTGGAACCAAAACTGGACCTTCCTGTAGGTGATAGTCAGGCAGTTGATAATGAACGCAGTGATTTAGAGGTAAGTAAAAACACAGATGCACCAAAAAGGCGACAAGGATTTTGTAAGTGGTATAATGTAGACAAAGGATGGGGATTTAATACATTGGATGATGGAGGTGTTGATGTATTTGTATATCAGACTAAAATTTTAAGAAAGGGATTCCGTAGTCTGGCGAGAAATGAGCGTGTAACATTTGATAGCAAACCATCTGTTCAGGGCATTGAAGCGGTCTTTGTATGCGGCATTGGCGGCCAGGAATGTAAGGATAGTGTTGCTGTCGTTTTTGACGGTTTCATAAGACGTAAATCTATTTAATATTTTTTGATGATCTAAGGTAGAGAACTGTATGTTAACTCTCTGGGACAGGTTGATTGGGGGTTATCTTCCCTTTGTTTTATTCATTGTGTTGACCTGTCTTAAGTCGGGGGTTAGCTGTTCTCAGATCTTTTCTGTCTACGCATGCGGAAGATTTTTTTAGCGCAAAACGGAGAGACTTCCGTCAGGGAGTGATGAACTGGGTTCTGACCGGACTAGTATGTCCGTTGTACTTCTCTGCATTATCTGGGGGAAAGATAGTCTCCAGTGTGACTGTGATGTTAGTCATTCTCCCCAGAGTTATTCTGTTCGTCAAGAATGACGACAGTTGTTATCTGTGTATTTCTCGGATTCTGTCAAAGGTAAAAGAAACTTAATTATTATGCCTAAGTTGCAGAACATTTTGTGGTGACCTGAGAGTAGAGCTCACAGTTCTTTGTGATACAAAGTCCATTATGTGTGCTCGAGGTAGCCAACTAAGACTATTCGTCTAACTATATTACAGAAGCCTAGTGAAGAGAGATTATTATGAAAACCGCATGTTAGCGGTATGTTTCGGCATGGATGATTATGCCTGCCTATGAAGAATACACAGTTGTTCACATTATTATAGAGGCCCGATATTACGGCCGATATCTTTGAGGAGAAGAAGTGTCTGGCGTGTGAAGCCAGATGAAGTCTTGACTTTCATTAAACAAGTTCACAGACTTTGATATTAAGCAACTGGAACCGCCTTTATCGTGCGGGATATTTGTTAAAGGACTACCTGACGCGTTTAGTCAGGGGCCCTGAGCTACAGCTCTACTAGCATCTTATACATGAGCTATGCAAGATTTATGATGCTTGATGTTTATAATCATTACCACACATGAAATGTCCATGATCCTTTGTGCTATTGACTGTGTCGTCTGTCAGCGTACTGTTGCCGTAATAAATGTTGAAGAAAAGTCATCGGTATTATCCACGTCTATGACTTCTACTTGTGGTGGAGTGAGTTTGGTGTGTAGATGAATAAGAGCCTATACAACTTCGTGTTCACGATCTGCTGTTTCCTACACACACACCTTTACTCTCTACCACATACTACTACGAGTACTACGCTCCTGAACAACATGTATGCTGTTTTATGTGTGAGTGTCTGCACTACACCCTGGCAGCGCCTCACGCTGCTGACCTAAATACACCGCAACACTGAACTGTCCAGGCACGACTCGACCGTGTTTGAGGATTGTGCTTGAGATAAGTGGCCCGTTTATGTGTTAAACTGTGCCTTTATTTATGTTCAACTGAGCCTTCCTCTATACACATTCTTTATATTGTGTATTTACATACTACATGCATTCTTTGTTTACATGTTTTTTGTTTACATGTTGTGTTAGTGTGTATATTTTGCGGGTTGGTTGGGAAGGTGACTCCTTTAGAATATTCCACGTGATATAGGGTCTAATGAGAGCGTTTTCTTTAGGGACTGTGCAAATTTTCCACAGTGAAATTTGCTAGCGACAATTGTTGCTATTTTTGTTTAGCTGTAACGTAGTGTGCTTTTCATCGTTGTTGTTGTCATATTTTTTTTTCTTTAGTTTTGATTTCATTTGTTTGTATTTGTCTGCCTCCTCTTCCTTTCATTTATTTCTATACATCTTTTTGTTTATAACAGTGTTGTCATTTGTTTTGTTTAATTTTTCGCAGTTATCATTGCAATTCTTTGCAACATTAGATTTAGTTAAGCTTTATTTTGATTTGACTTCTGCGAACGTTTTCGGTTGTTCTATATTCTTGTCTTTGTATTGTTATTGTATACATGTTTATCATACACAGTTGTGACGTACGTCTAAGTATGACAAATGAATTTCCCTGACTCGATGGATGATAACAGAATATTGGCCTCTCATAACTTTAGAACCCCTGATCATCTGTTGTAACTTTTACCGGCATGCAGCGGTACCATCAAAGAACAGGCTGATCTTCAGAATGCAACGTGGAGCGGCCGCGATCTAAAGAAACAGGGAACCCGCAGCTCACAGAGTTAGCTTCTCGGAAACTTTTCGCACTCTTATGCGAGCAGCCTGAGACGGAAGAAAATCGGTAGACCGGGGAAAACGAAGGAATCGCAGCGTTTAACACATCGGCGAGGTACCCCGAATTTTGCTCAAGATCAAGAAAGGTGCGAAAATTTAACACGCCCTATTCAAGTTACATTCGATAAGTATAAATAGAGAACTCCGATAAACTGCATTTTATCGTTCGCTCTGACAGAATCCTAGTTGCACTAGCATAGTCGGATTCCTGCTGGATTTCATCTACCTTCGTGACTATTGGAATGTATTCTTTCTGTGCAGACGAACGATCATTCAACCTGCATCCCAGCAATTATTAACTATATACAGAGTTCTGCCAAACTCAATTTGATAACTCCAGTAACATATGAACTTTTTTAAAGCTAAACTTGTGGCGACCTGTAATGGGCCCCGCTCCTCTGAACGTAACTGAGAAAAAAGCCATTCAAGAAACACTTTAAAAATACTAGTTCATATATAGCCCTTAACGACAACTGGAAGCAGAACATATTTTATTCACTGCCCCTATTTGTGAAGAAAAAGCATCGATACCTGAACACTGTCTGTCACGCATATTCAGTGGATTAAACCCCCCCCCCCCCCCCCGAAGAAGAACTTACCTCAGTGTTTTTCTTAACTTGTGACATTACGGAAAAAGGAAGTTATCTCCGCCAGCTGTGCCAATTTTAGGAACCACACCATACCTCACGCTTAGCCAAGGTCCTGTGCCTTTCTTTAGGAACTTTATCTAATAAACAAACAGTACCGTTAAACTTCAACGTCCAGCGATTTCGGGACACTTTGTTAACTTAAACAACCCGCAAAATCTGGGGCTGTACACGGAAGAAATTACTTTTACCTAAGCCAAGGTTTAGTGCTGTTTTTTTATGTATTTCCTATGAAGTGCCAGAATTCACCTTTCGGTAAGTCTGCGTGTGTGTTTGTTGGGATGGCCAGCCCTAGTGTGTTTTTTTGAATGAAAGGAGATTTATCTTTTCTTTACCCTTTTAATTAGTTCGACCTTATACTAAGGTGCATTATATTCCTTGTACGGGATCTCTCCTAGTGGGATTGGGTAACTGTGTTCATTCCCCCCTCCCGTAAAATTTGTTGATTTAAAGGGAGACAATTGAGAACCCTAGCTTTCCTCTACACCCCCCCCCCCTTTTTTTCTGTAACCCCTTGCCTCAGAGTAATAAATTTACCAGTGGGTTAAATTGCCTATCTCTGATCACCCACCCCCCCCCCCCTTTTCTTGTCTTTGGGACCGGGTTTTGTCTGTTAGTAGATATAAACGGGAAACGGTGGATGGGATATTTCTCCTCAAAACCCCCTCTTCCCTTATCATATTTGTATTCTGTAACCTTTGATTTTTGACTGTAAATGTACAATTATGTGTGAGTCCTTTATGATAATAAAGGTATGAATATTTATTTGTGTTGGTTGTCGGTTGGCCTAAAACTCCAAACATTTCCATCTGTGTAGTTTGTATTCATGTACGTTGAGCGACAGAATCACCAAATCGGTGAGCGCGCCTGAGCGACTGGAACTGACACAATTGTTTGTGCAGAAGAGAGATAGGAGTAGTCTGTGAGAAAACAGATATTGTCGTAATAAGAGACTGTCCTTGCTCCTTCCCAGCGCTTGTGAATCTACTACCTCAGTCACCTAAATCCTTATTCTCACAGAGCCTTCAATATCACTTTACACTCTAAAGGGACCAATATTCATCAGCACCCTCTCAGATAAAAATTACGACAATATATGGTTAGCTCGTTCGAGATTCTGAACTTAGTTAAAATAGAGTGTGGTTGATTGTCTTTGTGAAGTAGGGTATAATCTTTAAAAGTATTACTTCCCCTAGACCAAGCCGTTCAGTATTTTGGGCCAACCACACAATAATTTAGACAGGTTTGTTTTTTCCACAGGAACAGGCAGTTAGTGATAATAAAAGATTGTCACATTTGTATTCTCTGGCAGAGGGAATTGAAAATTTTGGTTATATAATTGCTGGGACTGCGTGATTGTTTTACAATCACTAAAGGTTATGAAGCGTTTGAGTTGAGCTAAGCTAAAGACGGATTGTTCTGATTTTTTAAAATTAAGTTAACTACGTCTCATCTCAAAAATTGTCTTCAGGGACGGAGTTTGTTGTTAGAGAATTAACATTTTCTGGGAAAAAAATTTTTTTTTTTTTTTTTCCTTTTAAATTGTTTAATATAAATTTTTCTCTACTGTTAGTAAGAGTAGATTCTTTTCTAGTGTAACTTACCATTTAATTGGCATAGTTGCTTGCGTTACGAGTCTTAAGTGACAATAATAGCGGCGATAAGTTAACACACGAGGTCATTCAGTAAATTTTTTACTTTGTTTTTCTCGTAGTGGCTTTGAGTTTTTTCCCCTTCTTGTTCCATCTTACTATTCTCTAGTCTTAGAAGCATCCAGTTCTTTGACAATGGCTGAGAGAATTAGGATAAGATCCATTTTGAGACAGGAAGCGAAAGACTCAGGATTAGACACAGAAGCCGCGAATCTGTTTATCACCCAGGAACTGCAAATATATGACGCGGAGTAACAAAGAGCAGAAGCAGAGAGGAAGGAAGAGAAACAAAGAGCAGAAGCTGAGAGGAAGGAAGAAAAAGAGAGAGAAGAGAGGGCAGAAGCTAGGAAGAAAGAAGCGGACGATCGTCAATTGGAACAGAAGAAAATTGAGGCAGAAATGGAAGCCCGCAGAGAGAGAGAAAGAGAGAGGGAAAGACAACATGAATTAGCGCTCAAGGCTTTAGAGAGTCGGAGTGCCTCTACTTCAAATAATGGAGAGCCGTCTTCGCCCCAGTCTCAAACAATGGATCTCTCCAGCACTCAGTCTGCCCAATTAACTGCGATGTCTTTCGCTTTAGGGTCTTTTCCTAGCCCTAACGAAAAAATTGACAGCTACCTAGAAAAATTCGAGAGACTCGCGAATCTTTATGGGTTAGAGAGTACCCGCTGGGCGCTCAAACTTTCAACGTCACTGAAAGGCAATGCTTATGACGTGTACACAAAGCTGGGACCGAATCAACATGATTACGACATGTTGAAGAAGGCCTTACTACAGCAGTTTGAGATGACTGCCCGAAAGTTTCTGCAGTTGTTCAGAAACAGCCGAAAAGAGAGCACGGAAACATTCCCCCAATTCTCTTCACGTCTCACGGGCTATTTGACAAAGTGCATTGAATTATCTGACCTACCTCTTACATATGAGGGACTACTTGAACTTGTTCTTGTGGAACAGATAAAGGCAACTATGTCAAACGAAACCCGTAGATTTTTGGCTGAACAGGGCGCAGTCAGGCTTGAGGACATACTCAATAAGGCCGAACGCTATACCAATGCAATGGCCGAACTTCCCAGCACTAAACGTAAACCCACAGATGAGCCATCTCGTAAACAAAATCTAGAGCAGTCATCCTATTCCTCTAACTCCTCTCAGAATTATAACCAACGAGAAAATAATACCCAGAGACCTCCCCAGGAAAAATCGAAATTCTACAAAACCCGATACCCCCCCAACAACAATTCTGATCAACCCACCAAGACTACGTGGCAGCGCGGCCACCAAGGTCAAGGAAAAGGAAAGACCCCTACACCAGGAACGTCTGATCAGGGCAAACAAACCGGTTCAAACCGCGTTGGATGTTTGCATACAGCCTCGAAAGGTAGAGTCAATGTCAGTGATTCTCAACCTGAGGGGGACCGACACTCAACTCGAGGAACTGTAATTTTGAATGGTACCTCAACCACTTGTCTCTTTGACACTGGATTAAGTTTTAGTTGTATTGTTGCTAGACACCTAGTCAAACCAGGTCAGGAGACAGAGGAAACCGTCAAACTTAGTGGAGTGTTTAAGAGTGATGCCCCCAGGACGCTGCCTATCGCACTGGTAGAAATACACTCTGATTTTGTCAGAGGAGTTATAAAAGCGGCCATTATGGATGATCCTATCTACCCAGTTATCCTGGGATGTAGATATGTGTTTATTGGGAGACCAAAGGAGCCGATTGTGGCAGCGGTAACCACAAGAGGGCAAGCCAAGAAGGAGAGGGAGCCTGCGCCAAATTTGTTGCCGAACGAACTGAAGGAGGCGCAACAAAAGGACCCTACTCTGGAGCTCTGCTTTAAAAAACTGCCCATGGCTAAGGACCCCAGACACAACGGAGACATCTTTTCTAAGGATGGCGTATTGTATCGTAGAACGGGAAACCCGGACACGGGGAATAACCAGCTCCTAGTTCCGACGCAGTACCGAAGCCAGATCTTAGAGATGGGGCACTCTCTTCCCTTTAGCGGACATATGGGACAAAACGCCACTATTCAGCGAATAAAAACCCACTATTGGTGGCCAGGAATGAACTCTGACATTATCAGGTATGTGAAATCCTGCGCCCAGTGCCAACGGGTAGCACCCAAGCACTTGACACCCCCAGTACCTATGGGGCAAATGCCAATAGTAGGGACTCCATTTGAACGGGTTGCTGTCGACATCATTGGACCCCTGGAAAGGACCAAAAGAAAGCACAGGTTCATCCTGACTTTAGTCGACACTTGCACAATGTGGGCCGAAGCTGTACCGCAAACATGCATAGATTCCAAGCATGTTGCAGAAGCCCTCGTGCAAATCTTTACACGGTTGGGATTCCCTCAACAAGTTTTGACGGACAATGGATCCCAATTCCGTAGCCTGTTAATGGAGGAGATCTTTAAGATCTTGAGGGCCAAACATATCCACACAAGTCCCTACCATCCGGCCGGAAATGGGCTCGTGGAACGTTTTAATGGCAGCCTAACCACCATGTTACGTAAGCTGGGTCAGGAGAAACCGGAAGACTGGGACCTATATATATCGGCTGCCTTATTCGCCTACCGAGAGGTTCCCCAAGCGTCTACGGGATTCCCGCCTGCTACACTTTTATTTGGCAGACCTATAAAGGGGCCATTAGAAGCCTTACTTCGGTCCCTGACAGACCAAAAGGCTGACGAGACAGTCGTCTCTGCAAGCAAGTATGTATCTGAGCTCAAGGAAAGGCTAAAGCTAGGATGGGATCTAGCTACAACCAACCTTACGAAAGCCCGCGCTAAACACGCTAAAAGATACAACAAAGCTGCAAAAGAGAGAGAGCTCCAACCAGGGGAGAAAGTTTTGTTGCTACTCCCAACCGGAAGCAATAAACTTCGCATCGGATGGCAAGGGCCGTTTACCGTCCTTAAAAAGATCTCACGTACCAATTACAAGATCTCCATCAAAGGAAAGGAGAAGGTCTTCCACATAAATCTGCTAAAGAAATATTTGGAAAGACCGGTGCCATCCTCCGAGCATCTCCTGGCTGTCGCCATAGCAACGGAAGACGAGGAAGATGATGATGGTTGCATGGAGTATCCACTGCAACCCACAGAATCCTTTAAAGATGTCAAGTTCGGCGACAATCTCTCACCAGAACAACAAACAGAAACCAGGGCTCTACTAAAACAGTACAGTGCAGTCTTAACGGATGTACCTGGTCGAACAAATCTCATTGAATTTGATATGAAATTAACAAACGAGACCCCTGTTCAAACCAGAGTTTACCCCATCCCGTACGCTAAAGCGGATGCACTTCGCGGAGAAATAGACAAGCTGCGTCAGGCAGGAATTATCAGTGAGTCTACATCTCCTTACAGCTCGAGTGTAGTGCTGTTGCAGAAGCCCAATAAGGAAGTTAGGCTGTGCATTGATTACAGGTTGCTAAACGCTGTAACGGAATTCCAGCCCGAACCTCTCCAAACTGTTTCTGAGTTGTTCACCAAGCTCAGCAAAGCAAAGATCTTCTCCAAGATTGACCTCAGTAAAGGTTATTATCAAATACCAGTCAAGGAGGAAATTAAACCTTTGTTAGCTTTCAGCACTAGCGAAGGACATTACACATTTAATGTGATGCCGTTCGGTTTGCATAACGCACCAGGAGTGTTCACCAGGATGACGAGGAAGCTTCTAGAGCCTTTGCAAAGTCCCCATATCCATAATTTCATGGATGACATATTAATTGCATCGGAAACCTATGAAGAACATATTGCTACGGTTGCTATGCTCCTCAGGAGACTACAGGAAACGGGTCTCACAGCCAGACCTAGCAAATGTCTCATCGGGTTTGAACAGTTAGACTTCCTGGGGCATACTATTTCTCACGGATGCAGTTGGCCTATTAAGAAGAACGTGGAGAAAATTGTGGCAGCAAAAAGACCCCGAACGAAGAAAGACGTACGTTCCTTCATATCGCTATGTGCATACTATCAGAAATACATCCAGAACTTCAACGGACTGACAGCACCTCTGACTGACCTCACCAAGAAAGGTTGTCCTGATAAGGTCATATGGGATCAAAAGTGCGAACACGCGTATAGCACTTTGAAAGGACAGTTGTCGGCATACCCCATCCTAAGGTTACCTGACCTTAAGAAACCTTTCATACTGAGAGTTGACGCGTCAGGTCAGGGCATCGGGTCAACATTGCTGCAAGCCGAGGACAGTGACCCGAACATGCTATTCCCAGTAGCTTATGGCAGTCGGAAACTGAATAAAGCGGAACGCAACTACAGTGTCGTTGAAAGAGAATGTCTCGCTCTGATTCATGGCATCAGACGCCATCATGAGTTTCTGTATTGTACTTCTTTCACGGTGCAAACAGACCATGCTCCACTAGCTTTCCTGGATGCCAAGAAGGAATTCAACGCAAGGATAATGCGTTGGGCCTTGCTATTGAGTGTTTATTCCTTCAAAGTGGAATATATTCCAGGAAAACAGAATGTCGGAGCTGACTTCTTGAGTAGAAACTGGACCACGGAGGAAGAGGAGAAAATCGACGATGCCAATCACCCTAAAACTACCGATCAGGGCAGCTTCATTGTCATAAATTAAACATGAAAACGAGTTTCCATGTCTCAAAAGTGGGGACGATTGTGACGTACGTCTAAGTATGACAAATGAATTTCCCTGACTCGATGGATGATAACAGAATATTGGCCTCTCATAACTTTAGAACCCCTGATCATCTGTTGTAACTTTTACTGGCATGCAGCGGTACCATCAAAGAACAGGCTGATCTTCAGAATGCAACGTGGAGCGGCCGCGATCTAAAGAAACAGGGAACCCGCAGCTCACAGAGTTAGCTTCTCGGAAACTTTTCGCACTCTTATGCGAGCAGCCTGAGACGGAAGAAAATCGGTAGACCGGGGAAAACGAAGGAATCGCAGCGTTTAACACATCGGCGAGGTACCCCGAATTTTGCTCAAGATCAAGAAAGGTGCGAAAATTTAACACGCCCTATTCAAGTTACATTCGATAAGTATAAATAGAGAACTCCGATAAACTGCATTTTATCGTTCGCTCTGACAGAATCCTAGTTGCACTAGCATAGTCGGATTCCTGCTGGATTTCATCTACCTTCGTGACTATTGGAATGTATTCTTTCTGTGCAGACGAACGATCATTCAACCTGCATCCCAGCAATTATTAACTATATACAGAGTTCTGCCAAACTCAATTTGATAACTCCAGTAACATATGAACTTTTTTAAAGCTAAACTTGTGGCGACCTGTAATGGGCCCCGCTCCTCTGAACGTAACTGAGAAAAAAGCCATTCAAGAAACACTTTAAAAAAAAATACTAGTTCATATTATAGCCCTTAACGACAACTGGAAGCAGAACATATTTTATTCACTGCCCCTATTTGTGAAGAAAAAGCATCGATACCTGAACACTGTCTGTCACGCATATTCAGTGGATTTTGACCCCCACCCCCCCCCCCGCCCCCCCCCCCCCACCCCCGAAGAAGAACTTACCTCAGTGTTTTCTTAACTTGTGACATTACGGAAAAAAGGAAGTTATCTCCGCCAGCTGTGCCAATTTTAGGAACCACACCATACCTCACGCTTAGCCAAGTGCCTGTGCCTTTCTTTAGGAACTTTATCTAATAAACAAACAGTACCGTTAAACTTCAAAGTCCAGCGATTTCGGGACACTTTGTTAACTTAAACAACCCGCAAAATCTGGGGCTGTACACGGAAGAAATTACTTTTACCTAAGCCAAGGTTTAGTGCTGTTTTTTTAATGTATTTCCTATGAAGTGCCAGAATTCACCTTTCGGTAAGTCTGCGGGTGTGTTTGTTGGGATGGCCAGCCCTAGTGTGCTTTTTTGAATGAAAGGAGATTTATCTTTTCTTTACCCTTTTAATTAGTTCGACCTTATACTAAGGTGCATTATATTCCTTGTACGGGATCTCTCCTAGTGGGATTGGGTAACTGTGTTCATTCCCCCCTCCCGTAAAATTTGTTGATTTAAAGGGAGACAATTGAGAACCCTAGCTTTCCTCTACACCCCCCCCCCTTTTTTCTGTAACCCCTTGCCTCAGAGTAATAAATTTACCAGTGGGTTAAATTGCCTATCTCTGATCACCCACCCCCCCCCCTTTTCTTGTCTTTGGGACCGGGTTTTGTCTGTTAGTAGATATAAACGGGAAACGGTGGATGGGATATTTTTCCTCAAAACCCCCTCTTCCCTTATCATATTTGTATTCTGTAACCTTTGATTTTTGACTGTAAATGTACAATTATGTGTGAGTCCTTTATGATAATAAAGGTATGAATATTTATTTGTGTTGGTTGTCGGTTGGCCTAAAACTCCAAACATTTCCATCTGTGTAGTTTGTATTCATGTACGTTGAGCGACAGAATCACCAAATCGGTGAGCGCGCCTGAGCGACTGGAACTGACACAATTGTTTGTGCAGAAGAGAGATAGGACTAGTCTGTGAGAAAACAGATATTGTCGTAATAAGAGACTGTCCTTGCTCCTTCCCAGCGCTTGTGAATCTACTACCTCAGTCACCTAAATCCTTATTCTCACAGAGCCTTCAATATCACTTTACACTCTAAAGGGACCAATATTCATCAGCACCCTCTCAGATAAAAATTACGACAACAGTCTATATATATATACTTGGTCATGAACTACTATTATTATTAATATGATGCACTTTTCAGATAGAGGTTATTTATGAGGATATTATTATAGAGAAACAAGGTGATTATACAAAGTCTTTGACAAAGACTTGTCTCCCACTGAGGTTGGGATATAAAGTGTATTATTATTTCAGGTGTTAATAGCACATTAATAGACAGAATGTCTACATTGGATTTCTTCATCGAGCAAGGGAAAGCCCTTGGCAAAACTGATGAGAAATTGGAAGAGTTTGCACTTACTCAATATGCCAAGGCACAGAAGGCTGAAGAGAAAAGGATGCAAATGCAGTTTGACAGAGAAGCTGCTGCTGAAGAGAGGAAACTTCAAGCTGCTGCTGAAGAAAGAAAAGCAAAAATGGAACATGAGGAAAAACTCTTAGCTTTGGAGTTGGAGAAATTAAAGATCATGAATATGAGTGTTCCTCAAACAACTTCGGGTAAGATAAAGGAGAATACTTACTTACTTACTTAGTCGTTCCCCTTCTACCGTGAGGTGTAGAGGTTTGGAAGAGAGAGCGCCAGACTATCCTATCGGCTGTTTTCCTCCTGGCCTGGTTCCATTCTAGTCCCTGGTCCTTCAAAGATTGTCTAATGTTGTCCTCCCATCGGACTCTGGGTCGTCCTGGGGGTCTGGATCCCTGGCTCTTTGTTTCCCATGCTTGTCGTGGTAGCCGATCTAAATATTTATAAAGAATACTTATAAAGTCAAATTGCCCCCTTTCAACCCTCTAAAGGACGACATAACCTTCTACCTTGATAGATTTCAATTAACATGCGTAACGCATAAGGTAGATAAGGAACAATATGTCGGACAACTGATGGGGTTACTTTCAGGTGAACCATTAAGTACTGTAATGGCAGTAGAGGAACCTGACAGAACTAATTATGATGTTGTCAGGGCAACATTACTTAAAAGATATCAATTAAAAGAAGAAGATTATCGTCTTCGTTTTAAGACAATGCTACCAGAAACTTAAACTACTAGCGGCAAGTACACATAATGCAGTTGAATCTTGCAAACTAACTTATAACTTGTTAAATAAAGAAGTGAAGACAAAAACTCGAAGAGATAAAAGACATTTCATCAATGAACTGGCCGTAGAAGCTGAAAATGCTGCAAGAACTGGTAATAGTAGGTGCCTTTATCAAATTACAAAACAACTATGTCACCAGCCTACTGCTATGGAAACACCTGTTAAAGGTAAATTAGGGAATTCAATACCAACAGAAAAAGAACAAATGAAGAGATGGGCTGAGCACTTCATGGAGGTGCTAAACAGACCACCACCAACAGTAACACCTGATTTTAATAATGAAACACCCACAACCACCTTGCCAATAACTTGCGATGAATTCACGCTGGACGAGATCAAACAAGCCGTTAAAAGATTAAAAAATTTTAAAGCTGCTGGAGTTGACGAAATTTCAGGGGAAATGATTAAAGCAGTTAATGACAACAACCTCTTGAGAATTTTAGATATCATAAATGAAGTATGGAGAGAAGAACAACCACCACAACAATGGAAAGACAGTATTATTGTAAAGTTACCGAAGAAAGGTGATCTATCAGACTGTAATAACTGGCGTGGTATATCTCTATTATCAGTACCTGGTAAATTATTATGTTGCATGATGTTAGAAAGACTTAAATTGCATGCTGACGAAAAGATCAGAGAAGAACAAGCGGGTTTCAGGCCGAAACGATCATGTATTGATCAAATATTCACACTAAGAACAATTATAGAAGAATCAGTGGAAAGGCAATCGCCACTTATTATCACCTTCGTCGATTTTCAAAAAGCCTTTGATAGTCTACACCGCCCATCATTGTGGAAGATACTTACAATCTATGGTTTTCCAACAAAATATGTGAATATAATCAAAGCGCTATATGACAATGCAAGAGATGTTGTGTTAGAACAAATAAAGGGAATACAGAATGGTTTACAGTAGAAACAGGGGTGAAACAAGGCTGTATTATGTCACCACTACTTTTTGGAATAGCTATTGATTGGGTTATGAGAAACTATACCCACAATGAACAATTGGGTATAAAATGGACAAATGGAAAATTCCTGGGGGACCTGGATTTCGCAGATGATGTAGCATTCTTAAGTTCAACACCAAGACAATCCCAAGAAGCAATAAATAATTTGTGTCATCTCTCGGTTAAAATTGGTCTCCAAATAAATGCCTCTAAAACTAAAGCTATGAACTTTTCTAACGAGACCTTTGATATCATCTTGAACGGGGAAAAACTACAGAAAGTTGAAAGTTTCAATTATTTAGGCAGTAAAATGACTCAGGATGGTGACACAACAAGAGAAATCCATACTAGAATTGCTTTGGCAGCTAGCGCCTTCAATAGATTATCTAACATTTGGAAATTACGATATTTGAATATACATACCAAGCTTCGTCTGTTTAATTCAAATGTTATCTCAGTGTTAACATACGGCTGTGAGAGTTGGAAAATAACAAAATCATTGGAGAACAAGCTGAATACATTCGAGAACAAATGTCTTAGAAAACTCATGAACATCAGTTGGAAAGAATTCAAGACTAATCGACAAATAAGAGAAGACTCTAGGCAGAAATATGTCTCCGACTATATAAGGAAAAGACGATGGTCATATATCGGTCATGTCCTACGAATACAAAACAACAGAATACCACTACAGGCGCTCACTTGGGTTCCTGAGGGTAAGCGGAAAAAAGGAAGACCAAAAGAAACACTCAGAAGAACAATAATAAGAGAAGGAAGAACGTTGGGCCTAAATAATGTGCAAGAGCTAAGAGGAGTGGCGTCACAACGAACAACCTGGAGAGCACTGGTTTCTGCCTTATGCGCCGTGTTTGGCGCTTAAAGAATTTATTATTATTATTATTATTACCAGAAACTGGAGTAGAGTTCTCTGACTTTATTACGAAGATACGTCTTACATTCACACGTTGGATTGAGCTGTCTAAAATAGAAAAAACATATGAAGCCCTTATGGACTTATTACTTCGAGATAAAGTTATGTCATCTGTAAATGAGTCTTTCCTTGCTTTTCTTCATGAGCGTAAACCTAAGAACATAAAAGACATGGAAGAATATTGTTGCCAGTACGTCACAGTGCATCCCCATGCTACTGTTAGCAATTCTAAGGTGAAGGAAGAGTTGCCAGTTGCTTCTGCAGCACCATATGGCCCTAACTTTATGCATAAATTCCAAGGTGCTCAACACAACTTTAATAAGAAGAGCAATCGTAATTATGATCAGAATCAGGGTAACCCATCATATAATGGGTCTTCTACAAAGAACTGGAGGCGATCTGATAGTCCTCGTTATTTCGGGTCCAATAATTATGGAAACATTTGGAGAGGTAGTCACAATAGGCACTATCAAGGCTATTCTTCGTGGGGACATCGAAACCAAACAGGTAGACACTATAATCAATGGGGAAATGACAATAGTGATTGTGGAAACTGGGATTCGAACCAGAATGGTGGTCGCGGTAGATCAAACTATGACAATTTCAGAGGGAATAATAATCGTGGTAGATCTAAATATAACAAACATAGATCTCATCACCAGGGAAACTCTGTACAACAAGAGTCTCATGGTGCCAGTAATCAAGTGAATGATAATAAAAACTCTAATGCTGTCACTTGATCGGCTTTGGATTTTGGGAGAGCATTTCAATGCCCCCAATTCACAACATTATTTGAACCGACCACAGTAACTACTTTAAAGTTGTCAGCTGGAGGCTAATTGTTTGGGTATGTGGCTGGTGAGTCCGATCTGCGTTATAGGCATTTCCTCCGTCGTGGGCGTGGTTCCGCGAGCAGGTTAAAGTTGGGTTTACTCTGCTATATGGATAAGATGAGCGATTTGACAAGTGAGATTTTAATGGCAAGCGCTGGAACGAAACCAACTACAATTATCGCGATCGCTGATGAACTCACACGAGGCTGCCAATGTAAAGAAGAGTTTCTCCTCTTGAATGGTGCAAACACATACTGACTATGACAACACAACACTTATCGGCAGATATCATGTATAACGTACTCTATATAGTCTCAATGCTAAGACACGTCGTGTTATACTTCGCGAGAGCTTTTCTCGCTCTCGCTGTCTCTTCACACATTTTAAGCGAGCTCATTTGAGCAAAAATTATAAGTTGACATAAGTCTTTAAGGACTTAAATCGAGAGTAGCCAAAATTGAGGACTTAGGCTTGGCATTTCATATCTCACACTACTATCTCTCTAACCTTGTCAACAATCTTGTGCTAGAAATGCATAGAATCTAGAACGGAGGGAGATCCGCGAATATCAAACGCACTAGGCGATGGTGAGAACGAAGGAGGCGAGCGGAGGGGAGCTCTTATTTGTGTGTGGGGGGTACTCTTCGTGTTCACTCACTCATTATCAGTGAGTAGAAGGATTACTGAGAGGACTGGATGCGAATTATGTGATCTAGTCGTGGGAGGATTCGAGCAGGTTATGATTTTCGCATAACTCTTTGTGAAACTAAAAAAAAAACCCGTCGTTAATAAATATCTATATTCTTATCGCTAAAAACTGTCCGAAATCAGGTTACAAATCCAAATCATTATACACTAGATAAAATTATACTATGCGGATTAACATCCACGCACGCAGGGCATGCATTCTCAGACTAGAGAGCAGCTTGATGCCCTCAAACGGCATGAACAGCAACTATTACGAATGATCCTTTCACGACCTCACCCGAGCGAGTGTAGCATAGTGTGTGAGAGTGCAAATGACTGCTGAGTCTTAGCACGAGTCTGAATAGATTTACAATCGGTATGTTTCACTCGCCAGTGTCTAGACTCAGCATCAGTGATCGATGCTCGCTATCTTTGAGTGTGCCGTGGTTTGTGTTAGTTTTGAACTTGAACCAGAGGTATGTCATCATGTCACAGGGCGAAATCGAGTGATATCTTGTGGCGAGAGAGCACTTGGACAGCGAGTACACTAACCTACGGGTCTGATGATATGCTAGTTCTGATCATCATGATGCATTAAGCTGGTCAGGTGGATCTCACATCACTCTTCACAATGCCATAGATATCCATGCCCTATATGGCTAATAACTAAAGCGCAAGAGGAGATTACGAGTCAAATTAGATAGCGAGGATCAATACAATAGAGTGTACGGAAGGTGGTCTTGCGAGAGTGATGGTGTATTAATACATCTATTTACTAGCAGATGTGTTGGAATGGTCAACAAGAGTTAGTGTAAAGCTTGATGTAATACAGCATATGGAGGTTGATGTGGAGAGATATTGACAGGGTTTGGATTGTGAACCAGAAGTATATTATTTATTTATCAGATATGGCGAATCATTGCGTATCCTCTTATCTATCATTGTGTAGTTAGGTTATTTTATATCTATATATCTATCGAGATGTAGTATACTGTGGTGAGTGTGTGTGGTTCGATTAATGGTGATACGATAAGTATTGTGGTAGTAGTAGAGTGATATGGGGAGTTGGGTAGGGGAAAAAGGGGGTGGTCATAATGGGCGTGATTGGTAGACATAACAGGTGTGGGATTTGGTGTTGCTTATATATGTGGGTAGAGGTGGTGATGTTAGGAAACATGTATATCTCTATTGTGAGGGGGGGGGTGGGGGGGGGGGGGGGGGGGTATAGATGAAAGGATAAGGTTTGGAGTTGGTTTTGTGTTGTTTTTGATTTATTGGTAGTATATTATTGTGAGGAATGTCTGGTGGCGGGAGGTGTGAAGATGGTTTTTGGGAATTTTGACATCACTTTATTGGGAGAGAGAGGGGTTGATCAGGAGGTAGTAATTGGGAGGGTGAGATGAGTGATATAGAGATGTATGGGTTGATGGTTGTTGGGATGAAGTTATGGGAGGGGAAGTGTGGGAAGAGGGATAGTGATGTGTGTGGGTCAGTCGAGTGAATTAGGAGTAGTTTAGGGAGATCAGGGTGGTGGTAGTGAGACATACTTGGGGAGTCTGACGTCTAAGTTGAAGGAGAGGTGTGTAGTACAGTCTGTGGTCTGTTTAATTAGTGACGTGGTGTACTAATGTGTATAGAGTATGGGTTAAGGTTGTAAAATATAGAGAGTATTAGGGACATGGTTACAGTGTGGGTGGGATTAGAAATATAGATTGTAGGTCTATAACGTAGGTGAGGAGGTGTATATGTAATTAACGTGTTCTTGACACAACATTAGACAGCATGGTAACGTGTGTGGAGGACACATCACTGGGGAGAGGTTGAGGTAAAGTCACGACAGTTAAATGGTAGGGAAAGAGTTCAGTGTAGAGAGAAGAGGTGATTAATACATGTGGTGTAAGATTACGGCACTAGAGCGTGGATAGGAGGCGCGTGGTGGAAGAGTGTGGACATTGGGGAGGAAAGAGTGTGTAATGTACTTGGGATTATGAAGGTGTGTATGGACAGGATGAAATAATTTAAGTGGGTGTATAGGGTTGGTGATGTGTGAGATAGTTATAGACTTCATGTAGTGTTTGGAGTGGGAATATGAGCGTTCTTGTGGGTAGGTTTGTCAGGGAAAGTAATTGAATATATTGTGATATAGTTTTAGTGGGAGTAGAAAGTACATTATATATACGAGTAGAATGGGGAATGTGTGGGTATATGTGGTGGGGTGTGGGGGAGGGGATAGATGTAGGGACACTAGTATGGATGTAACGGTGGGTTAGGGGCTTGTACTACCGGGGTTCTTATGCATAAAGCTATTGGAGGAGTAGCAGTGGAGGATATTGGAGGTATGGCGTGGGGCGGCGTATGGGTGGAAGATGATGTCTGGAGGGTATATTTTCCGGGTTATGTACGTTGAATTGGGTGGGGGGTATTGTGGGGGAGGTTTAAGTATGTTAGTATGACTGATGATTTATTGTGAAGAGATGATTGTAGTGGTGTATGATTCATTGTGGATGAAGCATGGGTCGAGGATGACAATGGATAAGATGGTACAGTAGATGGGAGTTGGGAAGTTGGTGGTTGTGATGAATGAGGTGGGGGTGTTATGGATGATAAGTTGAGCGATTATTAGGCATTGAGGGGCCCATTAGGGCATGAGGGGCCCGGATGGTACGCTCGATTTGTCATTAAGTGACACTAGACTGAAGGGATGGTGTAATATGTCTGTGTGGTGGAAGGGGCTATGTTGAGGTGGGTATATGGGGTGGTGAGATGGATTTGAGGGAGGTGTGTGTTTGGTAGAGGTGTTTGCGTTATGAGTGTGGGTTAATATGTAAGGAGTTCTTGATTGAGTGGTCAGTCGCCCGGTTTGCATCTGATTCCGCGATACTGTATTGTGGTTACGGTGTTGTTGAAGGCTGATCTGATTTGTTATGCGGGTATGAGTAGTTGGAATGTTGGATATAATGTTGGGTGGGGTGGTCCGATTTGATGGAGCTGTTTGTTAGTAGGTATCAGGGGATGATTGCTATATTTTAAGGACGTGGAATGGTATAGACTAGTGGTAGTTAAGTATATGGGGATTATTGAATTTTAGCATTTGTGGGGGGCTCATGAGGTCTTGGGGGCGGTGTGCGAGTACTGAATATAAGCAGATCTCTTGAATGGATAGAAAATGTACGTGTATCAATTGTGGGTATTGGGCTGAGTACGGTGTGTATATATACAAGGTGGTGGAGTGGAGTGCTTTCGAAGCGTTCGAACTGTTGCAAGTGGTGCATTTACTTGCAGGATGGGATTTGGGTGTCACAGTCATAAGAGTTGGGAGATTGATTAATAACGGAACATAGTGATTCATGGATGATGTGTGGGGGAGATGGTGCTAGTTATCGGCGTAGTGTGATTGATGTGGTTTATGTAGAGAGATGGATCACAGCTTGATAATATATTTTAAGATTATAGATGGGGGTAGAGGTGGAAGAGTGTAATAGGGGTGGGGGCATAACTAATTGATATTATTTTTGAGAATTATTATTGGTGGTCTGTGTTCAAGCAGTTGGAAGAACATTGGCTTACTAATAGACGGTTCGCAGTGGGTATCTTGAGGTATGTAGGTGTGTGGCGGAGTTTGGGGGTGGGATGAGGGTGGCGGGGGGGGATTTTAATAATTATATGGTCTGGGGGTTGTGTGGCTGGAAAACAGGAGATTAGGAATATTATTCTATGTGTGGATGTAACAGTTTTTTAGGACGGGTGGGATAAGTAACCTTTGCGTTTTGGGAAGTGAATCGCGATTGGATATTTGCAGAGTGATGAGGGATTGAGGTTGTGGGATACAGGGTGCGTATGGGTGGTTTATGAGTATTTGTCATTTTTTGGGTAGGGTCATAAGTGTTTGTGCTGTATGGTGGATTTACTAGGTGGTGGATGTGTATAATGTATAGGAGGGTGTTAGATATTGGTAGTTTAATGGGGATTATGAGGGGAGTGATAAGGTTGGGGTTCCCGGGTTGAATGGGGGGTGGGGGAGGAGGGGGGGTGTTGGGGGGGGGTGGGGGTGAGGGGGGGGAGGGGGGGGGAGAATTGGGGGGGAGGGGGGGGAATTGGGGTGTAGGGGGAGTGGGGGGGGGGAGTTGGGGGGGGGGGGGTATGGTGGGGTGGGGGGATTTGGGGGTTAGAGGGTAGAAGGGGGAGGGGTGGGGGGGATGTGTTGGGGAGATTGGGGGTGGGGGGAACTGGGAGTTTGGGTGGATGGTGTATAGGGGGGGTGGGTGGTGGTATGGGGGGGGGGGGGGGGGGGTTGGGGGGGGTTGGGGGTGTTGTAGAGAAGCTTATATTGTTTAGCTGACAGGAGAATGATTTAGTGTTGTTATTAAAAAATAAAAAACAGTTATGGTATGTGGTGAATCAGTATTTTGGTTGTTTATTGATGGATGAGAGTTGGTGAGGTGGACGGGTTTGAGAGTTTTATGGATGATGTATGAGGTTGGAAGATGAATGGAAGAGTGGATGTTTGTGATAGAAGGGACAGGTGATGTGGGTGATTTTTAGGTTTAGGGGGGTTTTTAGATCGGGGGGGATGTTAGAGGTTTGATCCTAATGGTGTTGTAATTATGGCCAGGTAGAATGTTTGGTGAGAGAGTTTTGACAAGCCACAAGTAAAAAGGGGGGCGTGGAATGTATTGGTGAAGTGGTTGAGTGGGTTTAGGTGGAAATGGATTATGTGAGTAATCATTGGCAGCGGGCGCGGTTGGTAGCCGGGGGAGGCTGAGCGTAATATGTTTCCGGGGAGAATAGGTGAGGCCAGGAGGTGTGGGTCTTATAACGTGTGATTATAAAGCGTATATACTGTACATATTTTTATCCAGATTACTTACAGGGATGCATTGGCAGTTTATCATACCACCAGCATTGGTGAGAAAAAATGACTACAATGCTCTTAGAGCAGCACTTCTGCAAAAATTCCAGTATGAATGACAGAAAACGAATATCGTTTGAAATTTCACACATTACTACCTCAATCTGGCAGAAATTTTAGTGATTTTCTGTCACAGATACGACTAACATTAGAAAGATGGATTGAATTATCCAAAATTGAAAAGTCGTATTAAGGTCTCTTTGATTTACTGATGAGCGATAAGGTACTTTCGTCGGTAAATCCTACATTTCTCGCATTTTTACACGAACGGAAACCTTTATCAATGAAAAATTTAGAAGAACATGCAAAAAATTTTTGCACTGCTCACCCAAACATGGATCTAAGTAACGCGCAGATTAAGAGTGAATTGCCTGTTGCTTTTGCAGCACAACAAAACAATTTTTCACACAATCGTTCTTTTAGTGCTGATAGGTATGTCAATAAGGGAAATAATCATAATTTCACCAATGATAAACTTTTTACAAAGGGAAGAAATTTCAATTAACTGCTCAATTTAATGTTTCTTAGAACATAACACACAGATCGCGAGATTTTGGTAACAATTAATTTTAAAAATAATCAAGGGACATTATAATAAACAAAACTGGAGATCAAGGGGTCTCAGGGTCCGCAAAACAGACAAATTTTTTGGAAATAAACCATTTAACCAACATCAATAAACGATCATTCTACAAATTATCGGACTAATCCAAATTTTAACTCTAGCAGAAATGACAATTATGGCAATTTTTAATGACAAAAATCACAATCGATCGCGCCGACGAGATAGATCGTTGAATAATACAGGTAGACATTCTAATGCACGCTTTGCTTTTAGTGATACACAGGCTAACATTGAACAGGGGGTAAAGTAGCTGAAACTCAAATGCTATGTCTTGTTCTCTAGATTGTTCCCCAGGTGAAAGACTGCCCAGAATGCTCGACTCTTTTCCAGCCTAAGGCGATCACGACGCTGCGTTGCGGACATACCTTGCCTAGCCTGCCTGCAGTCTGTACAGCCACTGCTGCGTCAGTACACCAGGGACAGGGCTCTCTTAAGTTTTCACAAGGGATTTGTCAATAATATTTCATGCTCTCTCCTATATTTGACTCAGGTTGTACAACAATCGGAGTCCGAGACTTCGCTGATCGACCCAAGTTTGTGCCACGGGCCGGGTTGTCAAATGTGTAACATTTGGTGGCACAATTGAAACATTTCCCACTGCTATTATTGATCTTAACACACCTTTCTTTTCAGGAAAGATCCAAGCATGTCTCCTTCCGAATCCAATCTGTGATGTAATACTTGGTCGCATACATGGTATTAAAGAGTGTACACCACAGCAAATTGCTGAATGGGAAGAGCGACATATTCAAACTGCAAATGCAGTAGTGACTAGAGCGCAAGCTACTAATATGTCGCATGATACACCTATTGAAACTACAGTTCATACCACTTGTGATGATGATGCTCCTATTTCACGGGAGTTGTTTGCAACATTGCAAAAGAATGATAATTCATTAAAAAAACTCTTTCAGTATGTTAACAAAAAGAATACAAGCAACAATATTGCAACATCTAGACATGACTTTATACTTAAAAATGGGATTTTGGTTCACATACTGAACAATGGGATTTTGGTTAGAGTAATACGGGAAAAGGATTCATCCTTATGTTCTCAGATTCTTGTCCCATCCTGTATGAGATCTCGTATATTACGACATGCTCATGACTCGCAATGTGCGGGCCATATGGGTTTTTCGCGTACCAAATCCAGAGTGCTTTCGGCATTCTACTGGCCAGGCGTCCATAGAGATGTTACTCTCTATTGTCGGTCCTGTTTGATATGTCAAGAAGTTAAGGTACGGGGTCCATTTCATGCGGCTCCTATTCAAGCTGCGGACATCCCGATTAGACCATTTGATAAAATGGCCATTGACATTATTGGTCCAATGCTCCCATCTGCTAGAGGGCATACGCATATTCTTACGTGCATTGATATGTGCACTCGTTGGCCTGAGGCCATCCCTCTCAAGAACACTTCATCTGCCAGTGTAGCAGAGGCATTGATGTTAATCTTCTCACGCATTGGTTTTCCACGGAAAATTTTGTCGGATCATGGGGTTCAGTTCATTTCTGAATCCATGTCTCAAGTGATGAAGACATTAGGTATAGATAGATCTCTTAGTTCTATTTATCATCCGATGTCAAATGGGTTAATTGAGCGTCTCAATAGGACACTCAAGCAGTTGTTGGGTAAGATGACTCAAGACCATCCCCAAGACTGGGATCGGGTCCTACCCGCTTGTCTCTTTGCGTATCGCGAGGTACAAAATCAAGCAACGGGGTTTTCTCCGTTCCAGCTTGTTTTTGGCATGCAACCACGCGGTCCGATGTCGTTAATCCACGACTTATTGGTGGATGAGAATATTGAAGAGGAAACTCAATCCTCTTATGAGTATGTGATCTCTCTTAGAAAGAAAATCATAGATGCTTGTAGACTAGCTACTGCATCATCCGAACATGCCAAAGAAAAAGCTCGTCTATCTGCAAACAAATATAGACGTCTTCGCCAGCTCATACCTGGTGATGAAGCTTTTGTATTACTCCCTGCGCATAACAATCGTCTTTTAATTACCTGGAGAGGTCCTTTCAGGATCATCTCAAGAATATCCGATGTCGACTACATCGTTGATGTTAATGGCAAACATAAAACCTTCCACATTCACATGTTGAAGGAGTATTACTCACGTCCTGATTATCTACAATCGGTGTTCCAAGCAACTGACGATCCTACACCACCTATTCAACACTATTCTAGTTTGTCAGTCATCCAAGAAGAGGAATCTTCTTTCGATGATGTACAACTACCAATACCAGTTGTACCACTCCATTCCAC
Source organism: Oreohelix idahoensis (assembly GCA_024509875.1). Taxonomy (NCBI): domain Eukaryota; kingdom Metazoa; phylum Mollusca; class Gastropoda; order Stylommatophora; family Oreohelicidae; genus Oreohelix; species Oreohelix idahoensis. The sequence continues at coordinate 40,057 of JAMPIV010007060.1, forward strand.
TGAGAAATGGAATGATGTTACTATCTCATCTACTCTTACTGATGATCAACGTCAGCAAGTCTCTAATATTCTACACACGTATGAGGATGTCCTCACCGACATCCCAGGTCATACGTCAGTCATCCAACATGACATTATTTTGACTGACGATACACCGATTCGAGTTCGCCCATATCCTATTCCTTTACACTTTCGTGATAAGGTTGATAAGGAATTGGATGATATGCTCCAATTAAATATAATTGAACCATCTTCATCACCATATTCTTCTTCTATGGTAATCATTAGGAAGAAAGACAACAATATACGTCTTTGCGTAGATTACAGGAAGTTAAACAAAGTTACAAAATTCGATGCGGAACCATTACCTCTTTTAGACGACTTATTAGAGAAATTATCTCATGCTACTTTCTTTTCGAAATTTGACCTTTCAAAGGGTTATTGGCAAGTGCCACTCACTACGAAAGCAAAGCCATTCACCGCTTTCTCGACGCCACGGGGTCTTTTTCAATATAATTTTATGCCTTTCGGGTTAATGAATGCGCCAGCTACCTTTGTACGCATGATGCGCCGCATATTGTCTCATCGTCCCGATGTCATTACTTATATAGATGACATCTGTCTTTTCAGTGACTCTTGGGATGAACATATTCAGGGTTTAAAATCTTTACTTTCTACCTTACAGGATTATAACTTAACAGCGAAACCTTCAAAGGCTTTTGTCGGTTTTCATGACATCTCATTTCTTGGTCACCGTATAGGTCGCGGTTTAATGTATACAGAAGACAGTAACGTCTCTAAAATTTTAAACATCTCAGCACCTAAGACAAAAAAAAAAACAAGTGAGGTCACTCTTAGGACTAATACAGTTCTATTCTAAATTCATCCCTCATTTGTCTACTATAACTGCACCTCTTTCTTCGTTACTGAAGAAAGGCACACCTAATGTAATAAAGTGGTCGCAGGATCACCAAACGGCGTTAGACTATATAAAACAAATTTTTTCAAATAAGCCTTTTTTAAGGTTGCCTAACAAAGATCTCACCTTTGTTCTTCGCAGTGATGCTTCTTCCTACGCTATCGCGGCAGTTTTGATGCAGGAATACGGAGGCACCTTATTTCCAATTATGTACGTATCCAGAAAGCTTACAACGAGCGAGATGAAATACTCCGTTCTAGACAAAGAGCTTCTCGCTCTTGTCTGGTCAATCACAAAACTGGATCGTTATCTCCTCGGATCACACTTTGTGGTGGAGTCTGACCAGAAAGCTCTTACCGCATTGAATACAGGAAACGTTAAGTCATCAAAGTCAGCGCGTTACGCTATAGCTCTTCAACCGTTCCATTTTGAGATACGAGCTATTCCTGGAGTGCAGAATGTATTTGCAGACTGTCTTTCAAGATGCCCTAGTGAACTTGGTGAAACTAAACCACTTTTAGATGGAGAAACGTCCTCACCGAAACATGAATAACTTTGTACAGTGTCATTAATTGTACATCTGTGAAGACTATGTGTAGTTCTACAGTATTCGTATAAATATAACTTTCAGAACATACTTACATATGGATTATAACATTATTTCTTGTGAAGTAACGTTTTATTAGAACGGGAACAGTGATATTAAAGTAACATTTTTTTTTTTAGTATGGAAACATTGGTAAAAAGCAACAAATAGACATTCGTTAGTGTTATGGAACATATTACACTACATATCGTGTTCGTAAACTTATTTCGTGCATGGAACATTAGGAACATATTCTTGTTGACTCTAAATAGTTCTGAACGAATATTCACAATGACTGAAATTAGAATTACTTAGAATAAATTACTAGTTATTTATTTATGTGTAATTAAGTACTAGAATTAGATTAATTCAATTTAATCAATTTGATTGTTTATAAATCACACATCTACTAACTTTATTAGTGTCTCGCAATACGTGTATTCACGTATTCCACTACATGAGATTTTACTTTTAGATAACTAGTCAAACTTACTAGTGCTAGATATCAGTAAGTGCGTTGCTTCTTAAAGTGTTTAATTTTGCATTGCTTCATTTTTGCACATTGTATTTCAAAATTTTCTGTTCTTTTGATTTTCTTATCATTGCTTATCATCAGTGTTGCTGTTCATTTTCATTTTTGAAATCATATGTTTCAAATTTTGTTGAAAACTTAGTTGAATTTTATTATCATCTTTTTTGTTGATTCTTCATTTTCATTTTTTTCAACTTCTTTTTACTTCGAATATTACCACATCGTTCCAAAGTAGGTCGATGGTGGATGTGTGCTTTAATGCATACTGTCATTTAGTTATATTAATTTCAAGTCAATATTCTTTTCTTAATATGATATAATTTTATGCATGTCATAAATCTTGTTGTAGTTTTGACTCACCTCTCTCGAGTAATTAGTTCGAAAAAAATTAATGGGATTAATTTTTTTAAGGGGAGGTAATAAGGGAGCTGTTACGTACATTTATTACCTAAGGGGGTAGTCTTCGGTCCTGCCAAATGTACGCACCAGTTTTATGTAGTTATATTATTTGTGCGGTCGAATGATTCGCGCACTGACGTGCACAAAGCAGTGAGTGTTGCTTTGGACGCACGTGTAACCTAGTTGAGTAGTTTGTGACGTCATGTTTTGAAGTGGAAACATGGAACTGGCTTGTGTCCATGATAGTAATTTTATATTTCGTATTCAATGGCATTTTTAAGGCAGCCATTTATTCTAGTGATCTGTATTGGTCTTCAGGTCGAAACCAATATCAGGAATGTCACGTGAGTTATCGTCCCACTTCTTATTTTAATGCTGTATGAAAAAGGCCGCTCTAATACTAGTCTAGCGGGAATTAAGATGTTCCTAGAATGGATCTACAGAGTCGCTTGCCTTTAAGATTTGAATCGTAGACGGAGAATTCCTACGAGTAGAAGAAGTTATATTGTTTATCTTACGCACATGTTTTATATGCCGTACATGCTTCAATGCCAAAGTCGTGGCTTGGATGTAAAGAGAGGTTAGCCAACTGAAAGCCTTTACTGTTAGGATTATCGTATATGACTTTGTGTGAAAATTATATGATGTACAACGCTATGTATGAAGAACGTCTGGGAATTTTAACAAATGTAATATGGAAGATTTCACCCCAGAGTATGTATACGTTACCATGATAGACGTCCTTGAAAGAAGGTCAACGGTCGTGACTGAGAAGGATATTATACGGTAACAGTTTTGTAATCCTTAGTCTATGGACAGAGGTCTTTACTAGAAGAGAATCTTCAGGAACTTTAGCAGTAATAATCAATATGTTGTCGTGTGATCTTTGCGCCTGTGACGATGTCCGTCTTGTCCACTTCGTGTCCTGGTGAATAAAATCTATGTAAAGTTACCAACGACTCGTGTGCTGCTAATACTTGACCAGTTCACACAATTCAAGATACATTGTTGGTTTTTCGTTTGAAAGACATTGTTGACATTTATTCCATTGTAACCATTCGCGTTTCGATTCATCACTATGAAAACGACACCAACAGTAGTATTTATCACCCAATGTCTAATGGGTTAGTTGAGCTTCTAAATAGAACACTCAAGAACTTACTTGGGAAGATAACTGAGGATCATCCTCAGGATTGGGACAGGGTTCTACCCGCGGCTCTCTTTGCCTATAGAGAGGTCCCCAACGAACATACAGGATTTTCTCCTTTTGAACTTGTCTTTGGCGCGCGACCGCGCGGTCCTATGTCTTTACTGCATGATCTGATAACTGCTGATAATATCGACAATGACACACAATCTTCATATGAGTATGTCATTGCTCTCAGACAGAAGATTATTGAAGCATGCAAGCTCGCAACTTCCTCATCCAAATTTGCTAAAGAAAAGGCAAGGCGATTTGCTAATAAGAAGAGACGCCTACGTCAACTTTGTCCTGGAGACAAAGCGTTTGTTTTACTTCCTTCTAGGGAGAACAGACTTTTCATTACATGGAAAGGTCCATATACAATAGTCTCAAAAATTTCCGATGTCGACTATGTTGTCGATATTGATGTGTGATAGGGTGGGCGAGATGGTGATGATGATATTGATAATGTGATGTTTGATCACTCTCTTTTCGCACTCGCACCGACCCGAACAACAATAAAACTCTTGATTCTGAGGCAGGGGCTGTATTTATTTCTACAACCCTGTCAGTGACTACAAGCACACAAAAACAAACATTAAACAAACCAAACACTAAACAAACAAAACACCCAGCTAGTGCTCAGTTGCTAATGTGCTCTGGTTTCTTTGTCCATCTGCTACCCACACAAGGCGAGCCTAACTTCGTTTCTCTCTCGTCTGGACTGAATCTTCAAATAGGCCTTTTGCCGCTCGCTATTTCTTTATATAAACCGCTAAGCCTAAACACTCAACTTAGTCCGCGCGCGCAGTAATTGCGCCACTTAAACAACACTCGCGATATTTGCTCTATTAGGCACGAAAACACAGGTATGGCCCACAACTTTCAAATATATCACACGACTACCAAATATAACACACAATTATAGTTTAGGCTTTATTATGGCCTAAATTAATATATCTTCTTGAAGACTTTTTACATCCCAGCAATGCTTGCTCGCGCCGTCACGTGGGCTGACAGTCACGTGGGCTGAGCGCACATCGAAAATATCTGGGCGATAAATATGCCTTTACGTGAGGGGGCAGCCGGGTGTCTTTCCGGCCCCATCACAGATGGAAGGCATAAAACCTTCCATATAAATATGCTTACGGAATATCATGAACGACCAGACTATTTGCAGCCTATTTTCCAGGCGACGGACGATTCTCCAGTCCAACAAGGTCATATCTCATCCCTGTCAGTTATACAGGATGAGGAAACTACTTTTTCGGATGTTAATCTACCTCTTCCTGTGATTCCACTTACTTCTACGGAATCATGTAGAAACGTTACTGTTTCTTCTAATTTGTCTTTTGAGGAACAGCGACAAGTATCTTCTATGCTACAAGCATTTAAGGATGTCCTTACCGACATTCCGGGACACACACATGTCATTGAACATGACATTATACTTACTGATCATAATCCGATCAGAGTAAGACCGTATCCTATTCCTATTCATTATCAAGCACAAGTCGAGAAAGAATTGGATGAAATGATACAATTGAAAATAATTGAACCATCCACCTCAGCATACTCTTCGTCAATGGTTATTGTTCGAAAGAAAGACAATAACATACGCCTTTGCGTCGATTATCGCAAATTGAACCAAGTTACGAAGTTCGATGCTGAACCTATGCCCTTATTAGAAGATCTACTTATTAGACTTTCTAACTCTCGATTCTTTACTAAACTTGACTTGTCGAAAGGCTATTGGCAAGTTCCGTTAACTAAACTCGCCAAACCTCTCACTGCTTTCTCAACACCTAGGGGTTTATTTCAGTGGAATGTTATGCCTTTCGGGCTTATGAACGCCCCAGCTACTTTCGTACGCATGATGTGTCGAATTCTCTCATATCGTTCAGATGTCATTGCATACTTAGACGACATCTGTCTTTTCAGTAATACTTGGGAAGATCCCTATTTGGGTTTAAATGAATTACTGTCTACTCTACGCGAGCATAATTTGACTGCAAAACCCTCTAAAGCCTATGTTGGGTTTAGTGAAATTTCGTTCCTGGATCATCGTGTTGGTCACGGTCTATTGAAGACAGAGGACCAAAACATTTCTAAGATATTAAATATCTCTGTGCCTAAAACCAAAAAAAAAAAAATAGTACGTAGTCTGTTGGGATTAATACAATTCTACGGAAGATTCAATAAGAATCTATCCTCTATCATGGCACCACTCTCAACCCTATTGAAGAAAGGGTCTCCTAACATGGTGCGCTGGTCTCAAGAATGTCAATCTTCATTGGATCAGATTAAGAATTTGTTCTCATCCCCACCTATCTTAAGGCTACCTATTGCTGATAAGACTTTTGTTCTTCGTAGTGACGCCTCATCTACAGGGATCGGAGCGGCACTAATGCAAGAGTACTCAGGAACTCTGCATCCTGTAATGTATATCTCTAGGAAGCTGAATGCGGCAGAAAGGAATTACTCGGTTTTAGACCGTGAATTGTTGGCTATGGTTTGGTCAATCCTTAAGTTACAAAGATTCCTTCTTGGTGCGCATTTCATTGTGGAAACAGACCAAAAAGCTCTTACAGCTATTCAGTGTAAGAACTTGAAGAGCTCGAGATCTACTCGATATGCTATTGCTCTTCAACCTTTTCATTTCACGGTACGAGCTATCCGTGGTCTGGATAATGTGATGGCAGACATACTGTCTAGATGCCCACATGAGTCCACTTAAGTCTTGTGTCCTAGATTTTCCTGATACACTTCTAGACTTATGTCTCTTCAATATAACAATATATATTAACACATTTGTTGTCACCTTAGGGTGGTAAATTAATTGTTTTCTTTCTCTATTATCATCTCTGGTGTAATGGAGAAGGTTGAGTTGACATAATCATCATCTCAACCCGTAACCCGTCATGGGTCGTAGGGGTGCCATGGTGGAAGCATCAGCAGACAGGGTCCTCCACTGCTCTCTATCCTCAGCAATGAGTACAAGTGTGGAAAAACCGTGTCCTGCCCATTCTTTGATGTTATCAGCCCAGGATTTTCTTTACCTTCCTCTTCTCCGTTTACCCTCGACTGTTCCCTGGAGGATCGTTTTCGAAAGGGAGTCATGGCGAGTTACATGCCCAAACCAGGCAAGCTTTCGACGTTTCACTACTGACAAAAGTGGTTCTTGGTGGCCTGCATAGGTGTTTATCTTCTCTCTAACATAGACATTTGTTTTGTGCTCTTTATAGCAAATGTGCAAAATTCTTCTATAACATTTATGCTCGAAAGCCTGAATCCTTCGCTCCATATCTGCAGTGAGTGCCCAGCCTCACACCCATACAAGAGAATAGATAATACGAGTGATTTGTATAATTTGATCTTCACGGGAAAACTGATGTTACTTTTCCAGATCACATTCAGCCTTGTCATGGCAGCTGAGGCCATCTCAAGTCTTGTCTTAATTTCTTTACTTGATCTTCCATCACTACATATAGTGGACCCGAGATATTTAAAGGTGTTAACTTCTTCTAACGTTTGCCCATTTAACATAATGTTGGTTGGAACATGTTTCTTATGGCTATTCACCAATATCTTGCTTTTTTCTATATTAATTTCCATCCCATACGTTCTTGTTACTTTCTCCAGTCTAGAGGTAAGGTCTTGAAGTTCTGATTTTGCTCCAGCTATCAGATCGATATCATCAGCTAAAATGTAGATTTATATGTTAAAGAGCACTGGAGACCGGATACATCCCTGGCGAATTCTACAGTTGTTTTGAAAAATTCTCCAATGTCTTTGCTTGCAAAAACAGCACTGCTTGCGTCCTTGTATCTTCTTCTTCTTCGATCCTTAACCACCGACCGTCAAAGCAGTCAGTGGCCATCACGCCTAGTGGCGTCTTGTAGGGCAACAACAAATTGATTCCACTTTGCACGGTCGGTGGCCATCCTTCGTACAGTGCCCCAGCTCTGGTTCATTCTTTGCATCTCAGCCTCCACAGTCCTCCGCCAAGTTGTTTTTGGTCGGCCTCTCTTTCGCTTTCCTTCAGGGGTCCAAAACATAGCTGTTCTTGTGATGGCATCGGGGTCTCTTCTGAGGACATGACCAACCCAGCTCCAGCGTCTGCCAGCTATGATGGTGTGCATGTCCTCTTGCTTGCTACGAGTAAGCAGATCTTGGTTGGTGATGGTATTCGGCCAAAAGATGCGGTGAATTTTTCTTAGGCATGTTGTGTGAAAAGAGGACAATTTTGACATTTCCTTCTCTGTGACTCTCCAGCATTCCGCACCATAGAGAAGCACAGAAAGCACGCAACTCTGGTATAATCTTAATTTTGTGCTTGTGCTGTATTGGGAGGACTTCCAGATGTTATTTAGGCTAAAGAAGGCTGTTCTTGCCTTATTCATTCTGATGTTGATGTCTTTGCCTGCCCCACCATCTGGTGTTACTATGCTTCCTAGGTATGTGAAGGTATCTGTCTGCACCAGTTGCTGATTCCTTACTGATATGGGCTCAGGGTTGCTCACATTGAGCGTCATGACCTCAGACTTCTTTAAATTGATGTTCAAGCCCACCTGCTGGCTAATTTTATTAAGTCTATCCGTTTTTTCCTGGATGTGTTGATGAGAATGTGCCAGCAGTGCAATGTCATCTGCATATTCCAGATCTTCCAATGTAGAAAATGTAGTCCATCTTATTCCTCTTGGACTGCCCTCTGTTGTCTGGCGCATCACCCAGTCTATGACTGTTAAAAATAGAGTGGTTGATAAGGGGCATCCCTGTCGTACTCCTGTCTTCACCTCGAAGGTTAGGTTGCTTTGCCCAACACTACACGTAAAGTTGGCATAGAGGCTTTTTATGATTGACACTATGCAGCTTGGAATTCCATAAGCCCTCAGTATTTTCCATAAACGTCCTTGTATAGTGTTGACATAATATAAAGGTCAAAAAAATTAATGCGGCCACATGTAATGCTTAGACATGTAATAGTAGTTATAGTACATTATAGTAGTTAGAAAAACACTCATATATACAGAACTAAACTGTATTACTCGATTATCAATCGCTTAGCGGCTTATAAATTATTTTAAGCATCTTTCACTGGGGAACAAACGGGTAATTAAATTTACGTTATATCTAGAGACATTTTCTTAGATGTTTATTTAATACGTTTTAAATACACACAGATCCCAGTGAAATAAATGAAACATCATACGATTAAAATCACTAGATGCTAATAACTATATTTTTACCGAAAACCACAGAAACTTAGAATTTAATTCTCTTCGAAATTCCTGCAGAAATCTGATAATTCGAAAACTGCGCGCTAGACCATTCTAGAAATCGAGATTTGCAGACTGACACAGAATTAAATGGTCCGGACATTATATTCAAAATGGCTATTCTTTCATCTCTCGTTCGGAGTTTTAGCACCTCTGTTCGATTTAGGGTAGTTTCCCTGGTCGATCTGCTAATCCGCGTCCATCATTACGTCTTTTTCCCGCCTGGCTGGCGCTGTCTCCTTTAATGTCCGTTGTTCGATGGTCTTTTCGTCCCTGTGCTTCGCGATCAAAGAAAGTCTTCGTTCGGTGGGTAAATCCCCGCCTCTTCTACGCAATACACAGACCTCTGCCTCTCTAAGCACAGAACCTCTTATGCTCCGCCCTTTCCGTGTTACCGTTGACGTGCTGACGTACCTGACAGCAGAAAAACCCTTTTTACAATGAAAGCCGGATTATGCATCTACATATCTGAGTTCTTAGTGCCTGGAACAATGACGGGAGGCGTGTCTAGACTAAGAATCGGACCCTGGCAATAAAGTCGCTAGGCTTCAAAGTGTATGACTGCGCATACTAATTAACCCGTGATGGAAATCCAACGTGTTAGCTGCTTGCGTCCAAATAATGAGGGCTCTCGATGGTATGAAAGAGAAAGCGATAAGGGTTAGCCATGTCCATCCATCCGACACAATACTATACATCAGATCCCAAACAAGAACTCAAACTACAACAGTCTCAAACAAAAAGTAACTACTACATCCACTACACCTGATGGCCCAAACAAACACTACTACATTTGGTGGCCAGTATCGCACTCACTACCATACATTTGAATTACGATGCACATCCAGATTCACACATGTCTGGTTTTGTATCTTTGTTATCCTTCTAATGTCTTTCTTGTCATTACCCAGTACACAGGCTATGACATTAGTTCATCCTGTCCAATCTATACTATTACCGACTGAATTTTCTTCGTCTTATAATCTGACGGCTAAACCATCAAAAGCATATATTGGTTTTCATGAAATATCATTTTTGGGTCATCGTGTGGGCCATGGTCTCCTTCATACTGAAGATAATAATGTTTCAAAAATTCTTAATATCACTGTGCCTCAGACAAAGAAAAAAATTCGCAGTCTTTTGGGTTTAATTCAATTTTATGGAAGATTCATTCCCCATTTATCCACCATCACTGCGCCTTTCTCTAGTTTATTAAAGAAAGGCTCAGCTAACATGATTCGGTGGTCGAAAGAACATCAAATCACGTTGGACCATATTAAGTCACTGTTTTCATCTGCACCACCTGTTACGTTTACCAAACGCAGATTTACCTTTTGTTCTTCGCAGTGACGCTTCTAATTTTGGAATCGGCGCCGCGCTGCAACAATCCTACGCAGGCACCTTACATCCAGTGATGTTCTTGTCCAGGAAGCTTACACCTGCTGAACGTAACTACTCAGTTCTGGATAGAGAACTCTTGGCGTTGGTTTGGTCCAAAACCAAACTACAAAGGTTTCTGTTGGGCGCACACTTCGTTGTGGAGACGGACCAACGTGCACTTACAGCACTCCAAACCAAGCATTTAAAGTCTAAGAAATCTACACGTTATGCCATAGCATTACAGCCATATAATTTCTCCATCCGAGCGATTCCTGGTTCTGAAAATGTGTTTGCGGACGTTCTTTCACGTTGTTCTCAGGATTCTACAGAGCCACTACGCCTTACCGAGAGTTAAGCCTCTACACCAAATCAGTTCTAGGCTACCACTTGTGACACATGACTTTATCATCGTTCAATGATGAAACACCATATATTATCTTTATTTACATGAAACACATTTCTAGGATTTTATTGGCCACTCGAAAAGCAGCAGCTGGGAGACTTTTTCAGGCCATAAATCGAGGATTCCTCAGCAAGAGAGAGGTTGGCAAGAAAACGAAGATGGCTGTATACCGCTCCACCTATGTCCCAGTCTTGACATATGGATGCGAGTCATGGGCAATGACTACAACCCATAAAAGCCAGATCCAAACCTCAGAAATGAGGTATCTGAGGAAGGTGGTTGAAGTAACAAGAAGAGACATGGTACGTAACCAGACGATACGTCAAGGCCTTAAATCCTACCCCCTGCAGACCCAAGTAGAACAGTCCCAATTAAGATGGTTTGGCCATGTCTGCAGAATGGGAGAAGATCGGATACCACGACAAGCATGGGAAACAAAGAGCCAAGGATCCAGACCCCTAAGACGACCCAGAGTCCGCTGGGAGGACAACATTAAACAATCTTTGAAGGACCGAGGACTAGAATGGAACCAGGCCAGGAGGAAGACAGCCGATATGAGAGTCTGGCGCTCTCTCTTCCAAACCTCTACACCTCACGGTAGAAGAGGAACGACTAAGTAAGTAAGTAAGTAAGTTGTTGACAATCTTACCATATAACATTATGACTTGGTAACTTTATTGGTTACTTCATTTATAATACCGTGAATAATTCAGGATCTTTAATAACAGTGACATAACTTAATTAGGTTTAGTATTAATTATACGGGCACAATGGGCTAATCACCTGTTTGCCAAGTCACTTCGATTACATGTCCCGCCCATGGGCCTTGTGCACTTGGGTACCCTCTACACCTCGTTTCACGGGGTAGAAGAGGTTCCGATTATGAGATGAGATGAGATGAGATTAATTATATATATGTGTTATAAATCAATTTCATAATTAGATATCATGCTTTCATAGCACTGTTAATTTTCACATGACATATCTTAGTTAGAAACTTCATCATTCATGCTTCATTGGCGTCGCTAAGTAATCTTACGCACTACTAGGAGTATTGTTTGATTCCACTATTTTCTTTCATCATTCTTACATTTATACTTTTACATGCATACTTTAGTTTCCATTTTTATTTCGTCTTTCATTTGACATTTTTTCGCTAGCATTTTTTTTGATTACTATCTCCATTCATCACCTATTTTCACTAGTGCTATAACATGTTCCAATTTTAATTGATAGTTATTGTACTATTTCGTACATTCCATCTCATTTCTTTGAGTTTAATTTAGTATCACATCTCTTTCACCACTATTCTTTGTTTTATACTCATATTTTAATAATATTTATTGATTGATGTACCAGATAATTTGATTGACCTCGTCGCGATAATTTGAAAAAAAATAATATAATTTATTTTTTAAATCCGGGGTCGAGGTATACTGTTACGTCCATTTTCGCACAACCATTTATGATGCGAGACTTAACAGATTACCAGATGCCAAAATCTAACTATGTTAGACGTACTTAGGTACGCATCTATGTTTGTGATAAGAACTTAAACTTATTAAGCACCAAAGTGCACAAATTCGGTGCGATATATTCGTTGGTTGCCTAAGAGCGCTGATGACGTCAGAGACACGTCAGAGAGAAAAGAGACAAGATGCCGGTTTTACAAGACAGACGTTGTTCTGGTCTTTGAGTCCCATATTGCGGGAATAGTTGATTGTGATTATATATCTTAGCTACCTTCCAAGGCGAAGCGTTAGCCACAGCCAAGTCTGATTCATACTCTCCAGTATCTCCATGTGATACTCGATGTAAGTACTTTACATGATTTTGACAGGGCTTCAGTAAGGCATTATGACCTACTGCTAGTGAGTTCAGAATCCCTTTTGCGAAGTAATAGTCAAGTCGATAATTTTATGAAGTCTCAAGACAAGATGTCCGGCCAGAAAATAATACATAAGTATCTTTGATAAAAGATTGGATATGGAAAAGAAGTGAATAATCTTCACCTCAATACTTTGCCGTTTTGCGGGTTGTCTAACAGTCACTTTGGTCAGTCAAGTTTGACATTGAATTTATCTACATGCAGAATTCGTATTACCATGCCAGATGTTCCAGTATGTCTTCATGATGATGTCGTCTATGTATCATCTAATAAACTTGTTATATAAACTGTCAGTCAAGCCCTGAATTCAGCGTCCATCAATTACACCATATTAGTCGGCCACCTGTAAGCCCGACCAAACTGACAGCATTCCTAGTCAGTAGCCTGATGAACTATTATTAATAGACATAACCAATATTCACAAGAAATAACTGTCGTATCGACGAAAGGTCAAAGTATATACAGAAGTAAACAGCGTATCAGCCGATGGCCAAAGAACATAACTAAAGCCAAGAACACTCCTGACTATTTACTATACATCAGATCCCAAACAAGAACTCAAACTACAACAGTCTCAAACAAAAAGTAACTACTACATCCACTACACCTGGTGGCCCAAACAAACACTACTACAGTTGTCTAGTGTTCTACTTCTTTATTTCTTACGAGTGCCTGAAAACATACCTTTATGTTTGTCTAATATTTATTTACTATTTACAGGCCTCGGGTTTCCCTTCCTTATGTGTTAAAGAGTAATGGTGCTGTCCTCAGGACATGAGGAAGAAAGTGCTCTTTATAGTAAAAATGGGGCTTTAATATTATCAAAGGAAACGCAGACAGAACGCATAGAATGTAAAACAATGGGACTAGACTAATATCAGCGACATTTTAAACTGCCAAAAGGAAAATAAAGATAAATATCATTCATTGTCACGTACACATTACTGATAAAGAATAATCTATGAAAGAAGAATTTTACACCAGACTACAAAGTATTGTGGATAAAAAGAAAAGAAAGGACATCACAGTTGTGATCCATTAGTTTCATTAGGGCTTATATTTTAAATTAAAACGGCTTTATTGTCTGCACTAATATAAAATGTTCGTAAGTAGGGCAGAGAATTCATGCATTAATCTGAGACTGAAAACAATAAGGGGTTTTTATTATTATTTATTTGTTGTTGTTGTTGGCGACACTGAGAAGGTACGGGCAGCGTTGGTGTAGCTGTCTTCTTCTTCTTTTTTAAGTACCATGCCTAGTGGCGTAGGAGATCATGCCTCTCCACAACTTCTTGTCTTCAGTACAATTTATCAGTTCTGCAGTTGACTTATTTTCATGCCACGATGTCAAACTGTCCAGTATTTGCTCTCTTTGTCTTCCTCTATATCTTTTTCCTTCAATCTTACCTGTTGTTACGATATATTCCTCTTCTCATAACATGCCCAAAAAAGTGGATTGCTTCTTTCTAACTTGTGAAAAAAAAATCGAAAAAAGGTGATTCGTCTTACGAGGACAAAAGACAAAGAAAATAGTCTACGTTACGGCCACAAGGCCTTCGTCAGGAAAGGAAAGAAAGTGAAGGCTAGATAGGACACATAAGAACTTAAATAAATATAAAAATAAAACCTAGGTACTTCTCTGAAGGCAAGGCATCGAAATCGGAAGTACCTAGGTTTTATTTTTATATTTATTTAAGTTCTTATGTGTCCTATCTAGCCTTCACTTTCTTTCCTTTCCTGACGAAGGCCTTGTGGCCGTAACGTAGACTATTTTCTGTGTCTTTTGTCCTCGTAAGACGAATCACCTTTTTTCGATTTTTTTTTCAAACCCATCCATTGTACTCCACGTATTACCGCAGTTCCCCTCAACTTCCTTAACTTGTAAAATAAGTTTCCTTTGCGCATTGTTTTTTTTTTTTTTCGGGCACAGCTGGCGAGTCCTTTTTAGGGCTTCATGCTAGCAGATGAATAATGTTTGTCCTTTTCAGGACTTAGTATCTATAAACGCTGGTCGGGCGAGCAGTCCTTTTCAAGACTAGTCCTTTTAAGGACTTCTTCATGCTAGCTGATAGATGCTAGGAATCCTTTTCAGGGCTTAGAGTTTATCAACACAGCTCTTCAGTTACCGTAACAGAGTTCATTTATTTTTGAATGACAAATTGCGCTCCGATATAACCAAAGGACTTGGATGAAAGAAACGTGCCACGCAACAAGAAGGCCTTTATATCCCTACCCTGAATATTATTTTTGTTTGGTGTTTTTATTTGGTTTTGTTTTATCTCAATTTTTTTTTTTAACATACAAGAAAAATAAGTAATTTCGATTTGACAGGTATGATGCCACCAGGGCCGTAGATACCCTAAACTCTTTAGGGTTTGGTGAAAAACATTTGTGGGGAAATTATACTGTACCAAACATGTTTTGTGCCGACATTTTAAACCCCCCCCCCCCCCCGCCCCCCCCCCCCCCCCCCCCTCCCCGCCCGCCCGCCCCCTCCCCCCTGCCCCCCCCCCCCCCCCCCCCCCAAACACCCCCCGCCCCCCAATTAAGTCATATCTACGGCCCTGGGTGCCACTTTCCCATATCAGCAGTCATTCATCTTATTTGAAATTCTTCTTCTTCCTCGTTCGCCCTGAAAAGGACGGTGGTTGTGTTGTGTCTGTTTACGCCGGAGCTGTGATATCTGCACCTTTCGGTCGACACATCCGACTTCAGCACGGCATTTTTTGGGACCGGGTTTGCCTTCCCTCTGCGATCTCTACTCTCTCAGCCAGACTGCAGTGATGCAGCCTGTTTCCAGGACCACCACGTGGAGGTGGAGTAGGGTCTTGGTCAGCTTTGGTTCGCTGACCCTGATGCAAGCAGTCAAGCTATGGGTCGCTGACTGCATTCTCTATTGCTGCATCTTTGGGTCCCTTATTTGGAATTGAAAACATTCTTATCTGACAAACCATATTTCTGATGCTCCAATGATTTTGGCACATTGTCCAGAACTCACAGCAATATTGGTTTGATGTAAGATTTCAGAACTACAGAAGTTTATTTTATTCAGTGACAAGGATTTATTGCCCGGAATGCCCCCGTACTTTATGGAATAATATTTTCTGCTTGCCTTATTTTGTTCGTGAACTGGAAGATGCATTTTCCATCTTACGTAATCAACTGTGCCAAAGTATTCGAAACTGAAAACCAAAACACTGGCCACTCTATTTTCTAACACGCATGCGCAAATTGTAACTTTCACTGGGCTAGCCATTTTTATGGAGACATCCGAAGCATATGTGTGTTTTCCTGGCTATGTACACTATCAAAAGGATTAACATGTTATTCGCCCACAAAGGATGAGTTCCATAAATCATGAAAATGAATGCACGGAGCCCGATGCAGTCGTACTGGAGTAATTCGCTTGCTATTCGGCAAGAAATTCAACGCTTCGAGAGCGTTCATCCAAGCATCTATGCTATTTATGATCTAATAGAGGCTATTCCAGACCCTCTGATTCAACAGCAGATCAGAGAGCACGTCGTTTGCATTGAAGGTGAGTCATTTTATCATATATTATTATCAAATATGCAAGTAGCACACACATTCATTTAAAGACCCAACAGTGTACAGTGATGATATATTTAGGATTTGTTAGCGATCCAGGAAACCAGCTTATTTATCAAGTCAGTTCATAGAATCGTCTGTGTAGGCTAATCGATGAGATAGATCACAGACGAAACACGACACTGCGACCAAATAACTTACATTAAAACGATGGAAATCCAACAGTTCCTAAACCAAAAATAAAATCATTAACGGGATCAACCAAAATAAAAAAAAACAATAGGCCTAATAAAATAAAAAGGAACCTACAAAAGTAGGCCTCTGTGGTAACCATTGATTTCATTTTTGGTTTGGTTTGTTCATTTTCTTGCTTGATATGTTGGTTAGTAGTTTGGTTTGTGGTAGTTTGGAACATTTTATTGGTTTGATTAGATGGATTGTTTGGTTATTGGTGGTTGATTTGTTCATACTGTCATTGGTTTTGCTGTTCATTGGGTTGGTTGGTAGTTTGGTTCATGTTGGTTTGATTGTTTGGCTTTGTTGTTTCAAATTGTTACTATGTACCATCTCCTAGAGACTGGGTCTGTGATCATGCTGCTGAGATATGTCAACACCCCGAGACTATAATGAATTAGGGCTGCACGTGAGCAGCTTGAGGCCAGATGCTATAGAGACCACTTCACTAACAGAGTGTGGTAATGGGTACTGCATGTTTATGCCATGCATAATAATAGTGAAAAAGTGATTTCAACTTCTAATTCTTCTTCTTTGATCCTTAGCTGCAGACTGTCAAAGCAGTCAGTGGCCATCACGCCTGGTAGGGTAGCAACAAACTGCTTCCACTTTGTTCGGTCGATGGCCATCCTTCGTACAGTGCCCCAGCTCTGGTTCATTCTTTGCGTCTTGGCCTCCACAGTTCTCCGCCAAGTTGTTTTTGGTCAGCCTCTCTTTCGCTTTCCTTCGGGGGTCCATAGCATAGCTGTTCTTGTGATGGCATCAGGGTCTCTTCTGAGAACATAGCCAACCCAACTCCAGCGTCTGCCAGCTATGATGGTGTGCATGTCCTCTTGGTTACTCTGAGTAAGTAGTTCTTGGTTAGTGATAGTATTCGGCCAAAAGATTTGAAGAATTTTCCTTAGGCAGATTGTGTGGAAGGAGGACAGTTTTGACTTCTAATTCAAGCATCTGTCATTCCCTGTCAAACCTTGCTTTGTATCTACAGTAATTAAGGCCCAGTGGCAGCTACATATAGTAGCAGTGTTGGACTTGTGGAATCCATACTTCTTCCATGGACAGTTATGTGTTACTTGCTTATGTGTTAGCTGTAATGCAAGCATGTCCATGCTGGCTGCGACATGAAAACATGTAATGTTATGTACAGAGAAGCTTTAATAGCATCTTAGTTAATATGTCTTCAGTAGGGTTGAAATGAAGCACAATGGGCCGTCTTCTTTAAGGTTATTCCAGTAAGTCGCCAACGTTGTTAGGGTTGGGTTTAGTATACCTAACCCTAACTCCTGTTTACTGCGTCTCAGAATTCTCTTTTAAGGCCCTGTTAAACAGACGGCTCACTGTGCTTCATTTCAAAACCCGTTCAGTAGGCAGTTACTTGCTTTGCTGTTTGCTTTTTTTTTGTTTCACTTTTGCCATGAAGTGTACTGGGGAGCTGAAGTATGCGTACTTGAGCCAAGTGTGTGACACTGGCAGTTGTGAGCTGCATTATTGTTGGATTTCTGTGATGTTGTATATCCATCTGCCTCTTGGTGTGCCCCACGCCATGAAACCAGATCTACTATTGTAGGCATGTATTAGTAATGTATGGCTTTATTCTTGTGAGATGGCCAAACCACTTAATCACTATGCATTTGGCATGGCCATGGTCCAGTCTGCCAAGCTGTAAATAGGCATCTGGCTCTCTTGAGTTAGGGAAGGTAATGGTAGCGAGCAAGAGAACTGCTCATCCCAGCTCATAAAGCTATATTTAGTATAGGGAAATCTCTAACTCTTCATTCACCTGTGACAGTTTCTGCTATAGGACTACCTTTACCTGTTTGTTACCCAGCTTTTGTTTGGAAACATGTCCCCCTAGACCAGTGTTTCTCAACCTTGATAGTAGCAACGCCCCCTTCTGACAACTAATATTTTAAAAAGCCCCCCACCCTTTTAACACCCCCTTGCTCTTTATCGTGTATACACAAACATATATACATATATTCTACCATACTTTAAAAAAAGCAATGCAGTAAATGAGTTATCTTTTCTTATAATATAAAGAAGAAGAGAAAGCACGTTTATAAAAGCAAAGTTATATTAAATATGTGTTTAAGTACGGAATTATATACACCACAAGTTCATTATCCTTGAATTACAAATTGGCGGAGCAAATGATATAAAATTAGTTCTTACAACTCCGTAACTATCATAATCATATCATTTTAATTGCGCCTAAATGACTGCACATACGTCTTCAAATCTGAATATTTAAGCCTCTCCTTATGTAAGGTTAGCTTGGTTGTGTCGAGAGGCTAACGAATGTTTCCAGTGTTGAAGGGACATAAATCTCCGCCTACTGTCTCCTGACAATGGTAACATCCCATGTACTAAAATGTTGCGTTTGGAATCCTTGAAACACTCCATGGGACGCAGGGCAAATAAAAACTATCGTGTTACAAGCTATGCTAAGTGGAATATTTTTTGTAATTGTTTCATGTTGATTCTTGTAAAAATGTACACAACGCACCCCTGAATGGAAGTAGCGACCCCAAATCGTTGTGACCCATCAGAACGCCCCCAGACATCTTGAAAACGCCCCCCAGTGGGCGGTACCGCCCCCTTTGAGAAACACTGACATAGAGCGTACTTCACTGAAGACTGTGATGCCAAAATGCTCCTGACGTCTTCCAGGACATAATAATAATAGCCCCTTCATTCATAACTGACTATGGACATGATTAGTGTTGGCTTGTTGACAGTTTGGTTCCTGTTGGTTTAAGAGCTTTTTTTTTTTATAATTTTTTAAATATAATTCATTAGTTTTATTGGTTTTTGTTATTGTGTGTTTTTTGATAATTTAGTTTATGTTTCTTTGTTTAGTTATTTTATTTTTCGTTGGTTTGTTTGGTTGAACTGATTGATTAAAATTGTTCTTTTTTGTTTTGCTTTGGTTGTTTATTGTGCAATTTGTCATGACATTGTCCAACCCTAACCATAACCATTGCTTTCATCAGACAATCAGAAGGGTCTATGGTACGGAAAAAAGGTTAAGAAACCCTGCAGTAGTAGCATAACTGCCTTTTTTGTCCTGGATGTATGCCATGCTACTTTTCTTCAGTGACCAGATACTGATATCTCTCTTGTCAACATAAAAATATAGTCAGCAGTCATACACCCATTGCACCTTCCGTTATATATTCTTCTCTCCGTTTCCTTGACATTTTGGTTGTTGTTATTGATCCAGCGGTGCTTGGGCTTTCGCCGTACAGCCCAATGCCATGTAGTATCTGCCAGTTTTCGCAGGTTGTTTTGTTTCTCCTTACTTCTTCTGCGTTCGTCCTGAAAAGAACGTTTGTTACGTTGTGTCGCCATTTACAGCGACGCTGCGATATTTGCGCCTTTTGGCCCGACACATCTGGTTTCAGCATGGCGCCTTCCCTCACTCTCTCAGCCAGACTGCAATTAGCCTGTTTCAGGGTCTTGGTCAGCTCTGTTGACGCAAGCAGCAAGCTATGGGCGTTTTCACTGTGCTCCCGTTTCTCCTTACAAGGTGTTCCACTTACCTGGCCTCGGAGGAAGGAGCATTTTCCTAACATTATCGAGTGCTGGGCACTCAAAGAGGTGGTGGTCAGCAGTTTCGTAGGGTAGCTACATAGCTGGCACTCTGGAGTGTTGTGGTTGGATTCTGTTCAAGTGACTGTTGACTGGTTAATGTTGTGATCTGAGTTGAAATATGGTGCTCTGATCCCTCCTTGTAAGATAGCTAATGTTGTCAGTAGGATCAGGATGGCAATATGTCTGTTAACCTCTCTCCCAGTGTTTCCCATGGTCCATCTGTTCAGCCAAGTTTCTTTGTTGTTCGTATGAGTGATTTGTCTGTTTGGAGAGTTGTTGCTGTGAGTGGTTGTTCTTGCCTTATTCCTTTCTTTGCTAATCTGTCTGCTCTGTCATTATCTGGCGTATTTGAGTGACCAGGGATCCACTGCATAACTATTCTGATGCCATAGGAAGTGATAAGCTCATCAGCATCCAGGATTAGTTTGGCTAATTCAGTGTCATCTTGATGGAATCTCTTGCCTTGCTCCTTACTCACTGCTCTGAGGTTTTCGGGAAAGTAATCCTGATTATGATAGTTGAAAATGGAGCTTTAAGCTCATGAAACATCATCATCAGTTGGCATCTCCAAATCAAAGGCCGACTGCAATGGATCTCCAACATATTCTGTCTCTTGTCTTGATGGTGCACTCTGATCAATTCTTTCGTGTCCATCTCATGCTGTTATCTTCCCACTTATAGTGGTGTCTTCCTCTTGTATGTTTGCCTTCTTCCTTCTATTATGGTCTTCAATAAGGTATTTTGTCTTTTTATGTGGCCAAAATATTTTAGCTGTATAATTTATCATTTGCAACAACCTTTTTCCAAATGCATTTGGCTTCCTAGTAACAATGTTGTCATAATCTGAAGCCTTCTCATTTCGAAGAAATTTACTGATGACACTTTTAATAGCTTTCCTAGCTTCTTTTTCTAGATATCATTCATGTTACAGAATGATATAGTAATAGATGAATCAATAAGGCTAAGATAGTTGGAAATTGACATCAAACATAAGACTAGCAGGGATGGTCATATGAGAGAACACATCCTTTGTATATTGTTAAAGGTGTTTTCAGGACGCTTATATTATTTAGTACTGGCTTTTGCATCAGTGTTTGGACTTGAACATACGAACACTGCAACATGTAACGCGAATAAGGTTTTTACTGAAAACTGACGTCACTAATACTTATAATAGAGTGGTTTACCAGTGGTGCGTCTAGGTGTTACCTCATCGGTTCACAGCCATGTCTTCCCTTAGAGAATGCTCTGATGTGTACGAACATAAGCGTAACATATATAATAACCAGCGTGCTACAGGAACGGTTAGCATTCATACCCTTCGACATTTGTTGATGGATACTGAGCACCTATGGGTTTGCCTGGAGTGCGGTGAGGTTGATTCTGATCAACAGCAACAGTAACATTCATAGTACTTTCAAGTATAGCTCCACCTATGTCCCAGTCTTGACGTATGGATGCGAGTCATGGGCAATGACTACAACCCACAAAAGCCAGATCCAAACCTCAGAAATGAGGTATCCGAGGAAGGTGGTTGAAGTAACAAGAAGAGACATGGTCCACAACCAGACGATACGTCAAGACCTAAAAACCCAAGTAGAACAGTCCCAACTAAGATGGTTTGGCCATGTCTGCAGAATGGGAGAAGATCAGCTACCACGACAAGCATGGCAAACTAAGAGCCAGGGATCCAGACCTCCAGTACGACCCAGAGTCCACTGGGAGGACAACATTAGACAATCTTTGAAGGACCGAGGACTAGAATGGAACCAGGCCAGGAGGAAGACAGCTGATAGGAAAGTATGGCGCTCTCTCTCTTCCAAACTTCTACACCTCACTGTAGCAGAGGAACGACTAAGTAAGTAGTACTTTCAAATTCAGCATCTAAACAAACTTTTCTTGTGTCAGGGTCTGTCTAATTCCGCTTCAAAACTGTCTTCTAGTGTCAGGGTCTTTCAAATTCAGCATCTAAACAAAGTTGTCTTGTGTCAGGGTCTGTCGAATTCAGCTTCAAAATTGTTTTCTAGTGTCAGGGTCTTTCAAATTCAGCATTTGAACAGTGTCCTATTGTCTGGGTCTGTAAAGATGCCTTCAGTAAATCAAAACATGACTGATACATGTCGATTTAAGCTTTATGTCATCAGTTCAACTTTAGTGATCTTGTCATACCACTTCAATCTTCTCATATAACATAAGTGAAAAGTATTTGGAGATTTTTATAAGTTTCTTTCAGCTGCACTGAATGACCAACAGGAACTAAGGCATAACTGTTTCCTTTGTGAAGGGCATTCTTGAAATATATCTTGAAAGTGTCTGTGTACAATCTCCAGTCATTCTGTCTATGAATTACATCCAGTTTTTCTTTACCTTTCAACTCCCCAAGCAACATATGGAACAAACTTAGGCCAAATCTTCCTGACACATGCCAATGTCGTGGTTGAGTTTGAGTGTAGAGTATTTGTCGAGTTGGACAACAGTAGTGAAATCGACAAGGGATAGTGGACTGACAGAGTTATAGATTACACTTTAGATAAGGTGTAAATAGGAGATGGACTTGAGACAACCTGGAAGAAGATTTATTCAAAGGATCTCTCTCTCCAGGCCTCAACTCACTTTTACTGTCTAAGCATCTCCGGCTCTCACTCTTTTCTCTTATCATACATAGAGATTCTAGTAAAGAGCTAAAAATACAAATATGGATGGAAAGGTCGTGAACAGCGTATTAATAAAGGTGTAAACTTTATTAAAGAAGAAAAAGCATGGAATTTATGCATATCATCACAACAACATAAAATTACATCAATAATCATCAATAACCAAAATATGCAAAAATACACCAACAACCACATACACAGATCACCATTCATAAAACCTGTAGAACACAGAGAGATGAAATAACTGAGTGTCAGCCCGTCCGTTTTCGGGACCATATGAAATAGCTCCAGTAAGTGGTTTTCTCGTATATATCCTCCATCGGTGATGGAATTAACCTGAATAAAATCACTGTATAGGCGCTATCATTGGTGATTCCTCCCTACTGGCGCGAGGTGGGCTGGAAGACTCTATTTACCTTCTGTTTACCAAAATGAATAAACTGCGTGGCAGTCCGTCCGTTTTCGGGGACCAGATGAAATAGTCCGGACAGTGTGTTACTTGTAGATCCTTCGTGAGGGACTATGCCTACAAAACTGTCCTTGTTGGTACTATCATTGGTGACTCCCCCCTACTGGCGCGAGGTGGGCTGGGGGACGCTGTTTATCTCCTGCATACCAACTGAATGAACTTAGCGACAGCCTGTCCGCTTTCGGGGACCAAGGGGAATAGCTCCAGTAAGTGGTTTTTTCGTATATATCCGCCATCGGTGATGGAATTAACCTGAATAAAATCACTGTATAGGCGCTATCGTTGGTGACCGCTACTCGCGAGAGGGGGGCTGGAACTCTGTCCATAGATGGCTGCTCATACGTGCGAAGTTCTACATAGACCCAGAAATACACCAGGCGAAGTCACTTGAGGACAAAAAGTCCCAGGCGCGCTTATCCGGCGCAAGGCTCCGCTTGGCTGTAAATCCTGTTTAAACTGGTTTGGCTGTGGTTTGCTGAGTGCCCCGTTTAGGCACAAAAAGGCGGGTGATATGGAATTCTGCTATAGGCATGCTGGGCGGGTTTGATATTCTGGAAGCCGCGATGCTCTGGCTGGTAATCCAATAGGCGAGTAGAGAGCTACTACTGCATTTGGCGATTCCAGATTTTGCGTTGGCTCCGTTGCACTGCGTGAGCTTAACTTGGCGTTGACAAAAGGGGTTTTGATTCAGGAACGGGGTTGACGATTCGTGACGCTAGCGGTATTCAGAGACCCTCTGGATCAAAGAGAATATTTCGTTCTTCGCCTGACTGGAATCTGCTCTAGCGATTCGGTCTCCCTGAAAACCCGAAAATGACTAGAACATAGGCAAACACATTCTAGTACTGTGTTAAAGTTTGCCTTATCTCATGATGGTCATCTACGGGCCAGGAAAATTTACGAATGTCCTTGTCTATTAAAACCAGTCTACTCTTATAGATCACAAGGGACGCTCCCCCCGGACACCTGGCCTGCATATTTCTACAGAAGTTCGGCGAAAGACGTAATCTAGAGTAAGACAAAAGAAATCGTGCGAAAGTTCCCCAGGTAGAGAAATGCATAACATTATGCTCTATCTTGTCTAAGGGGCGAAAACCCAAAGACTGACCGCGGGTTTGTCTCCCCCTGTTTCCAGGATGCATAATATTATGATCCGAAGCAGCGTTCTGGAAGCCAAACACAGGGACCCTTTCGCTCGTGATCAAAGGCTTTAAACGTAAGAGATATTCCCCTGGTCAGACCAGGTGCGGCTTAGATAATATTATCGTTCGCTGACCGCTACAGGCCGGAACGTAACCAAACCTCGGGTGGGGTTTGAGAAGGTGAAAAAGTTTGGCCACGAAGGTAGAAAATGAAAGAAAAAGAAAATACAAAATGACGAGGAAAACCAGGACATTTAAAAAGTAATCAAATTATGGACAAGATGGTAAAATAGATTATCGGTCACGTGACAAGTGCCCCCCCTTTTAAAGTTCGAGGAATACGGACAAAAATGACAGTAATTTATCTTTTCCATCGATGTCCGTTACATGTCGTAAGAACCTTCTATAATCATAACCAAAATCGTATCCAATTTCTGTCAGTACTGTATGACTAGCTCCGAGTTCATTTCTTTTCTTCCCTCTGTCTAATAGACGTTCAGCGAATGGGATTTTGCGAGGCCAGTCGGCGCTGACGCCCTTCGTTTCCGTGTGAACCTGATCTTGGTTACACCATTCGCTGTGCCTGTTTATGGTCCGGAAAATTATCCGCACCTGTTGTGGTTTTCGGCCCTGCCTGAACTCACTGGCCACTGCGTAGATAATCCGCCTGTTATGTGCAGTGTAATCATTGATGGGCTCAGGCTGCTTATGTATATATTTACCTGTCACGGGCGTGGCCTTGAATAACCCTCTATAGCTGCAGTCTATAGGGATTTTTCGCGCGCGTGTAACCCTAGTTGGTAAATAAAGCCGTTCGTTGGCCGAAGAAATGCTAGCATTTTTCTTCTGCCTCTCCACACCTACTCCCCTGTTTCGGTGGGAGCATTGATCAATCTTCAGACCTGTGCCGTCTAAAGGTGGATCTGGAGCTTTCCTTGCCTTGCCAGTCACAACTCTGGCTTGGTCAACGGAAATGATCAAGTTGCTCGGTAATGGCCTGGCGGAGGCGACTACTTTGCTGTCCATCAGTGGGGTTGAGACCACTGGAATAATGCGATTTGAATGAGAGAACTCAGCTGCCTGAAGCAGAGAGTAATCGATCGCATTCTGGGGTTCTACTAAATCATAACAGATCTCCGTAGCTTCTATCCGTGTAGAAAGATAGGTAATATCTGCGAGTTGCAGAGTTTGTTGAGTCGCTTTACCATTACTAGCATGACGTGAGCCAAGGCTCTCAACAATGGCTCCTTGTACAGTAGTAAGGCAGCTTTTCTCACTGTCTTCTGCCCTGAGAAGTGTGAGAGACTCAAATGGAATACCAGGGATCCCTTCGCCTGGAACCCTGTGTCCACCATAAACGTCAACTTTGCCCTCCCCTGAGGAAGTTACTGGCGTCAGTTGAACTTTGTCCTGCAATGCGAGATCCACTTCCTGGTTGACAGGCCCCGCAGACTGCATGCAAAAGACTGGACGGTTTGAGATCCCGTTAGATCGCGAAGTGCCCGAGAAAAAACTCTCGGTGTGTTTTTCCAAAGTTCCTTGGAACGGTTTGGAAAGTTTAACCCTTTTAGCAGGCGACTTATTCTTGCACCTTTTAAGCTCAGGGTGATAAGAGGAGCGGCACCTCCTTTCTACGATCGTTGAGTTGGAGGGATGCGCCTCTGCATATGGTTTTTTTCGCTGTCCGGCCGGGAATCTTGCGAAATATAACGTGATAGGGTGTGGCTCCCTTTTCTCGACGTCACGTGTCGGTTAGGTGCTGCTCGGTCTGGAGCGTGAGAGGCTCGGGGTTCGCCGCTTGCCAGACGGGAACAATCCGTATTACAATGCTTGTTAGCACCTCTCTCACCTTTGTGCAGTTTCCATGCCTGGGAACGTTGCGTAATTTTTCCCGTGGCTTTAGGTCTGCTGTCCCGACGTAAATTCTTTCCTTGTTTGGGCTTCGGATCCAAGTCCAAAGGAAAGTCAATTTTCTGGAGTTGGGGTTCGGTTTTAGCAGGCAAGTTTTCTTTCATGGGCGCAAGGTTTGCAGGGGCGTTGACCGTTAAGGGCACAGTAGAAGGGGAAGTAGAGTGACTACATTTAGTATCTGTTTCCACCCTCCGAATTTGGCTATCCAGTTCATTCATTCTGATTTGGTGTAGCCTGTCCCTTTCTTGTCGCTCTATTTCCAATTGCTTATCCCGTTCTTGTTGCTCCATTTCCAATTGCTTGTCCCGTTCTTGTCTTTGCTTTTCCCTTTGCTTCTCATCTTCTATCACTTCTTCTACATACTGTCGGGTGAATGCTTCACTCTCCCCAGTTTGTTTACAGGACCATGCTAAGATTAAACGGCTGTCAAACCAATTGTCTACCTCGTATTGATCCTGCAGGCTTACTGCAAATTCTAGA
Source organism: Oreohelix idahoensis (assembly GCA_024509875.1). Classification (NCBI taxonomy): domain Eukaryota; kingdom Metazoa; phylum Mollusca; class Gastropoda; order Stylommatophora; family Oreohelicidae; genus Oreohelix; species Oreohelix idahoensis. The sequence goes on from JAMPIV010007060.1 coordinate 66,659, forward strand.
AAGGGCTGGATTTCGCTATCCTTGTACTCCATGTACTTAGCTACCTCGAGGGCAATCCTATGCACTTTATCTAGATCGGCCATTATATCAGGGTGAGCAAACACTATAGAAGAATAGAACCTAGAGATCTTAGTTACCTAGTCCACTAGGTGCTGATTAACTTAATAATCAATAAAATCTAGGCTAGCCTGGGAACTTTAAAAAACAAGAAAGTTTGTAGCTACTCTGATCGACAAGCACAAACCCCAAAAAACTCCAAAAAATGTAAGTGATGTAAAACTTATTACTATCACTTCACCCCAGTTCTGTCAGTACTAAGCTATTGAGAGGATTGGTTACTATCATCCGAATGAACACCCTCCCTTGGTACAGATGCAAGCTAGTAACTGACTATCTGTAGCTTCTTATCTCAGATTAAAGAGCTACTCCTGAAAAAATATTAACCCTTAAAAAAAAATTTTCTGACTTTTACAACAATAGTCGTCAGATTTGTCAACCAAAAACTCAGCAGTGATACCATCAACCTTTACCAGCTGTCTCATGTGTAGCATGAACAATAAATGTAACTTAATATTTATGATTGCTGTGGAGAAAAAACGCTGTTCCGACTTCCACCCAAAAGAAATAGTTCGATATGTCTAGGGGAAAGAAATTCCTATAATCTGCCGAACACTAAACTCTAAGAATCAGAATAGAATCTTGTGAGAGATTCCTACCTCGGATGCAACCACATATTAATTGTGTACTAGATGGGTTCTAAATTCCGCGCGACGAGGCCCATTTGTAGTGGTTGACTTTGAGTGTAGAGTATTTGTCGAGTTGGACAACAGTAGTGAAATCGACAAGGGATAGTGGACTGACAGAGTTATAGATTACACTTTAGATAAGGTGTAAATAGGAGATGGACTTGAGACAACCTGGAAGAAGATTTATTCAAAGGATCTCTCTCTCCAGGCCTCAACTCACTTTTACTGTCTAAGCATCTCCGGCTCTCACTCTTTTCTCTTATCATACATAGAGATTATAGTAAAGAGCTAAAAATACAAATATGGATGGAAAGGTCGTGAACAGCGTATTAATAAAGGTGTAAACTTTATTAAAGAAGAAAAAGCATGGAATTTATGCATATCATCACAACAACATAAAATTACATCAATAATCATCAATAACCAAAATATGCAAAATACACCAACAACCACATACACAGATCACCATTCATAAAACCTGTAGAACACAGAGAGATGAAATAACTGAGTGTCAGCCCGTCCGTTTTCGGGACCATATGAAATAGCTCCAGTAAGTGGTTTTTTCGTATATATCCTCCATCGGTGATGGAATTAACCTGAATAAAATCACTGTATAGGCGCTATCATTGGTGATTCCTCCCTACTGGCGCGAGGTGGGCTGGAAGACTCTATTTACCTTCTGTTTACCAAAATGAATAAACTGCGTGGCAGTCCGTCCGTTTTCGGGGACCAGATGAAATAGTCCGGACAGTGTGTTACTTGTAGATCCTTCGTGAGGGACTATGCCTACAAAACTGTCCTTGTTGGTACTATCATTGGTGACTCCCCCCTACTGGCGCGAGGTGGGCTGGGGGACGCTGTTTATCTCCTGCAGACCAACTGAATGAACTTAGCGACAGCCTGTCCGCTTTCGGGGACCAAGGGGAAATAGCTCCAGTAAGTGGTTTTTTCGTATATATCCTCCATCGGTGATGGAATTAACCTGAATAACATCACTGTATAGGCGCTATCGTTGGTGACCGCTACTCGTGAGAGGGGGAGCTGGAACTCTGTCCATAGATGGCTGCTCATACGTGCGAGTTCTACTAGATCCAGAAAATACACCAGAAGAAGTCACTTGAGGACAAAGAGACCCAGGCGCGCTTATCCGGCGCAAGGCTCCGCTTGGCTGTAAATCCTGTTTAAACTGGTTTGGCTGTGGTTTGCTGAGTGCCCCGTTTAGGCACAAAAAAGGCGGGTGATATGGAATTCTGCTATAGGCATGCTGGGCGGGTTTGATATTCTGGAAGCCGCGATGCTCTGGCTGGTAATCCAATCGGCGAGTAGAGAGCTACTACTGCATTTGGCGATTCCAGATTTTGCGTTGGCTCCGTTGCACTGCGTGAGCTTAACTTGGCGTTGACAAAAAAGGGTTTTGATTCAGGAACGGGGTTGACGATTCTTTACGCTAGCGGTATTCAGAAACCCTCTAGATCGAAGAGAATATTTCGTTCTTCGCCTGACTGGAGTCTGCTCTAGCGATTCGGTCTTCCTGAAACCCGAAAATGACTAGAACATAGGCAAACACATTCTAGTACTGTGTTAAAGTTTGCCTTATCTCATGATGGTCATCTACGGGCCAGGAAAATTTACGAATGTCTTTGTCTATTAAAACCAGTCTACTCTTATAGATCACAAGGGACGCTCCCCCCCCGGACACCTGGCCTTAATTTCTACAGAAGTTCGGCGAAAGACGTAATCTAGAGTAAGACAAAAGAAATCGTGCGAAAGTTCCCCAGGTAGAGAAATGCATAACATTATGCTCTATCTTGTCTAAGGGGCGAAAACCCAAAATACTGACCGCGGGTTTGTCTCTCCCTGTTTCCAGGATGCATAATATTATGATCCGAAGCAGCGTTCTGGAAGCCAAACACAGGGACCCTTTCGCTCGTGATCAAAGGCTTTAAACGTAAGAGATATTCCCCTGGTCAGACCAGGTGCGGCTTAGATAATATTATCGTTCGCTGACCGCTACAGGCCGGAACGTAACCAAACCTCGGGTGGGGTTTGAGAAGGTGAAAAAGTTTTGCCACGAAGGTAGAAAATGAAAGAAAAAGAAAAATACAAAATGACGAGGAAAACCAGGACATTTAAAAAAGTAAACAAATTATGGACAAGATGGTAAAATAGATTATCGGTCACGTGACAGCCAACAACTATAAAGATCTTTCCATGTCTTTGACGTACGATACGACAGTCAGAGTATACATCATCTGATATGGACGATTTGCATAATAATAAACATGGCGAAAATGTTAATATATTATCCATGTTCAGATCAGATAATCTCGTGACAGTCATATTAAAGAACAGACGACAGGACATCGTAAGTAAAGCATCAATGTTCATGTATGATCAAGAAATTTATATCGTGAGCTTGATTGACATCTGTGATTATAACGGTCGACCTCTCAAGGGCAGACATACCCATTAAGATCAAGGGTATATGATACATCCAAGAATATCCCATCTTTAAACGGCCTCGTAAACAATATATTTGGCATATACGAATATCCTATTTGAGGCATCAAAGTAAACAATACATATCTATAATCCTAAGTCCTGAATTTGACTGACCTCTATATCATCTGCCGTAATCCATAGGACTGCTAAAAATATACTTTATACGTTTGTGATATACCTCTTCCAAACGGCACGTACTTGCAAATAATCGGCTGGATCCACAAACTTAACTCTAACTTTGATCCATTTCAGTACACACTAATGAAGGGTCAATAATTCCCCATAGAATGTGCTGACTAGATTCATCTTTGCGAAACCGCAGTATAAATATTTATTTTTCATTAGCTGCAATGAACAAAACTTAACTATGAAATTCTCACGGCGATAGCTTCCATCTGGAAGGCCGTATAACAAAGACATAAACAGTAGTTTACCCCCAATCTGGGGTTCGAACGAACAGACCAATGTCTGACTTCCATTCCAGCCATCTCTCTCTGAGGTCACTGCGTCATCTAGTGTTTAGCAACAAAACGCAAAATACCCACGCACAAATATGTGCGCTTCCGTGCGCGATGAATTTAATTACGAATATATTCTTACCACATTAGTTCATGCGTACCTTCTTAACAGAAGTCAGACTCATGTCTACTTTACTACTGTTAAGGACCCAAAAAGGACGCAACAGTGTCTCATCCATCACCAGCATCTTCTTCTCATCTTATGTTTCACTGGCACTTGTCTGGTTCATGTCATCAGTTCCTCATTAGTGATCTTGTCATTCTTTCTTCTTCTTTGATCCTTAGCCGCCGACAGTCAAAGCAGTCAGTGGCCATCACGCCTAGTGGCATCTTGTAGGGCAACAACAAATTGATTCCACTTTGCTCGGTCAGCGGCCATCCTTCGTACAGTGCCCCAACTCTGGTTCATTCTTTGCATCTCAGCCTCCACAGTCCTCCGCCAGGTTGTTTTTGGTCGGCCTCTCTTTCGTTTTCCTTCAGGGGTCCAAAGCATAGCTGTTCTTGTGATGGCATCGGGGTCTCTTCTGAGGACATGGCCAACCCAGCTCCAGCGTCTGCCAGCTATGATGGTGTGCATGTCCTCTTGCTTGCTCCGAGTAAGCAGATCTTGGTTGGTGATGGTATTCGGCCAAAAGATTCAGTGAATTTTTCTTAGGCATGTTGTGTGAAAAGAGGACAATTTCGACATTTCCTTCTCTGTAACTCTCCAGCATTCCGCACCATAGAGAAGCACAGAAAGCACACAACTCTGATATAATCTTAATTTTGTGCTTGTGCTGTATGGAGAGGACTTCCAGATGTTGTTTAGGCTAAAAAAGGCTGTTCTTGCCTTGTTCGTTCTGATGTTGATGTCTTTGCCTGCCCTGCCGTCTGGTGTTACTATGCATCCTAGGTATATGAAGGTGTCTGTCTGTACCAGTTGCTGATTCCTTACTGATATGGGCTCAGGGTTGCTCACATTGAGCGTCATGACCTCTGACTTCTTTAAATTGATGTTCAAGCTCACCTGCTGGCTAAACTTATTAAGTCTATCCGTTTTTTCAAGGATGTGTTGATGTGAATGTGCTAGAAGTGCAGTGTCATCTGCATATTCCAGATCTTCCAATGTAGAAAATGTAGTCCATCTTGTCATACCACTTGTTGTTGTTGTTGTTGTCGATATCCCATGCTGCTGAGCATATCTACTCTTGGCAGCCCAATGCCATTCTTAAAAAAGTGCAGGTTTTCTGCAGTTGTTTTAACGTTCCGTATAGTGAGTTGGTGACTGTCAGAGGTGTCTGTAAAAGTTTTTTCCTGGCGTTTGTGAGTGATGGACACTCCATGAGGAGGTGTCTGGTTGTTTCATAGGGATGAGAGCAGTGTCTACACATGGGTAGGTGCTGAGGGTTGATTTACGGTTTAGATGGCTATTGACTCTGGTGTGCTTTTTGTCCTGTTCGGAACTGAAAGATAAGACTTTGATTTCTCCTGCTGAGTCTAGTTTATGTTGTCGTTGTCTTTTGGAGGCAGGTCATTTCATTAAAGACATTTCGGCAGTCGGGGCCCGTCTTTCGCCCATCTGTTCAGCCAGATTTCTCTTGTGTTGTTTCTGAGAATCTGTTTTGACTTCTCATGCTGCAGGGTCTGTCCTTTTGTTGTTTAGAGGCTCCTGTTTTAGCAAGTCTATCAGCTCGGTCTTCATTTCCAGTTGATCACTGTGTCCAGGGATCCACTGTAGAGTTACACTGATGGAGTAGGCTGTGATCAAGTTATGAACGCTTTTCTATAAGAAAAGCTGTCATTTTGTTATCATATGGAGTCTGTTTAAGTTGCTTCCAGAACAAGACTTTGGAGTCACTGAAAATCACTATATTTGATGGCTTTCGTTACATAAGGTCCAACTGTTGGTGTAGTCATTCAATGGATACCTTGATGGCCTCAGCCTCCGCTTCAAAGTTTTTGAACAATTCTCACCACATGGAGTCACAGAACTCATAAGAGGATCCATCCAGGTACCATATGCTAAGACGCCATATGATGCAAAAGAGGTGGTCTTGAAAGCAGAACCATCTGTGTAGGCCTGGATTTGCTGATGTTGGGTAGCTGTTTATGGTCCTCCAGGCACACGTCTTCAAGACTGTGGGGTAGTTCCTTGTTGGCCGTTTTGGCGTTCTAATCAGTTGTGTTTTGACAGTTGGTTGATGGAAGTTTTCCCAAGGGGGTGGTCCAAAGTATTTGTTTTCCAATTCTCTCTCTTGCGGAGAGATGGTGTTTTATCATTTTCCTCTTGGGCTATGTCCTGGAGAGATAGCAAGATTTTCAGTCTATCGTGTTTGTTTCCAAGTGTCAATGAAATTACTTTGTTTGGGTGGTCTTTCCTATTGTCTCCCTGTATCTCTTACAGCTTCAGTCAGTGCTCTTTTACGCCCAATATCCAGTGGCTCTATATTGGCATCTATCTCGCATAACGGCTGTGGGTGTTGATCTCATACCTCCACAACATTAAACTGATGAGCTTGGTTTTGCTACTACGGTCTAGCGATGAGATGCGTATTAGTTATCACAGTCTTCTTACACTTCAGTATTGTCATGTATATGACATGTTATAAGTATTTTTTGACATTTATATAAGTTTCTTTCGTTTGCACCAGATGTGATTCAACAGGTAAACTGACGTGGAATATTTCTTTGTGGAAGACCATTCTTGAAACATATGTTGGGACGCATCAGTGTACACTTTTCTGGCACATGATAGTAAATTATTCTAGCTCTATCCCCATTTGTTGCTACTCTTGTAAATTTCCCATCTTAGCCACTTAACCTGATATCCTTCCTTCCATTCTGCATTGGTATCTCAGGTCTTTTCCCAGACTTTACAAGATAACTTTAATCAACATCTCTGTAGCCGAGTCGATATCTGCTTTGCATGGCCTCTGATGGATGCCATCAGGTCCAGACCCTCCTTTCGCATCTCTTGATGCTGTCTGCTTTCTTTATTTCTTCTTAGTGTGGTCTTTCACCGTTAATTTGTCAGTCTGTTTCTGCTGGCTGGATGGTCGGGGGGTTTTGTGGAGCTGGCTGTAGAATAAATGGCTACGCTCTATCACAGTGCTTGTCCATCCTCTTATTTGCTCAGAGTAAATTGCTGAGCTGTTTTCCATTCTGTGTCTGTTATGAGGCAACTTTTTCCTGCCCCTTCCATCGCTCTCCTGTAACCCCCAGGATTGTAACTGCTATACAGGTTTTTTCTCATATTTCCTGTCTGCCGTGACAGGTCTTAGTTTTTACCTGTCTCTTACATTGTCCAACTGACACTCCAAAATCCTATCCTCTTATCCTCTGTTGATACGGTCTTCAGGACATCCTGTGTACACTGTCATGGCTTCCTTTCGGCTTTGGACCACTGACTGGTCATGTGGAGTTCCACAGATCCGAATGTCTTGTTTTCGCAGTCAAAGTTTGTATCATATTGATGTTAATTTCCGTAACTTCATCCATGCTTTTTGTTGTCGTAACAGGGGTTCACCCAGAATTGCTTAACTTGTCTCATTCCATACCGTTTGGATTTGACTGCAATAGTACCACTGTTTTGTCGACCCCTACTTCCAGCTGTTGGAGTCAATTCCCACTTGGTTGGATAATGTGACCAGAGTAAAAACTCCCACTGGCATAGGCTCTTGGATTGTAGTTAAAAGCAGCTGTCAGACCGCTAACAATTGTTGTATAAGTACCATTGATGGCTGATCTGTAAACCCCAGTATTTGTTTATGTTTCTTCTTTTACCATGGCTATCAGAATGTTGCTGATTCAATGAACATCTGCTCTTCATGTATCTCCTGTGACTTCCTGCATTGAATCATCCTCCAAAAAGTTAGCGGCTGCGAAGTTTACTGGCAACATTTGCTCAAGATCCGGCGATGTTCCTGGTTCTTGGTCTGAGTGAATCCATGTTGCCTTGTGTATTGTCTTTGCGGAGCCAGATTCCTCTTATAGCCACTTGATTTGAAGCACAGGAGTTATGAGAATCGTTCACCATTATGATTCAATTTATTCCAAGCCCATTAGTATTCCATGGTACCTACTTTAAAATTAGGCTAATGATCATAAAAGAATGTTGAAGCATGCTGTAACATAATGGCTTAAATTTGTCATGTCTCGTTAATTTGAGGTTGCGCTGGGGCGGCAAGGTATGGGATTTGCACCGTAGGCTAGTATAACAAATAAAACCATAAAAAAAATGCTGTATTTCACAGACTCTTCTGTTGGTGATGGTAGTTCGACCATAAATTGAATGAACATAGTGACCGTGATTTTCTTTTAAGCTGTTTTAAAGTTACATCGATTAATCATTTATGGGTCCAACAGGCGTCACACATTCAATGAGTGCTCATTGTGTGCTTCTGGAAACATGAGAACAAGGTAATCGTGGCTAATCCTTCCATTGTGGTAGTTGAAATTTTAACGTAAACGTGTAACATGTTCCATTAGAAAGTAGTCACCAATTCAGCTTTTACCGACGTTTCTTCGTGTCTACATACTTTCCATACATTCTAACGCCATCAGTCCCCTGGAACCTCGTTTTATCCTGGTCCCTCAGTTATGGTAATGTTGTTACTTGTGCCACTATCCCTTGTTCGTATCAGTGTCAGCTCTAACTTTCAGGTTGCCCATACTCTAAGCCACAGTATCTTGACGAACGGTTTAATCAAGTAACACATTCTTTACATTTTCCTGAGCCCATCTCTGTGTTGAATTAGCATTCTGTCGCTTCCCTTCGAAGAGGACCTTCGCCATTTCTTGGACTGTAGCTTGTGATTTAGATTCATTGTGATACACTCTGATTCATTTATTGTTCAAGCTATTCTCTGTGGTTTAAATGACCCTCCCTTGTGAAATTAGGACTCAGTGAGGTAAATAGTGGCCTTCACATTACCTATTTATTAACTCGTTATTTATACCAGATTTTATAGAAGACAATGACAATGAAAGGGGCGGAAACCAATGTAATACGTAAAACTTAGCTCCGAGATCGGGCCACAGTCAATGTCGTATCACGGTGTGTAAACGCAAGTAGTTATCGCCGAGGGTCTATGCTCCAGAGATGCGCTTGACAGTCTGGATGGTTTGTCGATTGAATCAATTAATATTACGGCTACGTTGTACTCCGATTTCCCTTCTGCAAGAATGAGTGCCACAGTCCGCAGCATATAACTAGTCAGTTGTTTCGTATCACTGATATCTGTTGTTATCGTCCGACTTTCTTGTCGAGATTAAAACAATGAATAAAGTGAACAAGACATGTTTGGTTGGCTTGATGCATGGCATGCTATCATAATTATATAATTAGGTTTCTAATGATGTTTTTGTAGCTATGATAATCGTATTTATTCATGATAGTAATTAATATACTATGGGTGTGAAGTGTCTGGTCTGTCACCGCTAATTGCACACCATTATGTGACTCATTGAAATCATCAACAAAGGTTCCTAAGGATCCTCTGACGGTGAAATTTGTATGATCGTAATTGCGCCAGCATAGACGGACTAAGTCGCTGCGTTTATATGTGAGTTCTCTTGCTGGCCGCAATGTCTGTCATTATACTTATGTGATAAGGAAAGTGTTATGTGGATCCATTGATTGACCCTTGAGATTCTTATAAAGTACATGAGTATTCTGAGAATATTGAGAAATCATATAATTATGTCGCGGACCATAACTCTGTCGACTTTATAGAGAAGTGTTGAATGCACCGTTACTGTTGTAGTGTAACGGGCTTGGTATTATGGCCCAATAGAGTTGACCCGTTGGACAGTGTATAACTACGAATTCTATCAATGTGGAGCCACGTTCGTTGGTAAGAGTGTCAATTAAACCAAAGTGGCGAGAATTCTACAGTATATAATACATCTGCATTCATTCAGCGCCTAAATCTGTGGCAATGGCAGAAAAGCTCATTGATCGTTGGACAAACTCATACTCTAGAACAGGGGTCGGCAAACTTTTAGTAGTGTCGTGCCGAAGTAATGTTGCAAAGTCACTCAGCGTGCCAACCTAAAACCACCATATTTTTTATATACAACTAATATATTGAAAAAATTTAAAATTGATATTGTATTATCCATGTTTCACGATACATTAAATTAATATTCTATTCCTTTTGTAGATTATTACATATATTTTAATTTAAATTGAACAATTATCAATTCAAAATATGATGTTTTGCAAAAAGTTAGTCTACAGTTACTGCAACACATTTGTTTGAAATTTTATAACTAAAATTGCCATATGTATATTTTGTTAGAGAACAGAAAGTCCAATAGTTTGAAGAACAAAACAACTTTAAATAAACCCCCAAACCATAAAACTACGTTTATTAAAAGTTTAATATGAGTAATCATTGATTATTATTGATCTGAGTCATTAATCAATTAATGGCGACCGTGTCCTTGCTTGTCTCCTTGGTTTACCTTGTTATTCAATTATCAGGTGTGTATTTTGTCAATTTCAGCTTCACACAGGCTTCTGAATGCACAGTGTTAGGCGACTTCTCTGTGAACTTAAAACAGATTTCGTGTGTGAGAAAATTTGGTTCACATGTATATGTTTGACCCAAAAGCCGAAAGTAGAGCAAAATGCAACTTTCCTTCAAACAGGTGAACGCTTCAGGCAGGGTGTCCAGCAGTTTGAGGATTGCAGCTGAACTTTTCAAGCAGCTTCCTTCAAGAGGTTTTCGCAATTTATACAGAATTTTATCGTCCATAACTCTCTAGAGCCTTGAATTTCGAATGTGTTGCATTTCAAATTGTCAACATACATCCACTCGAAAAGAGAAAGGTCCAATTGGGATGTTAGTTATGATCAATTACGTCGGGCTTGATGAAGGTAAGAAAAATGGGCCCGTGAATTTTGATAAGTCTTGACCTCGTTTAGCAAAACTCTCCTTTAGAGCGCCAAAGTACTTCTGATGCTCATCTCTGTCGACAGTAA
>JAMPIV010007061.1:0-127760 GCA_024509875.1 Oreohelix idahoensis
TTAGCTCAGCGTCCAATCACGATGTACTGGCACAGCAAGGCGATGGCGCCGTCTGGTTGGTCCTAAGTTCGATTCCCGGTAAGCCTATCACTTATATTTTCTTTTCTGTTGTCCAGTGCCATCCTTTATGTCCAACGAGTACCTGTTAATTACCTTTATTTATTTATTTACTTATTTATTTACTATACACAGGACTCATGTTTCCTTCATTATTTACTAAAATAATAGAATTCCACTGAGTAAATCAGGGGTGGGGGCTTAAATCCTTCACAAAAGTTGTCGGCAGATTACAGAGTTAACGAGCTCAGTAACAGCCAGCATTGTTTTCGTTTATCTGAATATCTTGTGAAGACTCCCATGTGATAGAAGCTTTACTACTCTTCTATCTACATTTCTGCCAAGAGTAATCTTGTGTAAAGATAGACTCCATTGAAGCTTATAATAGATACTCTTGAGTTTTGGCCACTATTGGACCACTACTGCAAAGCAGGGGAGGCAATACCGTCACAGTTACGCGAGAGGTCGCTAGGAGTTCTGCGAGAGATCGTGATTGAAAAAAAAAATAGACGTCACTTTTATAACTTAGCTAGCCGGGCAATGTTAGCGCTCGCAGTGGCGGCCAGTGACCGAGCAGCCCCGTATGGCAGTGGGACCGTCAACACTCTTTCATATACCATATCTCATTAGCATCTTGTAGAGTATACATTTGTGATAAGACGTTTAGGCCTACTTGGATAAGGTGGGGAGGGTGAACCACACAAAAAGAGTAAACTAATAAGTAGGCCAAAATAACCAGATCCACAGAAAACAGCATTGACAAATTTTATTGGATTATTATAATTACAACTTACTGATCACGCTAAGGTACAATGGGCTGTAGACAATATAACTTTTATGCAGGGCCTGAAAATTATTTTAAGGGTTTCTCCAGCATAAAAAGATTGAGAAAGGCTGGCCTAAACAGCCAAATGCCTATTTTCTTTACCCTCTATGAATACATATTCCCGTTTCTTTACTTCTGGAATTATTATATTTTTCTCTTTCTTCCCTCCTCCTGTCTCCGTCTTCCATGTTTTATGACACACTCACGGACTCGCTTCCCTATTTAATCCCTCTCTTCTCCCCCCCCCCCCCCCCCCCCCCCTTCTTCTTTTCAATTATGTCCTCCTTTCTGTCTTCCACTTGCCCACAATTTAACCTCTCTCTGACGTTCTCCAACTTTCAGTTTCCTTCCTCCCCTCTATCCGTGTCTCTGTCTCTCTCACTCTCTCTCTCTCTCATACACACATATTCCCCTTCGCTAGTTCTCACTCTCTCCCCTTGCTGTCTTCTCTTTTCCTGACTTCTACCAGCCGACGAGATTTGAGTTAAATGCTCCAAAGATTATTGATTCAGTAATCTGCCAAGAGTGCCGTGTTAGCTGAGTAAGGTTACAAGTTGTTCTCGTTTTTCCTTTCCATCATTCCCCCCCCCCCCCCTTTTTCCCCCGACCGTACAAGAATCTAGTTTAAAACTGATGTAGGAAGTTAGAAGCTTAGATTGTGATAGCAAATGGTCTCAAGCTGAAAGGTTATCGCCATCGTCATCCGTTAGAACAGTGTTTCTCAACCAGTATTTCGTGGAACACTAGGGTTCCGCAGTTCATCCGCTGGGGTTCCGCGAAGAAATTGTGGAATAAATAAATAAAAATGTACAAATATCGTGAAAAAATTCAAGATGTCGTTCTTATTTGGGATAATATTGAGTTGTATATGCCCATGTTTGTTTCGTGTGGTATCGCTAAGTATCAGACTCGTGTAATAATTTAACCTTTTGCAGACGTGCGTATGATTAGTCACTCTCTTCTACTATTTATTTGAGGTTAAAGAGACATATATCAGTCTCAGTAATAGTAAAACATAATAGATAAATATAGACAGATGACACAGTTGTATATCGCAGGAAAAGTTACTTATTTCTTTTTTAAAATTAAGAGCCCATATTTGTCCTCCTTAAGAGTCCACACTTTTTTTCAGTTTTAGCTCGTTTGTTTCTTACGGATATTTGTTCAATGCTTTCAATACAGCACGTTTGGAAACATTTTTTTAAAAAGATGTGTGTGTGTGCGTGCGTGTGCGTCTGCGTAAGCGTGTGCGTGCGTGTGCGCGCGCACGTGTACGTGGGTGTGCATGTGTAAGTAATACACAGTCTTTACAAATAAATTTTTTGGCAACCTTTTTGACGTTAATCGAAGTGCGTCGTAGGCATTGCGCTGACCGTGGACAATTATTTGAGGGGTCCCGGCATTGTAAAAAAAAGGTTGAGAAACACTGCGTTATAGCAACATCTCCTGCGGGCATCACTTTTTCTGCTGCAGCAAGATCATAATAAAGTCTATCATTTTAATATCAGTATTAGTTGACACGGCATGCGCGTACATAAGCACACATAGTGCTGGTACGTAAACAAACACATGCAAGCACAAAACACATGCACGCATTTACACGCAGTCACTCCTACAAACACACACATATATGTACGTATACAGGGTAATTGAAAAGTCTCTTCCTAGTTGTCACGAGATAGGGTTTTCTCTCGTTCTCTCTTCTTTTGCTCTGTCCCTCGACGTTCACTTTATAAATGCATGTTGAATAAAATCTTCTTCCCTTGCACTGAGCATCAATCAATCAATACCCTTAGCTTCCCGAGGAGCATAGGCCTTCAACAAACACATGCCAAGTCTTCCTGTCCTGTGCCATCCGCTCAAGTTCTTTCCATGTTTTCCTCATCATTTTCACCTCTGTTTCCAGTTATCTTCTCCATGTGTTTTTGATCTACCTCTGCCTCTCTTTGCCTGTGGATTCCAGAACAAGGACTGCCTTGTAATGCTGTCAACAGGTTTTCTCAATGTGTGTCCTATCCATCGCCAGCGTCTTCTTCTCAACTCTTGTTCCACTGGCACTTGTCTGGTTCTTGTCATCAATTCCACATTTGTGACTTTGTCATACCAGTTCAGTCCTTCTATTCTACGCAAGCACCCGTTTATAAAAGTCTGTAGCTTTTTAGTTGTTGTTTTTGGTGCTCTCCATGTCTCAGAGCCATACAATAGGACTGACTTCACATTTGAGTTGAAGATTCTTATTTTCGTGTTGGACTTGATTTCTCTTGTTCTCCATATGTTTCCCAATGCAATGAAAGCTCATCTTGCTTTTTATATTCTTATTTTGATATCACTGTCTGTCCCTCCAGCTTTGTCTATATTACTGCTACGATATGTGTACGATTCTACATCCTTTAGTCGTGTTTCTTCAAGTTCAACCTTGTTATCATTTCTTGCATTTATTCTCATAATCTTTATCTTTTCCCTGTGTATTTTCAAGCCCACTTGTTGTGATCTCTCATCGAGAATTTTCATGTTCACCTGCATCTGATTATGATTATGAGACAGAAGAGCCTATGTCGTAAATTTATTTTGAGAGAAAAGAGTCGTAGAAATAGTGGTCCGGTTTAGAGTGGAAAATGATGATGGAAAGCTCAGTGATAGAAAATGTAGAGATTTATTAGTTACTTCACAGCGTGCTGGAGGAGAGTAAAGACAGACTTATTTACGACAAATCGTGTCTCTCAATCTTCTCTTTCACTCTCCTGGTCAAACAATTATTTGCCAGTTTTCCAGACTCGCATCTGCGCGCACACCGATTCGGTGTTTTCAAACACACACACGACGTTGATACAAACTATATTAAACGAATAGGGGAAAAGTTGGGCTTTGGGTATATCCAACACACAGAACTAAATGAGTTTATGTGATTTTATTCGCTTTAAACATCAATCACTAAAATATCAGATATTACATAAATTATCATAAGTACACAAATGCAAATAACAAGTTTGGGAGGGGGTGAAGAAGATTGGTATCGACTAAGCCCTTCCCGCTCATTAGACAAAGACAAACCCAGTCCAGAGATAGATAATATCAGGAACACGGGTACGTTAACCTAACAGTAAAGTTAATTACTCTGAAAGAGGTGTTACCAAGTTAGGTATAAGTGATAAAAAAAAAAAACCTGTTCTTCCCAGCTGTTCTTCCCTTTACTAAGCAAATGGAAAGGAGGTGGTTTTAAACAGAGTTAACAAATTATCAACTATCCCACTTAAAGGAACAATGTAGGGTATACAGAAAAGATATATGTTACCAGGTAAGCAAGTTAACAAAATGGTCACACAAAAGAATTAATTTCCTGTCATTCATACACGCGCTAGCAAAGGCCTTCACTCATCTTGCTCTCACTTACCGATTGTGAAAAAATCTTGCACTCCATAGAATAACACAACAGCTGTTACACCTCAACTAAATGTATGAGTGTTTGTTCAAGTTCTAGCCCCAGATTATCGGGTAGGCGGTCAGCACATAAAAGGGTCCCGTAATCGCTGGAAAATGAATCTGTAGTTGTGTCTCTTTTCTTAATAACAGTTTCTATGGGAGGGCACGGTCTCTGATACCGGGGTGAGGATGGTGTGGTCTATTTGACTATGCCGCTGATAATAAAATTCTTACGCGTGCTGGTACACTTTATCCGTGAGGTATGGTTTAAGTCCAGTGAGAAAACTAGTCACATCACTGTTCAGGAAATTATGAATTATCTCTCTGTGTCAGTAAACTAACAAAGCTCGGGCCAGTGTTCTTCTTCCCGTTACGACTTAAGTTGTTTGATGGTGCGTTAAATTTGTCTTTGGGTGTGCTTTCTTTGCTATAAGTTAGATAGCGGAATTCCCAACATAGAATCGCCTCAAAGATTAAAAATTTACACAGTCTCAACAAGTTCTGCGTCAGGGGAACTCTACACACTGTTTATGCTTTGCTTTGCTTAGATTGATTTCTTTATTGCTTTCTTAATGCTGGGATCGCACAGGTTACGATCACTCTGTATGAAAAGAAAAAAAAGACATGTAATATACCGAAAACAAATAACCTTCTAAAGCGCGATGAATTTCCCGTTAAGCCTATAATACACTCGAGTATTTAATTATGTATTTAATAAACACTGCGCGAATTCTAGTGGTTAAAAACCCACATCTATAAAACTAGGACTTAACTGAATTTATTAATTATAAATTCCTTCGCGACTTTAAAAGTTAATTTAAGCATCTATTATCTTTTGAAATAATATAATAGATAGATCATTATATTTACCACTGGAACTGTTGAGATGGTTTAATTAAATAGATTTAAATTAACACAAAATCCCTTGAAATAGAATGACTAGACCACTGATCACTTTACACAATATATATTTTACCGCTTTGCACAGAATTAGAAATCACTGCAAATATATATAAAATCCAGGGGAAAATCTATAACAAGATTTCAATAAAGCTAGTGCTTCTGTAAAGGTCTGGCCAGCGAGTGATAACGTGTCTAGTTCTACATGGTCTATTTAGCTAAAATGAAATGTAAGTTGAGTGGGACATGATAACTTGACAACTTATTTGATCTCACGAACTTTTGGGGATCTGACCGCCAAATCAAGAGAAGAAGCCGCCCCCTGGTCTTCGTATCCGCTCGCTGCTGCCCGTTTCGCTTTCCCCCGTTCGCTCGGTTCCTCGATTGACACCGAGACGCGAAATTAGCGGCAAGCAACTGCGTCTCGTATCAGGGAAAACTACTGTCTTTGATAGCGCCGATAGTCTCCCCTAAGATCCCTCGGTCTGTCTCTTTGATCTCGTCGCTGTATCCTACATGAGTCCCGGTGGAATGCGTTCTGGCAAACGAAAAGTTACAACAAATGTTCAGGGGTTCTAATGTTATGAAAAGCTAAAGGTCCCTTTAAATCATCCATCATATCAGGGAAAATTCACTAGTCAAACTAGACGTACGTCACAATCGTCCCCACTTTTAGACATGAAACCATTTTTCATGTTTTCATTTTTGACAATGGAGGTGACCTGATTGGTGATTTTAGGATGAGTGGTATCTTCAGTTTGCTCTTCTTCCTCTGTAGACCAGTTTCTACTCAGAAAATCAGCCCCGACATTCTATCTTCCCGGAATATATTCCACTTTGAAAGAATAGACGCTTAGAAGGAGGGCCCAACGCATGATCCTAGCGTTAAATTCTTTATTGGCACCAAGAAATGCTAACGGAGCGTGGTCTGTTTGCACCGTGAACGATGTACCATAAAGAAACTCATGATGGCGTCTGATACCGTCAATCAGAGCAAGACATTCCCTTTCAACTACGCTGTAGTTCCGTTCCGCTTTATTTAATTTCCGACTGCCATAGGCAACTGGAAATAGCATGTTCAGGTCACTGTCATCGGCTTGAAGCAGTGTTGACCCGATGCCCTGACCTGACGCGTCGACTCTCAGTACAAAAGGTTTCTTGAGGTCAGGCAACCTCAAAATGGGGTATGCAGACAACTGTCCTTTCAAAGTGCTATACGCATGTTCGCACTTTTGATCCCATATGACCTTATCAGGACAACCTTTCTTTGTGAGGTCAGTCAGAGGTGCCGTCAGTCCGTTGAAGTTCTGGATGTACTTCTGATAGTATGCACATAGCGATATGAAGGAACGTACGTCTTTCTTCGTTCGGGGTCTTTTTGCTGCCACTATTTTCTCCACGTTCTTCTTAATAGGCCAACTGCATCCGTGAGAAATAGTGTGCCCCAGGAAGTCTAACTGTTCAAACCCGATGAGACATTTGCTAGGTCTGGCTGTGAGACCCGTTTCCTGTAGTCTCCTGAGGAGCATAGCAACCGTAGCAATATGTTCTTCATAGGTTTCCGATGCAATTAAGATGTCATCCATGAAATTATGGATATGGGGACTTTGCAAAGGTTCTAGAAGCTTCCTCATCATCCTGGTGAACACTCCTGGTGCGTTATGCAAACCGAACGGCATCACGTTAAATGTGTAATGTCCTTCACTAGTGCTGAAAGCTAACAAAGGTTTAATTTCCTCCTTGACTGGTATTTGATAATAACCTTTACTGAGGTCAATCTTGGAGAAGATCTTAGCTTTGCTGAGCTTGGTGGACAACTCAGAAACAGTTTGGAGAGGTTCGGGCTGGAATTCCGTTACAGCGTTTAGCAACCTGTAATCAATGCACAGCCGAACTTCCTTATTGGGCTTCTGCAACAGCACTACGCTCGAGCTGTAAGGAGATGTAGACTCACTGATAATTCCTGCCTGACGCAGCTTGTCTATTTCTCCGCGAAGTGCATCAGCTTTAGCGTACGGGATGGGGTAAACTCTGGTTTGAACAGGGGTCTCGTTTGTTAATTTCATATCAAATTCAATGAGATTTGTTCGACCAGGTACATCCGTTAAAACTGCACTGTACTGTTTTAGTAGAGCCCTAGTTTCTGTTTGTTGTTCTGGTGAGAGATTGTCGCCGAACTTGACATCTTTAAAGGATTCTGTGGGTTGCAGTGGATACTCCATGCAACCATCATCATCTTCCTCGTCTTCCGTTGCTATGGCGACAGCCAGGAGATGCTCGGAGGAGGGCACCGGTCTTTCCAAATATTTCTTTAGCAGATTTATGTGGAAGACCTTCTCCTTTCCTTTGATGGAGATCTTGTAATTGGTACGTGAGATCTTTTTAAGGACGGTAAACGGTCCTTGCCATCCGATGCGAAGTTTATTGCTTCCGGTTGGAAGTAGCAATAGGACTTTCTCCCCTGGTTGTAGTTCTCTCTCTTTTGCAGCTTTGTTGTATCTTTTAGTAATTTTAGCGCGGGCTTTCTTAAGGTTGGTAGTAGCTAGATCCCATCCTAGCTTTAGCCTTTCCTTAAGCTCAGATACATACTTGCTTGCAGAGACGACTGTCTCGTCAGCCTTCTGGTCTGTCAGGGACCGAAGTAAGGCTTCTAGTGGCCCCTTAATAGGTCTGCCAAATAAAAGTGTAGCTGGCGCAAAACCCGTAGACGCTTGGGGTACCTCTCGGTAGGCGAATAAGGCAGCCGATATATATATTGGTCCCAGTCTTCCGGTTTCTCCTGACCCAGCTTACGTAACATCATGGTGAGGGTACCGTTAAAACGTTCCACGAGCCCATTTCCGGCCGGATGGTAGGGACTTGTGTGGATATATTTGGCCCTCAAGATCTTAAAGATCTCCTCCATTAACAGGCTACGGAATTGGGATCCATTGTTCGTCAAAACTTGTTGAGGGAATCCCAACCGTGTAAAAATTTGCACAAGGGCTTCTGCGACATGCTTGGAATTTGTGCATGGTAGCGGTACGGCTTCGGCCCACATAGTGCAAGTGTCAACTAAGGTCAGGATGAACCTGTTCCTTCTTTTGGTCTTTTCCAGAGGACCAATAATGTCGACAGCAACCCGTTCAAATGGAGTCCCTACTATTGGCATTTGCCCCATAGTTACTGGGGGTGTCAAGTGCTTGGGTGCTACCCGTTGGCACTGGGCGCAGGATTTCACGTACCTGACAATGTCAGAGTTCATTCCTGGCCACCAATAGTGGTTTTTTATTCGCTGAATAGTGGCGTTTTGTCCCATGTGTCCGCTAAAGGGAAGAGAGTGCCCCATTTCTAAGATCTGGTTTCTGTACTGCGTCGGTACTAGGAGCTGGTTATTCCCCGTGTCCGGGTTGCCCGTTCTACGATACAATACACCATCCTTAGAAAAGATGTCTCCGTTGTGTCTGGGGTCCTTAGCCATGGGCAGTGTTTTAAAGCAGGGCGCCAGAGTAGGGTCCTTTTGTTGCGCCTCCTTTAGTTCATTCGGCAACAAGTTTGGCGCAGGCTCCCTCTCCTTCTTGGCTTGCCCTCTTGTGGTTACCGCTGCCACAATCGGCTCCTTAGGTCTCCCAATGAACACATATCTACATCCCAGGATAACTGGGTAGATCGGATCATCCATTATGGCCGCTTTAATAACTCCTCTGACAAAGTCAGAGTGTATTTCTACCAGTGCGATAGGAAGCGTCCTGGGTGCATCACTCCTGAAAACTCCACTAAGTTTGACGGTTTCCTCTGTCTCCTGACCGGGTTTGACTAGGTGCCTAGCGACAATACAATCAAAACTTAATCCAGTGTCAAAAAGACAAGTAGTGGAGGTACCGTTCAAAATTACAGTTCCTCGAATTGAGGGTCGGTCCCCCTCAGGTTGAGAATCACTGACATTGACTCTACCTTTCGAGGCTGTATGCAAACATCCAATGCGGTTTGCACCGGTTTGTTTGCCCTGATCAGACGTTCCTGGTGTAGGGGTCTTCCCTTTTCCTTGACCTTGGTGGCCGCGCTGCCACGTAGGCTTGTTGGGTTGATCAGAATTTGTGTTGGGGGGGTATCGGGTTTTGTAGAATTTCGATTTTTTCTGGGGAGGTTTCTGGGTATTGTTATCTCGTTGGTTATAATGTTGAGAGGAAGTGGAAGAATAGGATGCCTGCTCTAGATTCTGTTTTCGAGATGGCTCATCGGTGGGTTTACGTTTAGTGCTGGGAAGTTCGGCCATTGCATTGCTATAGCGTTCGGCTTTATTGAGTATGTCTTCAAGCCTGACTGCCCCCTGTTCCGCCAAAAATCTACGTGTTTCATTCGACAAAGTGGATTTTATCTGCTCCACAAGAACAAGTTCGAGGAGTCCCTCATATGAAAGAGGTAGGTCAGATAATTCAATGCACTTTGTCAGATAACCCGTGAGACGTGAAGAGAACTGTGGAAATGTTTCCGTGCTCTCTTTTCGGCTGTTTCTGAACAACTGCAGAAACTTTCGGGCAGTCATCTCAAACTGCTGTAGTAAGGCCTTTTTCAACATGTCGTAATCATGTTGATTCGGTCCCAGCTTTGTGTACACGTCATAAGCATTGCCTTTCAGTGACGTTGAAAGTTTGAGCGCCCAGCGGGTACTCTCTAACCCATAAAGATTCGCGAGTCTCTCGAATTTTTCTAGGTAGCTGTCAATTTTTTCGTTAGGGCTAGGAAAAGATTCTAAAGAAAACGACATAGCAGTTAATTGGGCAGATTGAGTACTGGAGAGGTCCATTGATTGAGACTGGGGCGAAGACGGCTCTCCGTTAGTCGAAGTAGAGGCGCCCCGACTCTCTAGAGCCTTAAGCGCCAGTTGATGCTGTCTTTCCTTGTCTCTCTCTCTCTCTCTGCGAGTTTCCATCTCTGCTTCAATTTTCTTCTGTTCCAAAAGACGTTCTTCCGCTTCTTTCTTATCTGCCCTCTCCTGGGCTTCTCTCCTCTCTGTTCTTTCTTTCTCTTCCTTCCTCTCAGCTTCTGCTCTCTGTTGCTCCGCCTTCCTCTCAGCTTCGGCTCTCTGTTGCTCCGCGTCATATATTTCCAATTCCTGGTTAATAAACGCGTTTGCAGCTTCTGCATCTAATCCTGCCTCTTTCGCTTCCAGCCTCAAGATGGACCTCATCTTTATCCGCTCTGCCATTGTTAAAGAATAAGATGAAGTATGCCTAGAGAACTAGTAAGAAGCAACGCGAAAGGGAGGAACTCTGAACCGCTACGAGAAAAAAAACACAAGTATAAATTTACCTGTGTTACCTCCTACCTGTACTGTGCAAACTTATCGCTGCTATTATCTGGCAATTAAGGCTCTAAACGCAAGCGACTATGCCACTAAATGGTAAGTTACACTGGAAAAGAATCTACTTTTACTAACAGTAGAGAAAAATTTATATTAAAACAATTTAAAAGGAAAAAAAATTTACCCTAAATTTACCTAGGGGGTAGTCGTCGGTCCTACCAAATGTACGCACCAGTCTTGAGATAGTTATATTATTTGTGCGTTCGATTGATTCACGCACTGACGTGCACAATGCTGTGTGAGTTGCTTTGGACGCACGTGTAACCTAGTTGAGTAGTTTGTGACGTCAGGTTTTGAAGTGGAAACATGGAACTGGCTTGTGTCCATGATTGTAATTTTATATTGTGTATCCAATGGCATGTTGAAGGAAGCCATTTATTATTGTGATTTGTATTGGTCTTCAGGTCGAAGCCAATCGCAGTTATGTCACGTAAGTTATCGCCCACTTCTTATTTTAATGCTGCATAAAAAGGCCGCTCTACTACTAATCTAGCGGGAATTTTATCATTCCTAGAATGGATCTACAGAGTCGCTTGCCTTTAAGATTTGGATCGTAGACGGAGAATTCCTACGAGTAGAAGAAGTTATATTGTTTACCTTATGCACATGTTTTAAATGCCGTACATGCTTCAATGCCAAAGTCGTGGCATGGATGTAAAGAGAGGTTAGCCAACTGAAAGCCTTTAACTGATAGGATTATCGTATATGACTTTGTGTGAAATTATATGATGTACAACGCTATGTAGGATGAACGTCTGGGAATTTTAACAAATGTAATATGGAAGATTTCATCCCAGAGTATGAATACGTTACCATGATAGACGTCCTTGAAAGAAGGTCAACGGTCGTGACTGAGAAGGATATTATACGGTAACAGTTTTGTAATCCTTAGTCTATGGACAGAGGTCTTTACTAGAAGAGAATCTTCAGGAACTTTAGCAGCAATAATTAATATGTTGTCGTGTGATCTTTGCGCCTGTGACGATGTCCGTCTTGTCCACTTCGTGTCCTGGTGAATAAAATCTATGTAAAGTTACCAACGACTTGTGTGCTGCCAATACTTGACCAGTTCACCCAATTCAAGATACTTGTTGGTTTTCGTTTGAAAAAACATTGTTGACATTTATTCCGTTGTAACCATTCGCGTTTCAATTCATCACTATGAAAACGACACCAACAATAACTGGTAGGCCAGTGCGGTCTGGGAGTAATTTCAGGAACGTACCCATCCAATTGATCGTTTGAAAAGAAGAATTTTTACTTTCAAGGCGACATCATCTCAATTTGGATCCTAGCGGAATATGAATCAAAATCAACTCAAATGCTCAAGGTCTTCAATCAACCTCCACGTCAAGTTTCACAGTGACTGATTACTTGGAGATCATCTCTTCATCATTATTGCGTGCGAGCTGTAATCTAGATAAGCAGAACGAAGTATTTTATCTGTAGACGTACATACACGGGGACGAGGCACTTTTATTTTTTACCTGCACGCGAGCTAAGTATAACTTGTATCCGTTATACACTTTATTACAATTAGCTGTGCCTTAAATGTCCATATATATATATATTTTCTATGTTATGTGTTATGTTTTGTGTATTCTTCGCGGGAGGTTGGGAGGTAGATCTGACGAACGAGATCCATCTCGAAGCCAATTCGGGCTCTTCGTCAGACGTTCTGTAGGACATTATTTTGCAGACTTCCCGCAGTGGAATGTTCCTACGCGTGAGCGTAGAAGGATTCTAGGTCCACTGTGTCTGGTGGTCTGTGACACCTGTCTGTTTTAGCTGTAGTGTCACGTTTACTTGTTGTTTTTGGTAGCTATTTTTACTTGTACCTTAGTTTTATGATGAATTTTGTATGTGCTTATTGTCCATCTCACCTTTCCTGTCGTTTAGTTTTTTACAAAACCTATGTTTTTTACACTGTGTTGTCAATTGTCTTGTGCATTATTTAATCGCAGTTATCATCGTAATTCTTTACGACATTCCATTTTAGTTTCTCATTTTATTTTAATTGGATTTCTGCGAACGTCTTCGTTTGTTTTGAATATCTTGTCGTGTCATTATTGTGCTATTGTCTGTCACATTACTGCTTTCACACCATTACATGTTATAAATTACATTATTAATTATTAATATTATTGCCTATTATATAAATTGATTTTACCGTTCTAGAACAGGAACGAAGAACACTAGTTGTAGTAACACTTTTAAGTAGTATTATTACATAATAATCTTGAAATGGCTACCTTAGACTATTTCATTAAGCAAGCAAAAGCTCTTCAGATGGCTCCTGATGAAGCTAAAGCATTTGCACTGTCAGAATATAAGAAAGCTCAAGAAATAGAAGCTGATCAGAGAAGATTGGAAACTTTACGTTTGGAAAATTTGAAATTTGAGGCAGATCAAAAACGAATTAAGGCGGAGGAGAATGAGAAAAAAATGAGATTAACTGCTGAGGAGGATGAAAAGAAGAGGAAATTTATAGCTGAGGAAGATGAGAAAAAAATGAGATTAGCCGCTGAATTAGAAGAGAAACGATTTCTGCGAGAGGCAGAACAGAAACAAAAGGAGGCTGAAGAAAGACTTAGAAAAGAAATGGAAGAAAAAAGATTAATAGCTGAAAAGGAAATGGAACAGAAACAAAAGGAAATGGAAGAGAGAAGATTGATAGCGGAACAAAATGTAAAACGACTTCAGCTTGAGATGGAAGAGAATGAAAAAAAACGACAGCATGAACTGAAATTAGCAGAGTCAGAATATGAGAGAATTAGGTTAACTCAGGAAGCTAATTCTCAGAGAACTTTTGAAAGCCAAACTTCATCCAGACATGATAATTTTAAGGAAATTCACCTTAAATTACCAAAATTTAATCCCCCGTCTGATGACGTAATATTCTTCCTAGATAGGTTTGAGGCCACTTGTGGGTCTTATAACGTGGATAAAGCTCTATACTGTACATATTTATCCAGATTACTTACAGGGGATGCATTAGCAGTTTATCATACCACCAGCATTGGTGAGAAAAATGACTACAATGCTCTTAGAGCAGCACTTCTGCAAAAATTCCAAATGACAGAAAACGAATATCGTTTGAGATTTCACACATTACTACCTCAATCTGCCAGAAATTTTAGTGATTTTCTGTCACAGATACGACTAACATTAGAAAGATGGATCGAATTATCCAAAATTGAAAAGTCGTATGAAGGTCTCTTTGATTTACTGATGCGCGATAAGGTACTTTCGTCGGTAAATCCTACATTTCTCGCATTTTTACACGAACGGAAACCTTTATCAATGAAAAACTTAGAAGAACATGCAAAAATTTTTTGCACTGCTCACCCAAACATGGATCTAAGTAACGCGCAGATTAAGAGTGAATTGCCTGTTGCTTTTGCAGCACAACAAAACAATTTTTCACGCAATCGTTCTTTTAGTGCTGATAGGTATGTCAATAAGGGAAATAATCATAATTTCAACAATGATAACTTTTACAAAGGGAAGCAATTTCAACAATCTGCTCCATTTAATGTTTCTTGGAACCAAACTCACAGATCGCGAGATTTTGGTAACAATTATTTTAAAAATAATCAAGGACATTATAATAAACAAAACTGGAGATCAAGATCTCAGGGTCCGCAAAACAGACAATTTTTTGGAAATAAACCATTTAACCAACATCATAACGATCATTCTACAAATTATCGGACTAATCCAAATTTTAACTCTAGCAGAAACGACAATTATGGCAATTTTAATGACAAAAAAATCACAATCGATCGCGCCGACGAGATAGATCGTCGAATAATACAGGTAGACATTCTAATGTTGCTTTTAATGATACACAGGCTAACATTGAACAGGGTAAAGTAGCTGAAACTCACAATGCTATGTCTTGTTCTCTAGATTGTTCCCAGGTGAAAGACTGTCCAGAATGCTCGACTCTTTTCCAGCCTAAGGCGATCACGACGCTGCGTTGCGGACATACCTTGCCTAGCCTGCCTGCAGTCTGTACAGCCACTGCTGCGTCAGTACACCAGGGACAGGGCTCTCTTAAGTTTCACAAGGGATTTGTCAATAATATTTCATGCTCTCTCCTATTTGACTCAGGTTGTACAACAATCGGTGTCCGGACTTCGCTGATCAACCCAAGTTGTGCCACGGGCCGGGTTGTCAAATGTGTAACATTTGGTGGCACAATTGAAACATTTCCCACTGCTATTATTGATCTTCATACTCCTTTCTTTACAGGAAAGATCCAAGCATGTCTTCTGCCTAACCCAATTTGTGATGTAATACTGGGTCGCATACATGGTATTAAAGAGTGTACACCACAGCAAATAGCTGAATGGGAAAAGCGACATATTCAAACTGCAAATGCAGTAGTGACTAGAGCGCAAGCTACTAATATGTCGCATGATACACCTATTGAACCTACAGTTCATACCACTTGTGATGATGATGCTCCTATTTCACGGGAGTTGTTTGCAACATTGCAAAAGAATGATAATTCATTAAAAAAATTCTTTCAGTATGTTAACAAAAAGAATACAAGCAACAAACTTGCAAAATCTAGACATGACTTTATACTTAAAAATGGGATTTTGGTTAGAGTAATACGGGAAAAGGATTTATCCTTATGTTCTCAGATTCTTGTCCCATCCTGTATGAGATCTCGTATATTACGACATGCTCATGACTCGCAATGTGCGGGCCATATGGGTTTTTCGCGTACCAAATCCAGAGTGCTTTCGGCATTCTACTGGCCAGGCGTCCATAGAGATGTTACTCTCTATTGTCGGTCCTGTTTGATATGTCAAGAAGTTAAGGTACGGGGTCCATTTCATGCGGCTCCTATTCAAGCTGCGGACATCCCGATTAGACCATTTGATAAAATGGCCATTGACATTATTGGTCCAATGCTTCCATCTGCTAGAGGGCATACGCATATTCTTACGTGCATTGATATGTGCACTCGTTGGCCTGAGGCCATCCCTCTCAAGAACACTTCATCTGCCAGGGTAGCAGAGGCATTGATGTTAATCTTCTCACGCATTGGTTTTCCACGGAAAATCTTGTCGGATCATGGGGTTCAGTTCATTTCTGAATCCATGTCTCAAGTTATGAAGACATTAGGTATAGACAGATCTCTTAGTTCTATTTATCATCCGATGTCAAATGGGTTAATTGAGCGTCTCAATAGGACACTCAAGCAGTTGTTGGGTAAGATGACTCAAGACCATCCCCAAGACTGGGATCGGGTCCTACCCGCTTGTCTCTTTGCGTATCGCGAGGTACAAAATCAAGCAACGGGGTTTTCTCCGTTCCAGCTTGTTTTTGGCATGCAACCACGCGGTCCGATGTCGTTAATCCACGACTTATTGGTGGATGAGAATATTGAAGAGGAAACTCAATCCTCTTATGAGTATGTGATCTCTCTTAGAAAGAAAATCATAGATGCTTGTAGACTAGCTACTGCATCATCCGAACATGCCAAAGAAAAAGCTCGTCTATCTGCAAACAAATATAGACGTCTTCGCCAGCTCATACCTGGTGATGAAGCTTTTGTATTACTCCCTGCGCATAACAATCGTCTTTTAATTACCTGGAGAGGTCCTTTCAGGATCATCTCAAGAATATCCGATGTCGACTACATCGTTGATGTTAATGGCAAACATAAAACCTTCCACATTAACATGTTGAAGGAGTATTACTCACGTCCTGATTATCTACAATCGGTGTTCCAAGCAACTGACGATCCTACACCACCTATTCAACACTATTCTAGTTTGTCAGTCATCCAAGAAGAGGAATCTTCTTTCGATGATGTACAACTACCAATACCAGTTGTACCACTCCATTCCACTGAGAAATGGAATGATGTTACTATCTCATCTACTCTTACTGATGATCAACGTCAGCAAGTCTCTAAAATTCTACACACGTATGAGGATGTCCTCACTGACATC
Source organism: Oreohelix idahoensis (assembly GCA_024509875.1). NCBI lineage: Eukaryota > Metazoa > Mollusca > Gastropoda > Stylommatophora > Oreohelicidae > Oreohelix > Oreohelix idahoensis. The sequence goes on from JAMPIV010007061.1 coordinate 16,523, forward strand.
CCAGGTCATACGTCAGTCATCCAACATGACATTATTCTGACTGACGATACACCGATTCGAGTTCGCCCATATCCTATTCCTTTACACTTTCGTGATAAGGTTGATAAGGAATTGGATGATATGCTCCAATTAAATATAATTGAACCATCTTCATCACCATATTCTTCTTCTATGGTAATCATTAGGAAGAAAGACAACAATATACGTCTTTGCGTAGATTACAGGAAGTTAAACAAAGTTACAAAATTCGATGCGGAACCATTACCTCTTTTAGACGACTTATTAGAGAAATTATCTCATGCCACATTCTTTTCGAAATTTGACCTTTCAAAGGGTTATTGGCAAGTGCCACTCACTACGAAAGCAAAGCCATTCACCGCTTTCTCGACACCACGGGGTCTTTTTCAATGGAATTTTATGCCTTTCGGGTTAATGAATGCGCCAGCTACCTTTGTACGCATGATGCGCCGCATATTGTCTCATCGTCCCGATGTCATTACTTATATAGATGACATCTGTCTTTTTAGTGACTCTTGGGATGAACATATTCAGGGTTTAAAATCTTTACTTTCTACCTTACAGGATTATAACTTAACAGCGAAACCTTCAAAGGCTTTTGTCGGTTTTCATGACATCTCATTTCTTGGTCACCGTATAGGTCGCGGTTTAATGTATACAGAAGACAGTAACGTCTCTAAAATTTTAAACATCTCAGCACCTAAGACAAAAAAACAAGTGAGGTCACTCTTAGGACTAATACAGTTCTATTCTAAATTCATCCCTCATTTGTCTACTATAACTGCACCTCTTTCGTCTTTACTGAAGAAGGGCACACCTAATGTAATAAAGTGGTCGCAGGATCACCAAACGGCGTTAGACTATATAAAACAAATTTTTTTCAAATAAGCCTTTTTTAAAGTTGCCTAACAAAGATCTCACCTTTGTTCTTCGCAGTGATGCTTCTTCCTACGCTATTGCGGCAGTTTTGATGCAGGAATACGGAGGCACCTTATTTCCTGTTATGTACGTATCCAGAAAGCTTACAACGAGCGAGATAAATTACTCCGTTCTAGACAAAGAGCTCCTTGCTCTTGTCTGGGCAATCACAAAACTGGATCGTTATCTCCTCGGATCACACTTTGTGGTGGAGTCTGACCAGAAAGCTCTTACCGCATTGAATACAGGGAACGTTAAGTCATCAAAGTCAGCGCGTTACGCTATAGCTCTTCAACCGTTCCATTTTGAGATACGAGCTATTCCTGGAGTGCAGAATGTATTTGCAGACTGTCTTTCAAGATGCCCTAGTGAACTTGGTGAAACTAAACTACTTTTAGATGGAGAAACGTCCTCACCGAAACATGAATAACTTTGTACAGTGTCATTAATTGTACATCTGTGAAGACTATGTATAGTTTTGCAGTATTCGTATAAATATAACTTTCAGAACATACTTACATATGGATTATAACATTATTTCTTGTGAAGTAACGTTTTATTAGAACGGGAACAGTGATATTAAAGTAACATTTTTTTTTTTTAGTATGGAAACATTGGAAAAAAAGCAACAAATAGACATTCGTTAGTGTTATGGAACATATTACACTACATATCGTGTTCGTAAACTTATTTCGTGCATGGAACATTAGGAACATATTCTTGTTGACTCTAAATAGTTCTGAACGAATATTCACAATGACTGAAATTAGAATTACTTAGAATAAATTACTAGTTATTTATTTATGTGTAATTAAGTACTAGAATTAGATTAATTCAATTTAATCAATTTGATTGATTATGAATCACACATCTACTAACTTTATTAGTGTCTCGCAATACGTGTATTCACGTATTCCACTACATGATATTTTACTTTTAGATAACTAGTCAAACTTACTAGTGTTAGATAACAGTAGGTGCGTTGCTTCTTAAAGTGTTTAATTTTGCATTGCTTCATTTTTGCACATTGTATTTCAAAATTTTCTGTTTCACTGATTCTTTTATCATTGATTATCATCAGTGTTGCTGTTCATTTTCATTTTTGAAATCATATGTTTCAAATTTTGTTGAAAACTTAGTTGAATTTTATTATCATCTTTTTTGTTGATTTTTCATTTTCATTTTCATTTTCAACTTCTTTTTACTTCGAATATTACCACATCGTTCCAAAGTAGGTCGATGGTGGATGTGTGCTTTAATGCATACTGTCATTTAGTTATATTAATTTCAAGTCAATATTCTTTTCTTAATATGATATAACTTTATGCTTTTACTCACCTCTCTCGAGTAATTAGTTCGAAAAAAATTAATAGAATTAATTTTTTTAAGGGGAGGTAATAAGGGAGCTGTTACGTACATTTATTACCTAAGGGGGTAGTCGTCGGTCCTACCAAATGTACGCACCAGTCTTGAGATAGTTATATTATTTGTGCGTTCGATTGATTCACGCACTGACGTGCACAATGCTGTGTGAGTTGCTTTGGACGCACGTGTAACCTAGTTGAGTAGTTTGTGACGTCAGGTTTTGAAGTGGAAACATGGAACTGGCTTGTGTCCATGATTGTAATTTTATATTGTGTATCCAATGGCATGTTGAAGGAAGCCATTTATTATTGTGATTTGTATTGGTCTTCAGGTCGAAGCCAATCGCAGTTATGTCACGTAAGTTATCGCCCACTTCTTATTTTAATGCTGCATAAAAAGGCCGCTCTACTACTAATCTAGCGGGAATTTTATCATTCCTAGAATGGATCTACAGAGTCGCTTGCCTTTAAGATTTGGATCGTAGACGGAGAATTCCTACGAGTAGAAGAAGTTATATTGTTTACCTTATGCACATGTTTTAAATGCCGTACATGCTTCAATGCCAAAGTCGTGGCACGGATGTAAAGAGAGGTTAGCCAACTGAAAGCCTTTAACTGATAGGATTATCGTATATGACTTTGTGTGAAATTATATGATGTACAACGCTATGTAGGATGAACGTCTGGGAATTTTAACAAAATGTAATATGGAAGATTTCATCCCAGAGTATGAATACGTTACCATGATAGACGTCCTTGAAAGAAGGTCAACGGTCGTGACTGAGAAGGATATTATACGGTAACAGTTTTGTAATCCTTAGTCTATGGACAGAGGTCTTTACTAGAAGAGAATCTTCAGGAACTTTAGCAGCAATAATTAATATGTTGTCGTGTGATCTTTGCGCCTGTGACGATGTCCGTCTTGTCCACTTCGTGTCCTGGTGAATAAAATCTATGTAAAGTTACCAACGACTTGTGTGCTGCCAATACTTGACCAGTTCACCCAATTCAAGATACTTGTTGGTTTTCGTTTGAAAAACATTGTTGACATTTATTCCGTTGTAACCATTCGCGTTTCAATTCATCACTATGAAAACGACACCAACACCTAGTTAGACCCAAACTAAATCAGACTCAAAATATCTTTAACCCGGCTATGCGATTGCCTCAAATGTAGCTCAAGATCCCAGAACCAGCCCACAAATATGTGTGCATCAAATGTATCTCAAAATTATCTCAGACGAGCCAGCCAAATATTGTCGTAAATTTATTTTCAGAGAAAAGAGTCGTAGAAATAGTGGTCCGGTTTAGAGTGGAAAATGATGATGGAAAGCTCAGTGATAGAAAATGTAGAGATTTAATAGTTACTTCACAGCGTGCTGGAGGAGAGTAAAGACAGACTTATTTACGACAAATCGTGTCTCTCAATCTTCTCTTTCACTCTCCTGGTCAAACAATTATTTGCCAGTTTTCCAGACTCGCATCTGCGCGCACACCGATTCGGTGTTTTCAAACACACACACGACGTTGATACAAACTATATTAAACGAATAGGGGAAAAGTTGGGCTTTGGGTATATCCAACACACAGAACTAAATGAGTTTATGTGATTTTATTCGCTTTAAACATCAATCACTAAAAATATCAGATATTACATAAATTATCATAAGTACACAAATGCAAATAACAAGTTTGGGAGGGGGTGAAGAAGATTGGTATCGACTAAGCCCTTCCCGCTCATTAGACAAAGACAAACCCAGTCCAGAGATAGATAATATCAGGAACACGGGTACGTTAACCTAACAGTAAAGTTAATTACTCTGAAAGAGGTGTTACCAAGTTAGGTATAAGTGATAGAAAAAAAAAACCTGTTCTTCCCAGCTGTTCTTCCCTTTACTAAGCAAATGGAAAGGAGGTGGTTTTAAACAGAGTTAACAAATTATCAACTATCCCACTTAAAGGAACAATGTAGGGTATACAGAAAAGATATATGTTACCAGGTAAGCAAGTTAACAAAATGGTCACACAAAAGAATTAATTTCCTGTCATTCATACACGCGCTAGCAAAGGCCTTCACTCATCTTGCTCTCACTTACCGATTGTGAAAAAATCTTGCACTCCATAGAATAACACAACAGCAGTTACACCTCAACTAAATGTATGAGTGTTTGTTCAAGTTCTAGCCCCAGATTATCGGGTAGGCGGTCAGCACATAAAAGGGTCCCGTAATCGCTGGAAAATGAATCTGTAGTTGTGTCTCTTTTCTTAATAACAGTTTCTATGGGAGGGCACGGTCTCTGATACCGGGGTGAGGATGGTGTGGTCTATTTGGCTATGCCGCTGATAATAAAATTCTTACGCGTGCTGGTACACTTTATCCTTGAGGTATGGTTTAAGTCCAGTGAGAAAACTAGTCACATCACTGTTCAGGAAATTATGAATTATCTCTCTGTGTCAGTAAACTAACAAAGCTCGGGCCAGTGTTCTTCTTCCCGTTACGACTTAAGTTGTTTGATGGTGCGTTAAATTTGTCTTTGGGTGTGCTTTCTTTGCTATAAGTTAGATAGCGGAATTCCAAACATAGAATCGCCTCAAAGATTAAAAATTTACACAGTCTCAACAAGTTCTGCGTCAGGGGAACTCTACACACTGTTTATGCTTTGCTTTGCTTAGAATGATTTCTTTATTGCTTTCTTAATGCTGGGATCGCACAGGTTACGATCACTCTGTATGAAAAGAAAAAAAAGACATGTAATATACCGAAAACAAATAACCTTCTAAAGCGCGATGAATTTCCCGTTAAGCCTATAATACACTCGAGTATTTAATTATGTATTTAATAAACACTGCGCGAATTCTAGTGGTTAAAAACCCACATCTATAAAACTAGGACTTAACTGAATTTATTAATTATAAATTCCTTCGCGACTTTAAAAGTTAATTTAAGCATCTATTATCTTTTGAAATAATATAATAGATAGATCATTATATTTACCACTGGAACTATTGAGATGGTTTAATTAAATAGATTTAAATTAACACAAAATCCCTTGAAATAGAATGACTAGACCACTGATCACTTTACACAATATATATTTTACCGCTTTGCACAGAATTAGAAATCACTGCAAATATATATAAAATCCAGGGGAAAATCTATAACAAGATTTCAATAAAGCTAGTGCTTCTGTAAAGGTCTGGCCAGCGAGTGATAACGTGTCTAGTTCTACATGGTCTATTTAGCTAAAATGAAATGTAAGTTGAGTGGGACATGATAACCTTGACAACTTATTTGATCTCACGAACTTTTGGGGATCTGACCGCCAAATCAAGAGAAGAAGCCGCCCCCTGGTCTTCGTATCCGCTCGCTGCTGCCCGTTTCGCTTTCCCCCGTTCGCTCGGTTCCTCGATTGACACCGAGACGCGAAATTAGCGGCAAGCAACTGCGTCTCGTATCAGGGAAAACTACTGTCTTTGATAGCGCCGATAGTCTCCCCTAAGATCCCTCGGTCTGTCTCTTTGATCTCGTCGCTGTATCCTACATGAGTCCCGGTGGAATGCGTTCTGGCAAACGAAAAGTTACAACAAATGTTCAGGGGTTCTAATGTTATGAAAAGCTAAAGGTTCCTTTAAATCATCCATCATATCAGGGAAAATTCACTAGTCAAACTAGACGTACGTCACAGCCTAGTCATCTGCAAAATCCAGATTATCAAGCTGTTTAGTCAGATTCCACTGGATTCCATTTCTGTTGTGTGATGTCGATGTTTTCTGAGCATGTCACCCGAAAATGGTCACATAAGTATGACAACCGTAAATGGGGTTTTGGTACTGTTTAGTATACAACACTTTCAATGCCTTCCTCAACCCTTTAATTTCTGCCTCCTTGTGTTTTTCAGTCTTCCTCTTTCTTTCTTACCTTGGGGATTCCAGATTAAGGACTGCCTTCTAATGTTATCAATAGTTTTCCTCAATGTGTATCATATCCATCGCCAGCGTCTTCGTGTATAATAATGACTAAATTAAAAGTTACGGGGCGCTTGCAGAAATTATGAAAGAAATTATTTTGCTAGTAAATCGAGGAAGTTGAGGGGAACTGCGGTAAGACATGGAGTACAATGGATGGGTTTGAAAAAAATCGATAAAAGGTGATTCGTCTTACGAGGACAAAAGACAAAGAAAGTAGTCTACGTTACGGCCACAAGGCCTTCGTCAGGAAAAGAAAGAAAGTGAAGGCTAGATAGGAGACATAAGAACTAAAATGAATATAAAAATAAATATAAAAAAATAAATAAATAAAACCTAGGTACTTCCCTGAAGGCGAAGCATCCTATCACGTCATCGGCGTTTACTCAGCAGCAGTGGCGGCTCAATTGCTTTCAGGTTGGTGGGGATATTTATAAATATCTGATACCGTACGCAAGATCTAATAATAGATGCAAAGGCCGAACGCTGTAGACGTAAGATCTTTTAAAAGACGCTGATTTATTTCACTGTTTCTTTCTATTCTGATATTTTATACTGCCCGGAATTTATCTCGAACGGAAGTAAACACAAAACTGGGCAAATTTCAACAAGCTTCAACGTCTTTTATTTGCGTTTGAACGGATTTTTTCACATTTATCTTCATCTTTAATCGTGTTTTGTCGTATCGCCATAATGGCCGAAAAACACACAGGATATGTTACTAATATGTGAACAGTGAACAAACTGTGTGATCAACCATAACTTTCTGACTTTTTCTGTGTTTCTAAATGGATTACCTGCACAAAGAGAGCAGTGAAACTGTATTGTGATAACAATTTATGTTACAAGCCTTACGTAAGTCGAAAATTTTTGTTCAAAATTTCAAGTTATCTTTTTTCCGTGTACATGTTATCTGTTATAACATAAACATAATATAAAATTAGCTAGAAAGGCATATGGATTTATATTGTTCATCCAATGTACTTTAATTTGATATATAATATGTTGTACTTAACTCATGATTAGACACACATTGTCAGTAAACGTAAATTATGTATGTGTAAATTTTTGGGGCTTAAAAATAATTCCGTCCAGAGCTGAAAATAATTACGTACGGAATCAATATGTTTGTAGTTACATGTATTCATACGCACGCGGGAGGATAATAGCTTATTACACAGAAATTATTTCAGATGACAATAGCATAAACAGCAAACACAATACAAGTTATTCGTCATCAAGATGACGTTAACAGGCCAAACTATTTATTTATAATACGTTTATTACGGGATTGTCTCCCCTACTCCCAAATATTGAGTTGAAAAATGAGGGTCTTCAGAGGTATCAACCTTCGGTCAAGATGACTCTTGACAGATATACAAATATAAATCTATTTCAGGAAGCCTCGCGGGAATTTTATGAAAGTATGCATAACAACTGAGATCATCTAAGCTGTCATGAACTTTTTATATTCTCGGCCCTTCTGTGGGGTAAATGTAATTTACTAGTATTTTCTGAACCCCCAACTGAAATGATGCAGTAAAATATAACTTTAATAGCTCTGTATGGTTATTTATTAACAATAACTGAGTTATACAGGCACAATTCAATCAGTAATGATTAAATCAACTATCAATTTTTATTTACAGATAACAAATTTAATAATCAATCATAGTAAACAAAGTTACAATAGAGTTATTTAATGAAAAAATTAAGCACTGATGTTTTTATCAGTGGTCATGACTTTAAAGTGGCTTCTTCTTCTTCAAGTACCATGCCTAGTGGCGTAGGAGATCATGTCTCTCCACAACTTCCAATCTCAAGTACAATTTATCAGTTCTGCTGTTGACTTCTTTCCATGCCACGATATCAAACTGTCCAGTATTTGCTCTCTTTTTCCTTCAATATTACCTGTTTTTACGATATATTTCAGCTTTCCTCTTCTCATAACATGCTCTAAAAAAGTGGATTGCTTCTTTCTAACTTGTGAAATATGTTTCCTTTCAGGACATCCACATTACTCTTTTCGGCTGTCCATGGTATTTTTAACATTCTTCTGTAAAACCACATCTCTGTTGCCTCTAGTGTCTTCCCTATCTGTTTATCAATTGCCCATGACTCACTCCCATATGTCAGGATTGGTTCTATATAACAATGAAGAACTCTCTTTCTTACTTCCAATGACAAAGAATTGTTGCATAAAATACTCTTCATTTTATAGTGGCTATCGTAAAAAAAAAAAAAAAATTATTTTGCTGGGCCTGATGTAATACTTAACTAGCCAGGTGGTGACAATGATTTTTTGTTGGGGCTGGGTTCCGTCACTGTTGGTTCCCAAAGGGTGTTGTTGACTGTTCCGTCAATCGGCAAATTCTGTGGAATAAGCACGTCCCTAACGGTAATGCGGGGGGTAATCACTCCAGTTGTCAAGAAAAGCGTCTTCAAGACCCGTCTGATGTAGACGTCTAGCGTAGACTGCTGGCAACGTGAACCACAGACGTGTCGGGTCACTGGTTTTAAGAGGCCGTTTTACAGGTGATCGGGGTATTACTTTAATTATAATCCCAATGTTATTCTTGTCGTAGATTTCCGATAGGAGAATTAAGACTAGGTTTGGTCCCTTCTGAATAGGTTTGAATGGGTGATAGACTCAGTGAGAGTTAGTGAAAGGTAATAGAATTTCCACACACGTGAGATGATAGATTTGATATAGTGGCTGTCTCTGAAAGCGAAAAGAATTCTTCTCTCTCTCACCTATCTTCTACAACAGTTGTTACAGCGTCAGACAGACTACACCAATATACATATTACGTATATTTCTATCACTCACAGGCACGCACATACACGTGACGACAGGTAAACACACAGACGTGGGAAAACTATAACAATGATATATATATTATCTAGAACGAGCTGACCAAACACGATTATTAAGTTCAAGAGCGATTTTATTATCAGGAAAAATCGGCTCACAACATCAAAGAAAGTACATCAAGGAAAATACATATACACATAGTCATAACAAAATCAAGTAAATGTTGCAAGGATGATAGCCCCGTTATAGTGTTAACTCTAGGTTTAGCCCGGCCCCGTTAAGAGAACAGATGATGGCGCCCGAGTCACAGATACATAGGGTTTGAGTCTAAGAGTTTTTCTTTGTTTTATCTCGTAATTATATGCACAGAGTTTGAAAAAAATCTGATTTAACCTAAGACAAAACACAAGAACTCTAGCCTTAGCAACAAATTATGCAGATTGAAAAAAAATTAGGACAGCAACAGGGTGTCAAAGATAAAATAGTGAAAAATATCACTCAAACCAGCGTACACTCATTCATTCCGCCATGGCTTCTCATACTTGTACTCACGACTTTGCTTGCTGCCTCTTGGAACACATTGATTTTAGATTTTCACACAGACTCAAAAAATGCAGTCTTCTGCCAAGAAGTCCCCAGTTCCAAAAGACGTATTTAACTTGGAGTCTCCGGGAACGACTACTTGGGTATGCAAATTTGTTCAAATGTCTGATTAAGTCACCTAACAATTATTCCAGGCGCGGGAGTTAGCAGAGCACAGTGTCAATAGCGTAGGTTTCTAAAAAAAATGATGAATGTCAGGTCGGTGCCTTCCCTCAGTATAGGATTCACTTTAGTCACACCACAGATTTGTCCACAAGATATAATCTAGTCGGGAAATGATTGTTAATATTCACGCCACCAGGCAGCAAATTATATAGAGTTTCTAGAAGAAATTAAGTGCTGGCTCCAAGGTCCAGTATTTATCATTACAGTCTTTGAAAACCCGTTATAGGGATATTAGTATTTCTGTCTAACTTGCACCGTCAGATCAGTGTTACTTGAGAAAACCCACGTGGTTCAAAATAAGGACTGTCTATTTCTTCACAAGTATGGAAACTACTACTAGGTGCTGGTAAAGTTAGGGTCACCCCAAAACTTTCACTGTGTGGAGGAAAAATAACACATATAATATAATAAACAGAATCTGTACTGGTTAAAACTTACATTTAAACTTGCAAGCAGAGAGCTTTGCTTATCATTTAAACTTCCCGTGACGTAAGTTATATTTAAAAATCAGCAATCCTCATAAATTAAGAACACGTGCGTATTCCGTCACCATTCATGAGGCTGGATTCTAGAGTTTATACGTTAGTTTAGAAAAATACACTCGACTGAGTATTAGCAGTTAAATTAAATTTATAAATAGCTACAATTGCCGTTATAAGCTAGAAATTTTAATTTTATTCTGCTTTCCACTGAATGCTTCCCTAGAAAATATAATAGCCTACCACTTTATTTCTCTTCTGCGCTAAAGAAATAGATTAAAATGAATTAAGCGATTTAACACTTTAACACTCACAAAATCTATATATCTATCATATTAATTACCTCAACCACAGAATTACAGGTAGTCGCACAACTTAAGAATAAAAATGCTGAAAATATTTCTGGAAGTCTAGAAGTTCGACAAATTGCCGAAACAAACTGAGATCTTCGCTAACAGCTATTCTGTTTACGAGCGACCTATCTACTGTGAGTCTATGAGCGAGAATGAAATTAAAGTTTCAAACTTGGCCAATATCTTAAAATCAGACAAAGGGCCCAAACTATTTCGCCACGCGAAATTATCTCCCCTACTCCCAACATTTACGTCCGCTTAACGCGTGTCGTAACTGTCACCTACTGACCACGATGTACGCGTGTCAGTTTCAAATCCCAGACAGCCTGACTCCATTGCAGGGCAGTTTTTACACTACAGCTGACCATGGCCCAAGTGAGCGCCGTGTCATTTTGGGATTTTCCAGACAAATGTCTGGATACTGACCGGTGCAGATGTAAAGTATCACACCTCACCGGGACTAATGCCGAGAAGAAGCTCGCGCGCTCGGTGAGAATGTAGACGATTTGCTACGTCCTATGTTCAGCGAACCGACTTATCACGCCTTCTGACGCCCTGCAGCCCTGACATCTACGTAATATCGTCCTAGCGCGATTCTCAGTTTTGAGAAAGAAACAGGTAAAGTTTGCGAATTATATGAAAATAATATTCGCAAAACGAATGGATGAAAAATATACAGGAAAAATGAAATACAGAGATAATAAAAGAGAGAATTTGGGTGAACGAATAGGAAGAAAATGTAGGAAATTAAATGAATATAAACCCTACGTGACAGAGCCTCCCCCCTTTAAGATATGGAAGCACTCCATGTCTACGTTATGGAGTTTAATTTCCTATAACCGTAGCTTCGGGGTGTCTGTCTTCTTCCCTCTCCTCTTCCCCCTCCATCTCTGTCCAATTCCTACTCAAGTCCACTCCTCAAAGTTTCCTTCCCCTGGAATGTCTCATATGCGCGCTTGAAAGAGCGTCGCCGCTTCTGACATTTTTGAAAGATTTCCTGTGATAGCGGTGGAATATCCCTGCCACTATCATCATCTTCGTCAGTTTTGGCGATCGTCAGGAGATGGTCGGAGGTTGGCACTGGTTTTTTCCAAGTATCTCTTTAAGAGATTTAAATGGAAAACCTTCTCCTTTCCTTCAATAGAGATCTGGTAGTTAGCCTTAGAAATCTTTTTCAGGACGGTAAACGGCCCTTGCCATCCGATCTTCAGTTGGTTGTTCTCAGTAGGGAGTAACACCAAAACTTTCTCTCCTGCTTCCAGTTCTCTCTCTTCCGCGACTTTCCTGTATCGGTTAGCGTGCTTTGTGCGAGCTCGCTTAAAGTTAGTCGTTGCTAGGTCCCACCCTAGTTTCAACCTTTCCTTTAAAACCGACACATATTTACTTGCTGAGACGACTGTCTCATCCGCCTTCTCGTCTGTCAGAGACTGAAGTAAGGCTTCAAGCGGGCCCTTAATGGGTCTGCCAAATAAGAGTGTAGCTGGCGGAAATCCTGTGGAAGTATGAGGAGATTCTCTGTAGCCAAATAATGCTGCAGGAATACAGAGATCCCAATCTTCAGGTTTCACTTGTGCCAGCTTACTTAGCATCATGGTGAGGTTTCCATTAGCACGTTCCACGAGCCCATTTCCCGCCGGAGTATATGGCTTAGTGTGGATGTGTTGGGTCCTCAAGATCTTAACGATCTCATCCATCAACAGGTTTCGGTATGGAGATCCATTATCCGTCAACACTTGCTGAGGGAATCCCAACCGAGTGAAAATCTGCACGAGGGCTTCTGCGACATGCTTGGCATCTGCGCATGTTAGCGGGATAGCTTCTGCCCATAAAGTGCATGTATCGACTAAGGTCAGGATGAACCTGTTCCTTCTTTTAGTCCTTTCGAAAGGCCCTAAAATGTCGATCACAACCCGTTCGAATGGTGTACCCACTATTGGCATTTCACCCAAAGAAACTGGGGGTGCCCGTTGCTTGGGTGGCACACGTTGGCACTGGGCACAGGATTTGACATATCTGATAATATCAGTATTTACTCCTGGCCACCAATAATGAGTGGTTATACGTTGGTTTGTGGCGTTCTGTCCCATATGTCCGCTAAAGGGAAGAGAGTGCCCCATTTCTAGGATTTGGCTTCTGTACTGTTTCGGTACTAGGAGCTGGTTGTAACCTTGGTCAGGCTTGCCCGTTCTCCGATAAAGTACGCCATCCTCAGAAAAAATGTCCCCGTGCTGTGTTGGTTCCTTCGCCATGGGCAGTTTCCTAAAGCAGGGTGCCAAAGTCGGGTCCTTGTATTGCGCTTCTTTAAGTTCCATAGGTAACAAATTTGGCGCAGGCTCCCGTTCCTTCTTGGTTTGCCCTCTTGTAGTTACAGCTGCCACAATCGGCTCTTCCGGTTTCCCAATACACACGTATCTCCCGCCAAGTATGACTGGGTAGATGGGATCATCCATAACAGCCGCTTTGATCACACCTCTGACAAAGTCAGAGTGTATCTCCACCAATGCGATGGGAAGCGCTGTAGGTGCCTCACTCTTACGAACTCCACAAAGTTGGACGGTCTCTGCTGTCTCTTGACCGGGTTTGACCAGGTTTCTGGCAACAATGCAATCGTAAGAAAGCCCCGTGTCAAATAAGCAAGAAGTTTGAGAACCGTTCAAAGTAACAGTACCTCGCGTTGAGGGTCTATCCCCAACAGGTTTGGAATCACTGTCAACAATTCCGCCTTGCGAGACTGTCAATAAGCATCCGATGCGTTTCGGCTCGGTGTGCTCGCTCTGATCATATGTCCCGTGCTCAGGGGTTCTCCCTTTGCCATCTTGTCCTTTCTGGCTACGCTGCCATGTAGGGCGGTCGGGTTGATCAGACTGTTTGGGGTGGTTGGGGTACTTGTTCTTGTAGAACTTGGATTTTTCAGGAGGGGGGTTTTGAGGTCCAGTTTCTCTGTGGTTATTTTGGTTAGAAGCCTGAGAAGATTGCTCTAGGTTATGTTTTCGAAAATGCTCCTCTGTCGGTTTCCGCTTTGTGGCCGGTAGTTCAGCCAGCGCATTGTGATAACGCTCAGACTTTTCCAAAATGTCTTCAAGTTTTTCTGCCCCCTGCTCAGCGAGAAATCTCCGGGTATCAGCAGACAAAGTGTTCTTTATTTGTTCAGTTAGAACAAGTTCCTCAGACCTTCATAGGTAGAGGGGAGCTGCGAAAGCTCAAGGCACTTTGTTAGATATCCCTTAAGACGAGATGAGAACTGGTGAAAAGTTTCAGAATTCTCCTTCCTGCTGTTGCGAAACAGTTGCAGAAATTTGCGCGCGTTCATTTCAAAGCGCTCCAGTAACGCTTTCTTCAACACATCGTAGTCGTCTTGTTGGCTACTTTCCAGCTTAGAATAAACATCATAAGCAGAACCTTTTAGGGCCTGGGAAAGTTTCATATTCCAACGCGACCTCTCTAACCCGTACAGAGTTGCAATTTTCTCAAATTTTTCTAACCATGTGTCAATCTTCTCATTTGGACAAGGAAAAGATTCAAGAGTGAAAGACATAGCATTTAGTTGAAGAGATTGAGTGTTAGCAGGGTCAGTTAAGGAAGAATGAGGAGAAGACTCTCCATTGCTGGAGGTAGAGGCAGCCCCACGACTTTGGAACTCTAGAGCTTTAAGAGCCAACTCATGTTGTCTCTCCTTCTCTCTTTCCTCATGCTGTCTCTCCTTCTCTCTTTCCTCATACTGTCTCTCCTTCTCTCGTTCGTTCGCCCTGCGAATTTCCATTTCTTCATCCATCTTCTTCTGCTGTAAAGCTTCAGCTGCTTCTTCTTTCCTCCTAGCTTCTTCTTCTTTCCTCTCCGCGTCATATCTCTCAAGTTCGTCTCTGACAAAAGCTTTCGCTTCCTCTCCTTCCAGTCCCTCCTCTCTCGCTTCGTCCCTGAGGAGTTGTCTAAGCTTTGCCCTCTCGGCCATATTATGTCAGTGACTGAGACTAGTGGAGAAAGAAAATAGGAAAAAGGATACACTGGTTCCTACCACTTACGAGAAAAAAAATTCCAAAAATCAAAAGATGATATCATTAACCCTGGGATACCTCCTCCAAAGTAAAATCTAACTATCGCTGCTATTATCGGCAATAAAGCACTTAATGCAAAACACGACTACGCCAACTAAATGGTAGTTAAGATTACTTCTGAAAAATAAGTTGCTACAGTGGAAAAGCAAAAGAATATTGCAAAAATTAAAGTGAAAAATAATCCCTTAATTTTTAAAAATCCACTATAAGTTCGCCCCTGAAGTCAGATCGGGTAAGGGAGGGAATTAATCTGGACAAAAAAGTCCGAAACACACTCCTTAACTTAGTTCAAACGCCGTTCTGCCTCAGTACCCAGTGAATGTTATACACTCACCACTTTACCAGCATTTAGTATTACAATCAGCAGTTAACATATATCCCGACAAATCAACCTGTAACCAAAATGTATATTATTCAAAGATGCTGTGGAAAAAAAACTTATTAGTTTGTGTGGTCAGCACGCCCGTAAACAGATCGCTAGTCTAGGGGGTAATTTTTTTTAAAAAGATACACAACTCACAAGACATCACACTCTTACTCTATTACAGAATAAGAATCTTAAATACAAAATCCAGATAGACGAGTCCACGTTTGTCGTACTCGTCTTCCTATTCTAAGTTCAAAGACCGGAAACGAGCCCTCATTTGTCGTAGATTTCCGATAGAAGAATTAAGACTAGGTTTGGTCCCTTCTGAATAGGTTTGAATGGGTGATAGACTCAGTGAGAGTTAGTGAAAGGTAATAGAATTTCCACACACGTGAGATGATAGATTTGATATAGTGGCTGTCTCTGAAAGCGAAAAGAATTCTTCTCTCTCTCACCTATCTTCTACAACAGTTGTTACAGCGTCAGACAGACTACACCAATATACATATTACGTATATTTCTATCACTCACAGGCACGCACATACACGTGACGACAGGTAAACACACAGACGTGGGAAAACTATAACAATGATATATATATATTATCTAGAACGAGCTGACCAAACACGATTATTAAGTTCAAGAGCGATTTTATTATCAGGAAAAATCGGCTCACAACATCAAAGAAAGTACATCAAGGAAAATACATATACACATAGTCATAACAAAATCAAGTAAATGTTGCAAGGATGATAGCCCCGTTATAGTGTTAACTCTAGGTTTAGCCCGGCCCCGTTAAGAGAACAGATGATGGCGCCCGAGTCACAGATACATAGGGTTTGAGTCTAAGAGTTTTTTCTTTGTTTTATCTCGTAATTATATGCACAGAGTTTGAAAAAAAAATCTGATTTAACCTAAGACAAAACACAAGAACTCTAGCCTTAGCAACAAATTATGCAGATTGAAAAAAAAAATTAGGACAGCAACAGGGGTGTCAAAGATAAAATAGTGAAAAATATCACTCAAACCAGCGTACACTCATTCATTCCGCCATGGCTTCTCATACTTGTACTCACGACTTTGCTTGCTGCCTCTTGGAACACATTGATTTTAGATTTTCACACAGACTCAAAAAATGCAGTCTTCTGCCAAGAAGTCCCCAGTTCCAAAAGACGTATTTAACTTGGAGTCTCCGGGAACGACTACTTGGGTATGCAAATTTGTTCAAATGTCTGATTAAGTCACCTAACAATTATTCCAGGCGCGGGAGTTAGCAGAGCACAGTGTCAATAGCGTAGGTTTCTAAAAAATGATGAATGTCAGGTCGGTGCCTTCCCTCAGTATAGGATTCACTTTAGTCACACCACAGATTTGTCCACAAGATATAATCTAGTCGGGAAATGATTGTTAATATTCACGCCACCAGGCAGCAAATTATATAGAGTTTCTAGAAGAAATTAAGTGCTGGCTCCAAGGTCCAGTATTTATCATTACAGTCTTTGAAAACCCGTTATAGGGATATTAGTATTTCTGTCTAACTTGCACCGTCAGATCAGTGTTACTTGAGAAAACCCACGTGGTTCAAAATAAGGACTGTCTATTTCTTCACAAGTATGGAAACTACTACTAGGTGCTGGTAAAGTTAGGGTCACCCCAAAACTTTCACTGTGTGGAGGAAAAATAACACATATAATATAATAAACAGAATCTGTACTGGTTAAAACTTACATTTAAACTTGCAAGCAGAGAGCTTTGCTTATCATTTAAACTTCCCGTGACGTAAGTTATATTTAAAAATCAGCAATCCTCATAAATTAAGAACACGTGCGTATTCCGTCACCATTCATGAGGCTGGATTCTAGAGTTTATACGTTAGTTTAGAAAAATACACTCGATTGAGTATTAGCAGTTAAATTAAATTTATAAATAGCTACAATTGCCGTTATAAGCTAGAAATTTTAATTTTATTCTGCTTTCCACTGAATGCTTCCCTAGAAAATATAATAGCCTACCACTTTATTTCTCTTCTGCGCTAAAGAAATAGATTAAAATGAATTAAGCGATTTAACACTTTAACACTCACAAAATCTATATATCTATCATATTAATTACCTCAACCACAGAATTACAGGTAGTCGCACAACTTAAGAATAAAAATGCTGAAAATATTTCTGGAAGTCTAGAAGTTCGACAAATTGCCGAAACAAACTGAGATCTTCGCTAACAGCTATTCTGTTTACGAGCGACCTATCTACTGTGAGTCTATGAGCGAGAATGAAATTAAAGTTTCAAACTTGGCCAATATCTTAAAATCAGACAAAGGGCCCAAACTATTTCGCCACGCGAAATTATCTCCCCTACTCCCAACATTTACGTCCGCTTAACGCGTGTCGTAACTGTCACCTACTGACCACGATGTACGCGTGTCAGTTTCAAATCCCAGACAACCTGACTCCATTGCAGGGCAGTTTTTACACTACAGCTGACCATGGCCCAAGTGAGCGCCGTGTCATTTTGGGAATTTCCAGACAAATGTCTGGATACTGACCGGTGCAGATGTAAAGTATCACACCTCACCGGGACTAATGCCGAGAAGAAGCTCGCGCGCTCGGTGAGAATGTAGACGATTTGCTACGTCCTATGTTCAGCGAACCGACTTATCACGCCTTCTGACGCCCTGCAGCCCTGACATCTACGTAATATCGTCCTAGCGCGATTCTCAGTTTTGAGAAAGAAACAGGTAAAGTTTGCGAATCATATGAAAATAATATTCGCAAAACGAATGGATGAAAAATATACAGGAAAAATGAAATACAGAGATAATAAAAGAGAGAATTTGGGTGAACGAATAGGAAGAAAATGTAGGAAATTAAATGAATATAAACCCTACGTGACAATTCTGTATGTACCTTCCTAGGATTGATGGTTTCCAATATTATGGTCGAGTTTTCTTTCTGTCTAATATCAGAAGATCCTCTATTACTTGCTCCTGTCCTTATGTTGGAATCCTGTTTCTATTCGTTATCCTGGCTGTCTGAAGTTTCTTCTTGACGAGATGGAAAGGCAGTGAAGTAGTCTTAAAACGTTGCAGATTATAAGCGACATTTTCGCCCACACACCCTTGTGGTTTTATTGGGGAAAAAACTCAAATCAGAAGTGGTTTATTTTAGCACTCCGTGCCAATTCAGCAATGAATTAGAGTCTAATATCGGTAAGGGTCTCCCCCCACCCCCACTCCTCATCTGTAGAACATTCTGCATGACACACAAGATATTTTCTTTACATGTCATTTACAACTTCATCTGCCTGTCTTTCGCGACCATATAAAGTCTTAACACTGTCGTGTTATTTATCATCCCCTGTTTGCAAGCTCGCACCTAATCATGGGCAACCTGTTAGTGTGTGTTTCGTCTCCAGACAGAAAGTATGGGTTAACAATGTGATTGTCGCTCAGTGTAGACTCTTACTCCATCTGGAGCCGGCGATAAGCGAAAAGTCAATGTGGCAAGTCCACTCATTTGCTACGCGTCGCCTATAACAATGGAGAAATAACTAGAGAGAGGGATGAGTGAGAGGTGTGACAAGATACCCTTGGTCGCTGGGAGCGGAAAAATGCGATAACGTACAGGTGAGAAAAAAGAAAAGGAAGGAGACAGGAGAAAGTTAAAGGAGATCTCTGAAAAATGTAACTATCGAAGATTAGACTTGTCACACCGTTGAAAAATTGAACAATTTCAATTTATAATAAGTTATTATTTATTCGAAAAGGCTCTCTCTGAAATGAGATTTTCTCTTGGTTTGTCCAATTCGCCTTTATTACTGATAAGATAGAATTCTTCACTGATGTGGTTTTAAATGTTTTGTATCCAATGTTTGTACTGAATGGAATTAAAACAATTCAACTTCGTTCATTGCAATAATCATGGTTAAATTTTTTTTTTTTTTAACAGTACCTAGATCATATGACAGCAGCGTCGATAGTTCACATCACATAACTGAAGAAAAAGCATTTCTAGTTACTTTAGGGGTGGCTTCAAATGTCCTTTTTGACGTATTCTACTCATGGACATTTACGTAAATTTTCCCCAGCATCGTGACATCAAGGTTTGTGAAATGTAAACTTCTTCAAACAATTCTTTCGCATTTTAAGGATTTTTGGTGTCGTCCCCAAGTTTATAAAGGTTCGTAAAATAAGGCGCAAGCATTAAAGAATTGGGAATGGGACGGTTTTGTAGCGCGAGATCGGTGGAAGAGAGCGTGAATAGGATTCCGTGTAGAACCATAGCTGCTAAAACATATCTATGGGGACTTGTAATATCTAACTATTAAAACATGAAAAGAATGGGGTTTTTTTTTCGTAGTTCAGGTGGGGATGGACTTCACTATAGCCTAAGAATGAGCATGTTTAATAATATGATTGAAGAATCTCGCTGTACCTTCATGGTGAATACAACACATTTGCAAGCAGACCTTTCGGGTAATGCTAACAGGGTTATGAGAATGTACAACTGTCACCTCTCTAGTACTTGGGAATCCCCACTTATAACACATGAAGCTGAACCAATAGATTTAGGAAACAGATGTAGTTGATACGATGTATAACAGGGAGGAACGTATGAAAATTGTCCTGCAGCAAGGAAGCTTGAAAATGTAGTCCCAAAGGGAATACTGCCGTATGAGAATGAAGTGTTAGAAACTTCACTTATAATAATTTCAGCATTATTAAGAAGGAGTGACAAGTTCCTTGTCTTGCTTCCTTTACCTTCGCTAACACAAGAACAGTTAGGTACCCACTTACAGCTGGGTAGATTGGAACTTGATGCGACATTGTTTGGAACTCGTGTCTTTCGTAAGCAATTCTGTCTAACAACTTTGTCATTCGGACGCTCTAAAAAAAAGCTTAAAAAGGCAAAACAAAACTGAAGAGAGTTACCTATCGTGAAATTAGTTAATCTATAACAGGAAGTGATACAAGATTCCTCGTGTCAAGTCCAGCTAGTAACGTTGATCGGTTTTCACACCAGAATATGGCATGAAAACGATCGTGCTGACCCTGAAAAACTGTTTTGACATGGCGATATTCTTGTTGTTCGTTCAGTTGCAGACGTAAACTTCAATATATTCAAAGAAAGCGGTGTTCATCTTGAAGCTGTTGTATTTCAGTAGAGTTTTCTTTTCCAGGAATGGTACTGGTAATAGCCAGATGCGGTTTCTCTGTTCCTCATATGTTGGGCACCTTTGAAGTTGATGTTCAAATTGTAGGAATCTTTATTATAAATATATATAGCTTGTAGAAAGGTACATTGTGTGTCAACAACAAACCACAAAATATTTTACATATGGATATGCTCTCTAATGTAACCGACGGACCTTGTGTCTAGGTTGTACGCGGAGTGCCTCGACAAAAAGAAGCAAAAATTTAAATTATAAAAGAACATTCGAGGGAAGCGTCCGATTGGCTAAGCGGTTAGAGCCCTTTCTTCTCGCGGCACAGTTAGCGGGTTCCGGGATCGAAACCTGGTAGAGTCACGCTGTAAATGGGTACCTGACTCTCTGACTGAGATGGGGAAGCAAATGCATTGAGGGAGGAATTGGTCACCTCATGAAAAAGGAAGACGTAGTACGTTGAAGTCTCTAACACTTCACTCCCCTAAGGCAGCTTCTTGCTATGAGCCTACCTTTACCTTATTTTACATTTTAGGGAGGCCCAGAGTTCAGTTACAGAATTGCATCGGGTTTTTTGTGTGTCGACATGTCTATTATATACAGTCTTAAGCAAACACCAGAACATAAAGATGAAAATTATGTGAGTGCTGTGTGTGCCTATTCGCTCAGAACGGCATATTTGTTGTAGCGAGACGCTGTCCCTAGTGCGTTTCACAATGTTTGCCGCTGTTTAATATTCAATATCTCTGCAACCACTTGATCGTAATTGTTGCAACTTTGCACATGACCTAATGATCGCTATGTCCCGAGGGGGACATTTTTTTCCTCGTTAACAAACTTATGGTTTTAAATTTTCTTTATTTAAAGTATACAAAATTGAATAATAGGAATCTGTATATGAAAGATCCAGCTATCTGTTTTTATTGTCCTGTTTTTGTTTTTTGTTTTGTTTTTCCATATGTCATATCAGTCCTACTCTATGGTTATGAAACTTGGAGTACTGGAACGGTAACCAACAATCAGACTTTAATAAACAGGTGCTTGCGCAGAAGGAAGGAATAACAATAAAGGAATTCAGGATCACCAATATTGAACTGATGGAAAAGATTGGAAAAGATGGTATCAGTGAAGCACAGGGTAGGAAAATGGCTTTTCTGGTTGTGTAGAACAGATTGGGAAAACCATTTGATAGCATTACGTGGTAGTCTTTGTTCTGGAATGCTGAGGGTAATAAAGAAAGACGTAAAATACACTTAGAGGACAGGCTGAAAAAAAATAGAATAGAGACGCTGTAGCGAAACGGGCAAGTCACTCTGGAATTGCCACGTAAACTAGTGTCTCTATGACAAATTATGAATTGCACAGCAGTTATTCAGTTATAACTTTATGATTAATGTCCCGAACAGAAAAATACTTTTTGGGATTTGAACAGAAACTATAAGTACATGTGATTATGGCAGTGAGAAAGCATTATCTTTGGTAATTGACGAGGAAAGGAGGATGTTACCTGGAAAATATCTTAATAGCATTGAAATCCCACTATTGTTACAATAAGAAAAAGAATGCCGATGCGGACCTCCGAGAAAGTGTGACGGGTTACCTCCCCTTGCCCTGCAGTAGTGGTCCAACACTGGCCAAAACCTAGCGTATCTAATGTGGGTCTTCAAAGGTGTCTACTTTCGCTCAAGATTACTCTTGGCAGAGTTGTAGATAGAAGGATAATGATGCTTTTACCTCAAGGGAGTATTCACAAGATATTTTAGAAGACAAGAACAAAGCTGAATGCGTCTGAGCACGTTAACATTTTATCTGACCCGCCGCCTTTTGTGAAGATGTACATTGTATGATTTAGCTCGTTCAAGCCTCCAGCCCATTTAATTGAGTGAAATACCTCTTATTAGCTCGTTATATATATATATATATATATATATATATATATATATATATATATATGTGTGTATATATATATATATATATATATATATACATATATACATATATATATATATATATATATATATATACATATATATACATATATATACATATATATATATATACACACATATATATATATGTGTGTGTGTGTATATAAAACAAGAAGAAGAAAAATCGAGGAACGAGAAATACCGAACAAAAGTAGGAAGACAGTGATATATATATATATATATATATATATATATATATATATATATATATATATATATATATATATATATATATATATATATATATATATATATATATATATATATATATATATATATATATATATATATATATGCCCAATGGGCTGATCACCCGTTGGCTTGTCACACCGATTACGGAAACAACGGCAGATGGATCTATTTGTTGTTGCCCTAAAGACGCCGCTAGGCGTGATGGGAAACTACAACAGAGAAAATCAATCTGCTGTTGCCCTTAAGACGCCACAAGGCGTGATGGCCTCTGACTGCTTGGTCGGTCTTTGGCTAAGGACGGAAGAAGAAGAAGAAGAAGATATATATATATATATATATTTATATATATATATATATATATATATATATATATATATATATATATATAGATATTGATATATATATATATATATATATATATATATATATATATATATATATATATATATATTTATTTATTTATTTATTTATTTATTTATAGGTTCAGGATCATACATATGCCTTTCTCTCTGTAGTAATTAATTCAATTGTGAATTTATCAAAATCAACATATACAAATTTAAGGATCAATTACTTTGAAACAAATGTAAATAAATATGACTGGTGATTATGAAAAATAATTAGGTTTCTTCACCGAAAAGTCTTTAGCAAAATAAAGTTCGGCTGTTTTTTGGCCTGTTAAAATTGGGACTTGCCAAAAATGCTGAAGAGCCGATGCTGCTTTTCGGCAGATTCGTCTCTGTGGTGAGGGGCACGTTTCCAGATCAGTTCAGGAACTAACCGCTCCGGGTCAAGGCAAGAATCTTCAGTTGTCGATCTCAAGCTTCGAACCACAGTCTAGTAGTACAGTAAATGTTCACTCCTGGTCTTACTGCAATTAGCCGGGTCGCCTCGTACTGGTACCACAAACTTCAGAGGGAATAAAAAGAACAATATCCGCTGCTAAATATATGTTTGCCTGATATCAATCAAGCGTCTTTTCCCGCTGTCCGTCAGCCATTTGTTTTCTCAGACTTTTTGCTCGCCCTGAGCGTATATCATATCACTCAGGGCATATGATGAAAAATCACCAGTATGTCAGTTAATTTAAGGAACAATTTTTGACTGGACAGCGGCCTGAAGGAACGTATTAAATTTACATACCTTTACAAAATGATAATATACGGCACTGCACAGGTTGATGTAATCATCATTCACTCCCTTCTCCATTTGGAGTCCGGGGATACCTTTGCTTTTGGTTCTTTCGTGAGAACTTGCAGGAAGCAATCACCAGCACTTGCTGTGGTGACTCATGAATGTATCCTTTTCACATGCTTAGGTTGCCAGCCTAGTATGAATCTTTAACACCACTAGCAAGTATGAACATTTTAAATTGACAGCACAAAAAAAATGTTACGCTCACTTCAATAATTCAGTAGAATAGCGTTGGCAACTTAACTCAGATGCCTTGAACACACGTCTGGGGTATATTTCTATTTCAGAACCACTCTGTGACTTGTGAGTGGTCCTGTAGAATTCCGGTTCCGTACTCTGTTAAAAAAAACTTGTATTAATCGATATGTGAACGGTGGTTTGGAACGGTGGTTTGGTTTTGATAAAGGAAAGGAGTGTGGAAAAATGGTTTAAGAAATATAAGTAAGTTTAGTTACAGATTATTTGTCATTGTTGCAGGGAGATAAGATGAGTAAAGTGGGGCTTTGTCATAAGGGAGGAAACTCCACATATTTCGGTTGGTAGGAGAAATGTTTAATTTAGGTTAAGTAGATTTAGAATGTTATGAGTTATGGGTTAGAAAATTAGCATATGACGAATTTGTTGTAAGCGTTAAAGAAGAAGGTATGCTATTGAGGTAAAACATCCAAAGGGGGATAATGTAAGATTATGTCCCTTGCAGGTTTTAGTGAGTTGTGCTCACAAATAGAAAAGTATGCACGCACGTGAAAAGTTGAGATGTGTGAACACAGTTCAGGGAAAACGAATAATGTTAGAACGGGGATCGGGCAGTCGGGTTTGAGACGCGCTATGCGTAGGAAGGAAAAAGGGTTTTCTCCCAAGTGTTAAAGTTAGACTTGAGAAACGCGCTCATCGTAATAGATGTGTGAGAAAACATACTCAGTCTTAGATGATTAGCAAGAATTATGCTGTGAGAAATAGAGTGTATAGAAAACGCTCAGTACGTTATGGTATACGGCACTATTTTTATTGTGATAGTATTTTATTCTGAGGACATGATAGTTGTGAAAGAAAAGAAAGTGTATTTCGTGTTGAGAACAAACCCAGGTACGTGGAACACTTTTATATATCAGTAACATGTGTAGCTCAGCAGACCAGGTCTGAGCAGAGAAGAATAATAAACGAAAATCTTGGCAAAGTGACAGCCCTGGCGGTAAGGCCAGTTTTCTCTTAGTGAGATATACCAAGAGACATATGAAAAGAAACCTAAAATAAACAGTCAGTACAGAAGAGAGACAAGAAGTTTCTACCTGAAGAATTAAATGACATTGTGATAGCTGAAATAAGCAAGTAGTAAGAAGGCAAGAAGTTGCAGTTTTGAATATTGAATACTTTTGTTGCTGAAGAAGCTGTTGTTATGAAAGGCAGCTAACCTTGTTAATAAAGTTCGACCATTGACATCTTCACTGCTATTACTCAGGTGAATTCGTTTGAATCAACAGAGAGCATGAGAAAGTATTTTTGTCAGTCTGAGAGAAGGAAGTTTGTCACATTTACCTTACTACATACTATCTACTGAAAGGGCAGTGGTCCGAACCTTCTAATACGATCCACGGCCACAGTTGGGTTACATGTGTTTTGGTGTTATGTAATTTGCTGTAATATTTAATATTAATGACATTGTGATAGCTGAAATTGACTTTTAATTACCTACTAATATCCTAATCTTGTTACTCTAAACCCTGTGCTGACAACTGATAATGGTGTCCAAACTGAATATAACTTGAACAATCATGAACAGCTTGACGCAGTTAGCAGTCCTTGTCAAGGCTGAGCAATACTAGCTATAAGAATTTATATTCCTTTTCAGGGCTTAGCTTTTAAATGCTAGCTGCCAAAGAGTTTGTCTGCTTCTTCTTTTTCCACTGCTTCTTTGCTTCCTTAGTTTCCTTCGTTCTATTTAAAATTCCGTTGATGTAATACCTTTAAAGGGAAACCACTTTTTGCATGACTTAAGACCAAAGGGAAGTAATCAAGACAGAATTCAGAAAAAATTTTAAATGATATCTATATTCTACCGTTTTATTTTATTGATGGGTCAACGAACTTCTTTGACTGACATAACCACGGCCTCAAGGATTATGTTGTCTAAATGAGGATTCTGATCAATAGTGGCCCGTCGTCATCGGAGGTTTGTCTTGGTGACAGGAAACAGAAATCATAATCAGTGCATATGTTTTAGATTCTTATTCGAGAGAGCCGCAACAAAAGCTTATGATAAGAAGCATACCAAACTGCAGAGTTTGATTCAAGGACCACCTCTGCATTCGCCGGATAGTAGCATTGTAGCTACCTGACCATGTGGATTAAGTATCTTGAAATCAACACCTGATGTATGACGAAAAATAGATAAATAATAATTACTTTGAAGAAACAAGGTCCCAGAAGTTACCAATTGCCCGAAATGATGAACAAAGACATTAAAATGTTATAATTTTCGAATTTGTGATTTGTGCAAATACATAACTGTAATCTTTACGAACCTTCTATTTTAATTAATAAATGTACATACATATTTTATAAAATGCATGTTGATTGATTTAATTAAAATTCCAGCCCTGTTCGAAATTTTGTTATTGTGTGGAAATTAAGAGAATTATTTAATATTTTAAATTGGTAGGGAGAATAA
Source organism: Oreohelix idahoensis (assembly GCA_024509875.1). Classification (NCBI taxonomy): domain Eukaryota; kingdom Metazoa; phylum Mollusca; class Gastropoda; order Stylommatophora; family Oreohelicidae; genus Oreohelix; species Oreohelix idahoensis. Next base: position 42,831 of record JAMPIV010007061.1, read on the forward strand.
ACGAGCTGTATTTCACACCAACTAGCAATAGAGACACCCCTGGAGCACAGGATAGGTCTAGCGAGAAGGTGACTTGCTTCACAGCTCTCTTCTACAGCTACCATCTAAAACGGTGCAGTTAACTACCTAGCTTGTCATGTGCCATCTCTACATCTTGTTCACCAGCTGTCTTCTCCAGTACTGGGAACTATATCTATTTGTTTCCATCTAACTTCCATCTCACCACAGACGCCATGGAAAGAAGATGGGTGGTTGGCATAAGATGCGATAGGGTGACTTCAGCTGACTGAAGGCCTTTGCTTCGTAAAAAGCTGAAAGTTAATTAAAGAAATAATATATTTTGTTTGTTTATTTTGCTTGTTATTTGTTGTTGTCTTGACAGAAAAATTTATTGTCAAATTAATAGACGTGCGAATTTGTCACTTACTTTAAATAAATCTAAATGTATTCATTTATGTGTAGTCACTTTGCGTTACACCAGTAGCCACAGATTTCATTTGGCTATCTTTTATTTACTTACTTACTTACTTAGTCGTTCCCCTTCTATCGTGAGGTGTAGAGGTTTGGTAGAGAGAGCGCCAGACTATCCTATCGGCTGTCTTCCTCCTGGCCTGGTTCCATTCTAGCTCGGTCCTTCACAGATTGTCTAATGTTGTCCTCCCAGCGGACTCTGGGTCGTCCTGGGGATCTGGATCCCTGGCTCTTTGTTTCCCATGCTTGTCGTGGTAGCAGATCTTCTCCCATTCTGCAGACATGGCCAAACCATCTTAGTTGGGACTGTTCTACTTGAGTCTGCAGTGGGTGAGATTTTAGGCATTGACGTATCGTCTGGTTGTGGACCATGTCTGTTCTTGTTACTTCAACCACCTTCCTCAGATACCTCATTTCTGAGGTTTGGATCTGGCTCTTTTGGGTTGTAGTCATTGCCCATGACTCGCATCCATATGTCAAGACTGGGACATAGGTGGAGCGGTATACAGCCATTTTCGTTTTCTTATCAACCTCTCTCTTGCTGAGGAATCCTTGATTTATGACCTGAAAAAGTCTCCCAGCTGCTGCTTTTCGAGTGGCCAACTCTTCTTTGATGTCTCCCCTTCGGTCTATAATAGCTCCGATGTATTTAAAGTGGTCGACCTGCTCCAGGACCTGTTCTCCCAACTTAATCTGATGTCTTCTTTCTTCTCGTGATATCACCATGGATTTTGTTTTAGAGCTGCTTATGACCATCCAGCTCTTCCTTCCAAACTTGCAGGTTGGATTGAAGATGTGCCTCTGATTTAGCATTCAGGGCAACATCATCAGCAAATGCCAGCTCTGAAATACAGACCTGTCTCATCTTCCAGTACCCCACTGAATACTTTCTTGTTCTCTTCTTACATGCCATGAGGAGTATGAAAAGATAAGGTGACAGGATATCACCTTGTCTTACACCAGTGGTGGTCCTGAACTCTTCTGACTTATGGTTTTCTGTCCTCACATAATTTCTGCAAGACTTGTAGAAGCTCTGTATAGCATGAATCAGAGGTGCTGGAATGTTCTTCCTTGCCAAATAGTCCCAAAAATTGCTCCAGGGGACCCTGTCAAACGCCTTTTCCAGATCTATGAAACAAAGATGAATCGCACTCTTATACTCAAGGGCCTTTTCACTCAGCTGTCTGAGTGTGAAGATTAGGTCTTGAGTACTTCGGTTTGCTCGGAATCCGCACTGGACATCATCCAATTGTGGCTCAGCCAGGCTTCGGAGTCTCTGCTCTAGGATTCTAGCGCAGATTTTACCAGGGACACTGAGAAGGGATATGCCTCTATGGTTTCCACATTGTCGATTGTCACCCTTTTTGAAAATTGGTGTTATGATGGCAATTATCTTATATTTAATTATCATTATTCTCTCCATTTATCTCTTCCCTTTTTCATAAGCATATTTTGCAATAACTTTTATTTAAGATCATGATGGCATTGTACATTTGTCACTTTTCAAATCGTTGACGCTCAAAATCGTTGCGTTACACCCATCGTAGAGACTGAAACTTTGCATGCAACTGTCTTTCTTGATATACTTTAAACGTTTTGATAGTCACTGACCTAGCCGATTTTGTATAATAACGAAAACAATGTAAAATAAGGTGGAAATTACTCCATTGCACTAGGTGCTTTAAAGTAAGGGAAATTATCACCTGTGAGTACAAGCTGTGTTTGGAATATGAAATGGTAGGCGTCGGATGACGAATGATTATGTGCCAGTTAAATCAATTTGTTTATTCAAAAACTTAGATCGAGTCTTACGTATTTAACACAGTTCTAGGAATTATTAACTTTTTGTGAGCTTTACATTTAGTGTTTATGTTTACAAAAGTATATTTTATTCAAACATTAACTTTCTTGTGAGCTCTACATTAAAGCATATTTTCGTTTACCAAAGTATATTTTATTCAAAGATGAATGTTACTGCGTAGAAGTAAAAACTGTATTAGCTTAGTGAAACAAATAACTAATTAGGCTACTGATTAATGATATCTATCCGTCCTCTTTTATTCTATGCAATAGATCGTCTGCAACATTTATTTGATGTTTTTAGTACATTTTGTAACAATAATAAAATTAGATCTCTCAAACGTGTTTTTTTTTTAATTTTTCTGAACTTGTTCGTTTGTCTGCTGTTACCGTCAACAGTAATTGTATCGGTGTACAATCATTTGTTGCCTACGATATTTCCCTGCAGACACACGATGTTCCACAATGATTAAAGTCATCCAGCATTACCCAAAATCAATGATTCAACAAACTTAACTTGAAATTTACCACCGCACATTTCCGTTGCCTTGGGCTGGTTTTTTTTTTTTTTGTTGTTGTTGCGATCTTTCTGCTAGCTTTAGAATCTTGACCTACCAGCAATACTGCGGAGAATGGGGTTTAAGTGTCGCGCGCATAAAAGCAAAGGAAACAGCTTTTTAAAAAGTTGTTAGCCTTGTATTAAGTTTAAACAATAGGGGATTATCGATCATTACGGCGAAACGAGTTGTTTACGCGTCCATATTATTACTACAGGATTTTTTTTTAATTTTATGGCCAAGGTAGTGAATACGTATAACCAGTTTCCGATCTGAAGATTGCGTTTTAATGCACTGTAGATAGTGCATTTATCAGCATAGCCAAACTGTAGAAAGTGCATTTATCAGCATAGCCAAACTGTAGATAGTGCATTTATCAGTGTAGCCAAACTGTAGATAGTGCATTTATCAGTGTAGCCAAACTGTAGATAGTGCATTTATCAGTGTAGCCAAACTGTAGATAGTGCATTTATCAGTGCAGCCAAACTGTCATCATTCTCATTTTCACCCCCTATGGAGCATGGAGCCACGGCTGCAGCTGGTCTCCTGGCATGAAAGCCTGCACTAAGCATTCACTTGGATGTTGCAGCAGTTGTTTCTGTAGAAATTGTTTCTATGGGATGAGGTTACCAGCCCCATGCACAGACTCATATTTAGTGGCAGTTCAGGTATATTAATACTTGATGTATATTGTATAAGTCCCAACTAAGATGGTTTGGCCATGTCTGCAGAATGGGAGAAGATCGGCTACCACGACAAGCATGGGAAACAAAGAGCCAGGGATCCAGACCCCCAGGACGACCCAGAGTCTGCTGGGAGGACAACATTAGACAATCTTTGAAGGACCGAGAACTAGAATGGAACCAGGCCAGGAGGAAGACAGCCGATAGGATAGTCTGGCGCTTTCTCTCTTCCAAATCTCTACACCTCATGGTAGAAGGGGAACGACTAAGTAAGTAAGTAAAGTAAATATATTGTATAATACAACAGCCTGCTTATATTAACATTGCATGCCTTACAAACGAGGGACCTATTACTTAAGCCGCAATTGATGCTATTTCGTTCTCCTCGCATTTCTTTAAAAACACGGCTAAATGAATGATAGATAAACTGTAGGTCAAAATAGTAGTATTAGCCCCCTTCAGTCATAACTGACTATGGGATGCGCCCCTGAGGTGATAGTTCTCAGCTCCTTTTTTTCCCTGGGTGTTGCTTTCTGCGTGCTCATTTCTCTTCTGCTTGTTATTACAGCTTCTTTTCACCCAATCTGAGTGACGTAGATTTTTGATAGGGGAATTAAGACTTGGGTTGGTCCCTTCTGAATAGATTAGAATGGGTGATAGCCACAGTGAGAGATAATAGTAGAAATAGATTTCCACGAGTGGGATGGTAGACTGTGAAATCTTCTCTCTTTCACCTATCTTCTACGACAGATTTAGAGGAGTCAGACAGTCTAAACACATATATATATTACCTATATACATTCTATCCACTCACGTGCACGCACATACAAGACGACAGTTAGACGTACAGACGTGGGAAAACTATAACAGAGGATTATATAGATATTCTGGAACGAGCTGACCAACACGCTGATTAAGTTTAAGGGCAGTTTTAATTATCATCTAAAATCCCACCACAACACATAAAATTACATCAAAGCATATACAGTCATAAAAATTAAGGAATTTCTACAAGAAATGATAGACCCACAGTTATGATCTTTCCTCGATGTTTAGCCCACAGTCCCGTTAGGAGAACGATGATAGCCCAAAGAGTCACAGATACATATGATTTGGGTCTAATATTTTCCCCTTTTGAAGGTATGAACTGACTTTGATAGCAGTATCTATTCTAAGGAAAAATATAGTTTAGCAACAAAATCTTGCATAAGGAAAGTTACAAAGTGAGTGAATCAAACGAAGAACATCCTTCAGTCTACTTTCACTCGGTTCTTTCATCAGGGCCCTGACTCACACAACCTTACCTACAATCGTGCGGTTTTTCGCCGTCTGGCGCAAGCCTTAGTGTACACTTCGTTTAATCTGTCTATCTGTGGATGAAGTGGATACCCAGCTCTGCAGATATTGGTTTCATTCACCGTGTCCGGGGAGCGTCCTCTTCAGGCGATCATTCTTTCTTTACAGATTTAAGTTAATGTCACTTATTCACGAGGTAAGAGTTAGGGTTTAAGCGGGCACACAGTGTCAGAACATGAGGTTTCCCTTAATTAGGAAGATGACCGGTGGACAACTTCTCTCATCAGATAATCTTGGTTCACCACACACTTGGTCAAATAATGTCGGAAAAGTTAATGATTTTTCTGTAATTATTCTCGCCACAAGGCAGCATGTACATTAGAGTTAGTGAAGAAATATGATCTGGCTCAAAGGCCCAGTATAAGCATTTATTCTTTAAAAAAAAACCGTTAGTGGGATTGGTATTCTGTCTATCTCTGAAGGCACACGCCCTGTCAGACAGGTGTGGGGGGGGGGGGGGGGGGTGGGGGGGGGGTGTGGGGGGGGGGGGGGGGAAAGGGGGGGGGGGGGGGGGGGGGGGGGGGTGGGGTGGGGGGGGGGGGGGGGTGGGGGGGGGGGTGGGGGGTGGGGGGGGGACCTGCTGCTAGCGTAGAGCTTGACTTGACGTTTAAAACGTTCCGGTGAAACTAAGTCTTATATATAAAAATCAATCATCATGACATTAGGTATTACATAGAAGTATCCGTCAACACTCATGAGGCATCTAGCATTTATAAGTTAGTTTAGAAAAATTATTCTCGTCTGATTATTTAGCAGTTAAATTAAATTCATTATAGCTACATGCAATTTTATAGCTAGAAATTATAATTTATTCTGTTTTTGAACCACTGTAACTCGTCGACTAGAGAATTATAACAGACGTATAAATTAATCACTCTGCACAAAAGAAACTTAGTAGGATAAAATAGTAATGGCGTTTTAACCTCGTAGTCACTTCCCAAGCACTTAATCACTACAAAATCTAGGAGATATATTACCTGACTGCCTAATGATAATATTTACCCTCAAACACAGAAATAGAACTAAGGTATCACAACGAAACTGCAAGAGGTTCACTTATTAAGTTTAAGTATCTAGAACGAAGTGACCACGTCATACTGAAATTGGAGAATGAGTGAAATCAAGTTTCAAACTCTGGTTAATATCTTAAACCAGACAAAGGCTCCTACTATTTCCAAAAACCCGATCTCTCCCCTCTCCTAACACCTACGTTAATTTAGACGCATGCCATAACTGCCACCAGTGCGTCTTCACACCTACGTTAACAAACTGACCGAGAGCGCGCGTGTCAGCTGAGAAATGCTAGACACTCGGTCTGCTCTGAGCGAGCATGTCTGGTGCGATTCACACCTCACCGAGCAACTCAGCCAAGGAAACTCGCGTGACAGGTGCAAATGTAGACAATTTGTCTGCTCTCATGTCTTACTGGACGAATATTCACAGTTTCGTCCACTGACATCTACGTAATAGAATGCGTATCAGTATGAGAAAGAAAAACGGTAAAGTGAGAATGTGAAAGAAAATATTTTTCGCAAACGAACGAATGCGAAAATTTCAGGAAAAGGATAAAGAGTGATAATACAATAGAGGACACGGGTAGAAAAAAAAAAGAAGAGAATATAGAAAATTTATAGATCATAAAACTCTCTGTGACACTGAGGTAACGCCTTAGGGAGCATCGCACGTTGTGCGATCGGCAGCTTTATCCCCCAGGTTGCTGGATTTATGTCCAGTGCCCTCATATCTCTCTAGCACACATCTTTGAACGTCAGCTGCGATCGCCTGGCTGTTCTTTTACCATCTGCCAGTTGTCCGTAGAAAATATCTTTGGGGATGCGACCATTTTCTATGCGGCGGACATGGCCAAGCCAGCGTAGTCTGCGCTGTCAAAGCAGTGTATACTTACTCTGAAGGCCAGCACGTGAAAGCAGGGTCAAAACATTATGACAACTGTGTTCTTGGTGTAAATCAAATGTGTGCGTGTCTACGTGTGTCCGTGTACATGCGTGTGTATCACTCTGTCCGGAACGTTCTTGAAACGTGAATAACTCAAAAACTGAACAAGCTGTTGCCCTAATTCCGTTTGCAATACGTTTTATTTAGCAGTAAAACTGAGAAGACAAGACAAACAACAACAGCAACAAAATTATCAGAAATGCCAAGCACTGAACCAACTTCGACTCATTCTCATTACCATTTCCTCTTTTCGCTCCATACGGAGCATGCTACCACCATTGCCAGCTGGTCTACGCAAAGAAAGCCTACACAACGGCATTCATGTTCTTTGATAGAGATGGTATCAGTAGTAAGCTATTTGACATGATGAGACTGCTGCCCCATGCGAATCCTCATTTTAGTCTCGGTAGAAGGTGAAAGATGGATGAAAATGCCCGTCATGTATAGACATCCGGTTACAAAAATATTGATTTATATAAGTGTTTAAAGAGTGTCACGAACGGGTTATAGAATGAATGTCAGTACTCATGCTCCCACGGGAGCTAGAGGTATTTATGTAAGTTGTGAGTTGAAGCGAGTGAATGTTGACTTTAGGCATGAATGCATTAGTAGCAGTAAGCGCTAATGTCGAGTTCACGGGCATGACTGAGTTGTTGTGAACGAAGTGGTGGTGAAGACTGGTCAGGTGTGAAAAGGGTCATGTGTTGGTAAGGGATTAGAGAGAGAGAGATTGGAGCGAGGAGAGATTATGTGGAGAGTGAAGGCGAATTGGATGAAGGAAAGTATAAAATATATTGAGATATAGTGAAATTCGTTCCGTTGGATGATGTTCCAATTATGCACATCATACATTGTGCTGTTCTTGTGATTTATGGCCAAAGCGGCAGTCTGCCTGTGTTACTGTGTTTATGCTCAAGTTTATGACATAAAGTTGTCGGATATCGTGCCTACTTGTTGGAGTTCAGTGAGTTAACATTAGCAGTGAATAACGAGCCATGTTTATCGCTCCATGTGTAATGTAATATACTACTCGTCAAAAGTCAAGGGCCACCCTATTTTTTTCAATACACTTTTATATAAGCGCATAGAATGATTAAATGAAGGAAGTTTTTAGTAAAAATGGGTGCAATATCTTTCTCTGACAGTCCTCTATGCACGTTAAGCATAAAAACAACTCACCGACAACCATGGTGATCACGTGCAATTTGGTTTGCTGACCATAAATTCCCATTTTTAATCTGTTCTTTCAAACTTCCGTACAACCAAACAGGTCAAGTAATCGTGCTGATTGACATTCCACGTGCAATGTCGACTTTTCGTGAACAGAGTTCACTCTTAATTTGTTTTACAATCAGCAGACTTAGGGTAGTTTCATCACTTGCAAAAACCATGCCACCGAGAAGAAGTCTTGACACCTTACAAAGAATGAGGGCTATAACGTGGGTTGAAAGTGGTTTATCTGTCCGTGAGGTTGCTAGACGGCTTGCAGTGTCACACTCTACTATCCAAAGAATTTTGAAGAGATTTCAGGCCACAGGAAGTGTGGAGGATCGCCACCGGCCAGGTCGCCCTAGATGCACCAATAGACATGATGACCGGTACCTCTTGTTGTCAGCCCTGCGCCATCGAACAGTGACTTGTTCCACTCTAAGATGTCAGCTGAGACAAACTGTAAACGTTAATGTCAGTCAAAGCACCATTCGCAGACGTTTACATGAATTTGGACTGGCTGCTCGACGTCCTGCAGTCAGAATCCCTTTTACTCCTGCTCATCGCAGAGCCTGTGTTGCTTTGTGTCGTGAGCACATCCAATGGACAAGGCAACAATGGAGTCAAGTTCTCTTCACTGATGAATCTCGCTTCACTGTGTCATTCAATGATGGCAGGATTCGAGTTTGGAGACGACCAGGAGAGCGATTTACTGATGACACAATTTGAGAGGTGGATCGTTATGGTAGGGGTTCTGTCATTGTCTGGGGAGGCTTCTACAGACACGGCAGGACCCCACTCTACATCACCAAAGGCAACTTGACCGGCCCAAGATACCAGAACGAAATCTTGAGACCAATTGATCAGCCTGCTCTGGAGGCCATAGGTGGTAATGCCATCCTCCAAGATGATAACGCTCGACCCCATCGAGCTAGTGTGGTGAATGAGTTTATTCAGCAACATGGGATCATCAGGATGGCGTGGCCAGCTCGTTCACCTAAGCTTTCTCCGATTGAGCACCTCTGGGATGTCCTTGGTCGAAGATTGTCAACAAATCACCTTCTGCCAATGGATGTTGCACAGCTGACTGCATGTCTGCTTCAGGAATGGCAAGCTGTTCCTCAGGATACTCTTTGGACCCTTGTGGACTCGATGCGTCTACGCTGTCTTGAATGCCTTGCTGCAAACGGTCATGTTACCGTATATTTACTGCCACCACAAATGTTAAGGTGGGATTTACATGTGTTATGTAGGAACGTAACAATATCCTTTCTGTGTACTGTTGTAGTCAGTCCGACCTGGGCCAAACAGCTTTGGTATGCGTGATTAGTTCACCAGGCGTTGAGGTGCTAACAGGGTGTCATGTTGACATACAAACATCAGACATTTCTTGTATGTGAGGTACTCGAAGTTTATGTGGTTGACAAGTGATGTGGGTGTGTAGAAACACGAATGCGTTTAGGCTCTTTAGTTAGTAAACAAGGCACCCACTCACTCACATGCAGTAGTCAGTAATTGTAAAAACTGCTGGAACTTTCAACCATTTATTTACGTGACACAGTGACATCAACAGTTACAGTCAAATGGACGAGAATCAAGGACATCACATATATTGGAAATGACTGGCAATACATCTGGCATTATAAAGCTTGAACCACTCATCTATAAGGACGTTATCGACAATGGTCTGTCCTTTAACAACTGTTCATATGTGGTAATAAATAGGAACATCGAACATCATCAGTTTTGTATAGCTCGTAGGTATGATGCTAATAACGCTGGCTTGACAACATATTCTTTTTCCTACTGTAGCTCAGGGCCCCTGACTGAACGCGTCAGGTAGTCCTTTAACAAATATAGTTGCTTAATATAGAAGTCTGTGAACTTGTAAATAAAGTCAAGACTTCATCTGGCTTCACCTGCCAGGTACTTCTTCTTCTGCTCAAAGTTATAGGCCGTGATGACGGGCCTTATAATGGTTGATAAACAACTGTATATTTTTTCCATAGGCATGTATTATCTTCCATGCTGAAACATACCGCCATCCTGCGGGTTTCATATCAATATACGTTCATTGTGCTTCTGTAAATTACTTCAACGAATAGACCTAATTGGCTACGTCAAGCACACATAATGGACTCTGGATCACAAGAACTGTGAGCGCTACTCACAGGTTCATACTAAATGTTCTGCAAACTTTGCATAATAATTAAGTTATTTTACCTTGGACAGAATTCCGAGAAATACACAAATAACACCTGTCGTCATACCAGACGAACAGAATAACTCTGGGGAGAATCACTAAGATCACAAGACTATCTTTCCCCCCAAATAATGCAGAGAAGAAACAACGGACATCTTCGTCCGGCAGAAACCAGCTCCTCACTCCCAGACGGAAGTCGGCTCGGTTCGCGCTAAAACTAGCGCATGCGTAGACAGAACAGATCTGAGAACAGCTAACTATCCCGTCTTAAGAAAGAATAAACACGGGGAAGGCAACCCCTAATCAACCTGTGTCAGGGAGTTAACATACAGTTCTGTACCTTCGATTATCAAAAGTATTAAATAGATTTACATCTTCTGGAACCGTCAAAAATGACGGCAACAGACTACCACCCCCTCCGGATAAAAAAAATGAAACATTTTTTTTTTGAAATACATCAGTGAGCGAGATGCAACAAGCTCATAACGCATGAATGATGCGCCGATGAAAGGATCAATAAATATAACGACATAATGTCAGACCCAATCAACGCACAATAGCGCGTCTAGTGAGAACAAAAGTTCACCTCACAAAATAAGAGAAAATATATCCGGAAGGTACCATCAAATAAACATCTGGCAATGCTAACAAAAATCACATACATATAAAAAAAAATTGCAATGTTATAGTGATGATAACATATCTTGCAAAATCATACAAACATATAAATCTATAAAAGTATCATGTTATATAATGACTATCATCTAATGGATGGACATAATCAAAATTTGTAAAGTTATTCTATATACATATGACAATTCAAGTGTATACTCTAACAAATAGAAGATGGCATCCACCAAGTATAAATCAATTCTGTATGTCGTAGATCATGTAAGCAGCATCGTCATGATTCTCAGAACACTCCGTACCTGGTACTAGTTTGCGCTGGGAACAATATAAATAACACAATTAGCAACATGCTATAATGTACTATAATTACTAATACATGTTACATGTGGCCGCATTAATTTTTTTTTGACCTTTATATTATGTCAACTCAACCTTCTCCAATACACTAAAGATGGTAATAGAGAAAGAAAACAATTAATTTACCACTCTAAGTTGACAACAAATGTGTTAATATATATAAGTATAGTGAAGAGACATATGTCTAGCAGTGTATCAGGAAAAACTAGGACACAAGACTTAAGTGGACTCATGTGGGCATCTAGACAGTATGTCTGCCATCACATTATCCAGACCACGGATAGCTCGCACCGTGAAATGAAAAGGTTGAAGAGCAATAGCATATCGAGTAGATCTCGAGCTCTTCAAATTCTTACACTGAATAGCTGTAAGAGCTTTTTGGTCTGTTTCCACAATGAAATGCGCACCAAGAAGGAATCTTTGTAACTTAAGGATTGACCAAACCATAGCCAACAACTCACGGTCTAAAACCGAGTAATTCCTTTCTGCCGCATTCAGTTTCTTAGAAATATACATTACAGGATGCAGAGTTTCTGAATACTCTTGCATTAGTGCCGCTCCGATCCCTGTGGATGAGGCGTCACTACGGAGAACAAAAGTCTTATCAGCAGTAGGTAGTTTTAAGATAGGTGGGGATGAGAACAAATTCTTAATCTGATCCAATGAAGCTTGACATTCTTGAGACCAGCGCACCATGTTAGGAGACCCTTTCTTCAATAGGGTTGAGAGTGGTGCCATGATAGAGGATAGATTCTTAATGAATCTTCCGTAGAATTGTATTAATCCCAAAAGACTACGTACTTGTTTCTTTGTTTTAGGCACAGAGATATTTAATATCTTAGAAATGTTTTGGTCCTCTGTCTTCAATAGACCATGACCAACTCGATGACCCAGGAAAGAAATTTCGCTAAACCCAACAAAGGTTTTAGAGGGTTTTGCAGTCAAATTATGCTTGCGTAGAGTTGACAGTAATTCATTTAGTCCCAAATAGTGATCTTCCCAAGTATTACTGAAAAGACAGATGTCATCTAAGTATGCAATGACATCTGAAAGATATGAGAGAATTCGACGCATCATGCGTACGAAAGTAGCCGGGGCGTTCATAAGGCCGAAAGGCATAAAATTACACTGAAACAAACCCCTAGGTGTTGAGAAAGCAGTGAAAGGTTTGGCGTGTTCAGTTAACGGAACTTGCCAATAGCCTTTTGATAAGTCAAGCTTAGTAAAGAATCGAGAGTTAGAAAGTCTAATAAGTAGATCTTCTAATAAAGGCATAGGTTCAGCATCGAACTTCGTAACTTGGTTTAATTTGCGATAATCTACGCACAGGCGTATGTTATTGTCTTTCTTTCGAACAATAACCATGGACGAAGAGTATGCTGAGGTGGATGGTTCAATTATCTTCAATTGTATCATTTCATCCAATTCTTTCTCGACTTGTGCTTGAAAATGAATAGGAATAGGATATGGTCTTACTCTGATCGGATTATGATCAGTAAGTATAATGTCATGCTCAATGACATGTGTGTGTCCAGGAATGTCGGTAAGGACATCCTGAAATACTTGTAGCGTAGAAGATATTTGTCGCTGTTCCTCAAAAGACAAATTAGAAGAAACAGTAACGTTTCTCCATGATTCCGTAGAAGTAAGTGGAATCATAGGAAGAGGTAGATTAACATCCGAAAAAGTAGTTTCCTCATCCTGTATAACTGACAGGGATGAGATATGACCTTGTTGGACTAGAGAATCGTCCGTCACATGAAAAATAGGCTGCAAATAGTCTGGTCGCTCATGATATTCCGTAAGCATATTTATATGGACCTTTCCATGTAATAAGCAGTCTGTTCTCCCTAGAAGGAAGTAAAACAAACGCTTTGTCTCCAGGACAAAGTTGACGTAGGCGTCTCTTCTTATTAGCAAAAAGCTTTGCCTTTTCCTTAGCAAATTCGGATGATGAAGTTGCTAGCATGCATGCTTCAATGATTTTTTTTCTGAGAGCAGTTATCAGCAGTTATAAGATCATGCAGCAAATACATAGGACCGCGCGGTCGCGCGCCAAAGACAAGTTCAAAAGGAGAAAATCCTGTATGTTCGTTGGGAACCTCCCTATAGGCAAAGAGAGCCGCGGGTAGGACCCTTGTAGTGGTTTTTGGTGTTATTGTATGGTTGTTATGTTACCTAGTGTACTGGATGAGGTCAGCTGTGAAGGCTACTGAGATAAAAGTTTATGTGAGTTACAGAATGCCTTTCTGCTACCACTTACGACCTCAAACAGACCTATTCTACTATTGTGTATGTTAGCTACGTTAAATGTCTAGGGTACTGAATTGTGATGTGTAGGTAATAAAATACACAGACACACACATGTAAATACTAAGTCTAATAATAATAATAAACTCTATGATAAACTGAACTAACACTGGCTTTAGAATTTAAGTTTGAAAATTTTTTGAATTTATTAGTCCTGAACCAATTGTTTCTTTTGGTCAGGACATATGAAACAATATGTATTTATCAATAAAAGTGCATATATATATTAAATAATCAAATGAAATTTTTGTACATAGATATATTGTTACATTGGTTAATATTAATAATAACTACAGTGTCTTGAGAAAACTAGCACTGGATGTTTAGTTGGGGTGGCGTCATCATGCCCAATCTATGTTTATAAAGTTCATTGTCCTTGAAATATAGACAGAGTTATAATGTTTATACAACAAGATTTTATTTCTTATTGATGGTGGACACAGTTGATGAATCTACAGCAGGCCAGGTTTTCCCTTAACTGGCCTGTGACGATGCAGTACAGAATTCTTGTGGCCCACTCCTCTCAGTAGCTGGAGTAAAATGTTAGGCTGCTTAGGCTTCCGCTCTTGTACTTCTACAAAAGCATCTGGCACTAGCGTAGTGCCAGACCAGAAACTCTGAAACCAAAATTTGTGCCATGTGTCAACACTCTGCTTACTGCACCACTCTTACACACAACAAAGCAAAACAACATTACAAAGATTGGGTCAGATCTCTCTGACCAACTTAGCACATCTCACCCAGTTGTTATCAAATAGTACCAGTTTCCCAAGACTGCATTGCATCCGAAATATGTTCAATAGTTTCCTCTTCCATCCAATAAGGTGGGTGATATGGTCCCACTGATCTCAAATATAGATCCGTCTTCCATAGTCTTAGATATGTTTTCATATATTATTTGTTTGTCTCTAGGCCCTGGACTGCTGCTGGGGACCTAGAGTAAGCACTCACTTGTCGTAATCATTTTTCATGACATGGCAGTATCAATCACTCAAAATATTAAAATAAACAAGATAAATGCTTTTTCCCTTACCACAATTCAGTATTGAGAACACAGTTACGTAGTACTAGCAAAACTCAGCTGAGCTGCTGGCTAGATTAGGGCGTCCCACTGATTTTTATTTAATATTTCCTGGAAATCACCTCTAGCATTAACGAACTGTGTCAATGGACAGTCTTCTATAAAATGGCACTAGCGAGCGTCTGTCTTTCAGTAATATAAAAGCTTCTGTCCAATCAACGGACTTCCCCTCTAACTTTTCAAATATTCAAAATATAAATGTCCAATTTCAGTCCAGTCTCAGTCTAGTGTGTAGTATTTTTCTGTCGGTCTGTCCGTCTCAACTTGGCGTTTCCCAAAATTACACTTGTTTTTGGACGAAACTACAAGAAAAAACTACACAAATTTTTGTTCTCCCCCTACTTCTAAGATCCTATGCAAAGTTATTTTTAGCTACTATCCTCCGACTTTGCCCTTAGTTCATTGCAGTTTGATTTTATGCGTTCGGCTCAAGGACGCGTCAAATGTAACTTTAGTGAAAATATGCACAAAAACTGTTCGCTAGTCTGTATTGAACAATACGGTCTTTCGTCAATATCTTCCGTGTTATCTGTCCGTCTGTGTAATTAAAAGTATATTATTTCTCAGATTAAGATGGGCTATCAAACTAGCTAGTTTGTATTTTCATAAACTTATTATTAAGAAAAAACCTACTTTTTTCAAGGTTAGTTTTGAAATTTGTTTTTGAACCTTCGTGTATGGCGTTTGCCGCTATATTCAAATTAAAACGACCAATTACGGTAAAACGTCTAAGATACGTCTGTTCCTAACAAGAGCTAAGGTCTTTTTTTCCATTTCCTTACATTGTGTCAACTAGTGGCGTAATTTTTTCCTTTAAACTACAAATTGCGTCTTTTAGCATTTAGATTCAAACACGTGTTCAGACCGTCATAATTTTTTTCTTTTATCTCCGTTTCTACCCTGTCTAAAAGGATAAACCGTTTAGTCTGCATGTTCCAACTAGTTAGTTTCAATGGCGCTAGAAAGCGCTGGCGTAGGTGAAGAAGCCTCGGCATATCTTGCCTATATTTTTATCCCTACATATTATTTTACCTGTTATCTTTATAATTGGAGGAATTTTTACGTTGCATCACTGTAATTTCACCACACATCTCCCCACCTGAGAACATGCACTAAATGCAAGTTCCAAAACTAGTGATACACATAGATAAAATTAACTCCTCCCGCCTGCCAACTATTCTAATTTTGATCACAGGGGTGCCTACTGATGAAATCTGCACCGACATTCTGTGACCCCGGGATATATTCAATATTAAACTGATATGGTTGCAACAATAAAGACCATCTTAACAATCTTGCATTTTCATGCTTGGCCTGAGATAAGAACACAAGTGGCTGGTGATCTGTCTGGACCACAAAAGTCCTACCATACAGATAGATTTGGAACTTTTTATTGCCTAGATTAACGCTAAACATTCTTTTTCGCTTGTGGAATATCCTTGTTCCGCTTTGTTCAACTTGCGGCTTGCATAAGCGACTGGGTTCAGTTCCCCATTGGGTGAAGAGGACCTTTGCAACAGAGCCGCCCCCAGGCCTACATTGCTTGCATCTGTTCTCATCACAAAGTCCTGAGTCAAATCAGGCAATTTGAGAATAGGCTTGCTAGTGAGTTTTTCCTTTAACTCTTGAAATGCCAATTCACATTGCGCTGACCAAACAATTTTATCTGGATTTCCATTGCGAGTCAGATCAGTCAGAGGAGCACATATAGAGTTAAAATTTTTGATATATTTTTGGTAAAACCCACATAACGACACAAATGATCGCACGTCTTTTTTTGTTTGTGGTCTAGGTGTTCTCTGCAGTTTTTCCAAGTTCTTGGGGTCAGGGGTCATGTTACCCTGATATACAGTATGTCCCAAGAATTCCAACTCTTTGCATCCAATACAACATTTTGTTGGTCTAGCAGTTAAGTTTGCTTCTCTGAGCCTATCAAATATCATATTCAGAGAGTTAATGTGTTCTTCAAATGTTTCTGTGGCGACGAGAATATCATCCATGAAATTTGTGATACATGGATTATTCAAGGGATCCAACAATTTGCGCATCATCCTAGAAAATACACTCGGAGCATTTTTCAATCCGAATGGTAGCATGTTGAATTCATGTCCTTCCGAGGTGCTAAAAGCTAAATAAGGTCTAACTTCAGGCTTCACTGGAATCTGGTAATAGCCTTTGCTAAGATCCACCTTCGAAAAGTATTTTGCCTTGTTCAATCTGGCAAATAACTGTTTTGTGTCTGGTAATGGATCCACTTGTCCTTCTGTGACAGCATTCAGTTTCCTGTAATCTATGCACAGTCTATGTTCCCCAGACGGTTTCCTCAACAAAACTACACTGGAGCTAAAAGAAGATTCACTGTGAGAAATAATCCCTTCTTTCAACAAATAATCTATTTCCTCTTTCAATGCCTTCTCCTTAGCGAACGGAACAGAATAGGCTCTCATACAGATTGGGTTTGAGTCTACCAGCTTCATGTCATACTGTAGCAAATTTGTATGTCCTGGTTTATCTGTTAATACATCTGTATGTTCCTCCAGAACCTGTTGAACTCTCTCCCTCTGATTTTTATTCAGGTGTTTACTGACTTTTACTTGTGCGGCTGTCTCACGGGGATGTAATGGGTATTCATGTGAGGTGAGTGGTTCCTTTTTCATTTTAGTTGCGATAGCCAAGGTCAGTAAGGGGGTGCTTTCCTGGATTGGTCTGTCCAGGTACTTCTTTAACAGGTTTACATGATATATCTTCTCCTTCCCCTTTTTGTCAATTTTATAGTTTGTTCTAGACACCTTTTCTAGAACCGTACATGGACCTTGCCATCCAATTTGTAACTTATTCTGGCTGCCGGGTAGTAGAAGAAGCACCTTCTCTCCCACAGCTAATTCTCTGTCCTTTGCTTTCCTATTAAAATACGCTGCATGTTTCTTCCTGGCTTGTCTCAAATTATCATTTGCCAGTTTCCATCCAGCTTTCAGACGAGTGGTAAGCTCGTTCACATATTGATATGATGAGGTAACAATCTCTTCTGCTTTCTCATCTGTCCAGGTCCTTAATAAGGCTTCTAATGAACCTTTTATGGCCTCCCAAATAGCAGGGTTGCGGGAGCCATCCCGGTTGAACTATGTGGTACCTCCCGATACGCAAACAACGCGGCGGGCAGAAATTGATCCCACATATCAGGTTTTTCATGTGCCAGCTTCCTCAGGATAGAAATGAGAGTCCCATTGAACCTCTCTACCTGGCCGTTCCCTTGTGGATGGTACGGACTACAATGAAAGTGTCTGGCTTGAAATAGCTTAAAAACTTCTTCCGTTAGTTTCCCCTTGAACTGTGAGCCATTATCAGTAAAGATTTGATGCGGGAATCCTAATCTTGTGAATATTGTAAGTAGTGCCTCTGCTACATGTTTCGAATTAATTGATGGCAGGGCTACCGCCTCTCCCCACATAGAACAAGTGTCCACCAGAGTAAGGATGTAACTGTTCCTCCTCTTGGTCCGAGTGAGAGGTCCCACAATATCCACTGCTACCCTCTCAAAAGGTGTTCCCACTATGGGCATTTCCCCTAGAGTTGCAGGAGCAGTCCAATGCTTTGGAGCTACCCTTTGACATTCTGGACAGGATTTGACATATCTTTTTATATCCTCCGTTATCCCTGGCCAGAAGTAATGACAAGCTATATGCTGTCCTGTGGCGCTGATCCCCATGTGACCACTGAAGGGAATCGCATGCCCTAGTTCCATCACTTTATCCCTATATGAAGTGGGAAGAACCAGCTGGTTGTGACCATTTGTTCCAGTTCCGACCTTCCTGTATATCAATTTGTTCTTCATAAAGTACTCTCCCTTGCTTGGAGGTGTGTGGCATTTGGGCAATTTTTTAAAACATGGCTTGAGTGTCCTATCCTCAGCCTGCGCCTTCCTCATCTCTTCTGGATAAGCATTTGTAGGTTCACCTTCTTCCTCCTTTTTCTGTGACCTGGTCTGCACTGTCGCCATGATCACAGGTCTCTCGTGATTCCCCAAGAAGACGTATCTACACCCCAATATCAGAGGGTAGATTGGTTCATCTATCACTGCTGCTCTGATTTCTCCTTCCACATAGCGAGTTTTCACTGTTATCCTTGCGATGGGAAGTGTCATTAGTGGTATGTCCTTAGTCGCCCCTTGTATTTGCACTGTTTCTGTGGTATACTGACTTGGGTCCACTAGGCTAGCCTTCGCAACTGAATCACAATCCAAACCTGTATCATATAGGCACCTTATGGTGACCCCATTACAAATAACATCCTCACAAACTGGGGGGTGATAAGGTTCCTGCTGTCCATTAGGATTAACCTTTAATCTCTGGTTCCCCGATTTCATTGCAGCAATGTTTGAAGGTTTCCTTTTACAAAATTCGGTGTTATGGTTGTCTTTCTTACACTATTTGCACCATCTCTTTCCTTGGTTAAAAGGTTTTCTTTCATTATATTTTTGGTCATTGAACTGTGAGATTCTATCACGATAATCATTTCTTGGCCTATCAAAATTTGTCCTGCCTTTATTACCTTGATCTCTGGTATCAAATTTACTAAAGTGCTGTGGAGCTTTAAAATTGTCTATATGCTTCTTTTTAGTGCCACTTACCTCTGCCTGGGCTGCCTGATACCTCTCAGCGACATTCAAAACCTCCCCCAACCTCTCTGCACATTGTTCCATGAGAAATTTACTCAGGTCTGGAGCCATGGACTCTCTTAATTGCTCTATCATGATCATCTCTTTGAGATCTTGGGTCTTCCCCAGAGCAGTCCATTTCTCCAAATAGGTTTCCAGTCTGGCAGAGAATTGGTGGTATGTCTCCCCAGACAAAAGTTTGGCATTTCTAAACTTCTTACGATAAAATTCACCATTCTTTTCATATCTCAATAACAAAGCCTGCTTTAGTATGTCATAATTGTCTTGGTCGTCTCTATTCATCTTAGCAAAAACTTCATAAGAAGTACCTCTAAGCCTTTGGGATAACTTAAGACTCCACCTCTCTCTCTCTAACCCATACATAGTAGCCAATAGTTCGAATCTACTTAGGTACCCCTCTATGTCATCGTCTTTCTCAACAAAATGGTCTAAATGAAATCCCATAGCTGAGGTTGAGGCTCCCTGACTAGGCGTAGCATCTGAGGCAAAGGGGCTGGCACCATTTTCAGGAGCATGGCCTTGTAATTCCAGCTCCCTTAGTCGTAACTCGTGCTCCCTTTGCAATCTCCTATCTTCTGCTTCCCTTTCGGCAGTCAATCTCTTTTCTTCTGCCTCCCTTTGCTGTCGTTTTTCTTCTGCCTCCAATGCCTTTGCCTCTTTGTCAGCCTCAATCTGCAGCCTCTTAAGTTCTTTATCAGCCTCAATTTGTAACCTCTTCTCTTCAGCTAACCTCCTATCTTCCCTTTCAATATACTTGTCACATTCAGAAGTTACATATTGAATTAAAACCTGACCATCCATGTTCATTTCCTTCGCCGTCAGCACAGCAGCCGATCTAAATTTTGCTAGATCTGCCATACTAAATCACACAATTTAACAATGACCAAGGTAAATAACAAGGTGTAATTACTAAGGTAATATACTAATTAATTAATTACCACTGGCTGTGAAGATTCATCAACTTTTACTTTCCACTTTTTAATTTTAGGGACACTGTTAAAATTTATACAACATATGTCCCCAATAGTTTAATTCCCGGACCAGGAGACCCTAATATCTGTAGTGGGAGAGGGTTCAAATCCCGGACAGGACCCCAATATTTGTAGTGGTTTTTGATGTTATTGTATGGTTGTTATGTTACCTAGTGTACTGGATGAGGTCAGCTGTGAAGGTTCCTGAGATAAAAGTTTATGTGAGTTACAGAATGCCTTTCTGCTACCACTTACGACCTCAAACATACCTATTCTACTATTGTGTATGTTAGCTACGTTAAATGTCTAGGGTACTGAATTGTGATGTGTAGGTAATAAAATACACAGACACACACATGTAAATACTAAGTCTAATAATAATAATAAACTCTATGATAAACTGAACTAACACTGGCTTTAGAATTTAAGTTTGAAAATTTTTTGAATTTATTAGTCCTGAACCAATTGTTTCTTTTGGTCAGGACATATGAAACAAACGTGTATTTATCAATAAAAGTGCATATATATATTAAATAATCAAATGAAATTTTTGTACATAGATATATTGTTACATTGGTTAATATTAATAATAACTACAGTGTCTTGGGAAAACTAGCACTGGATGTTTAGTTGGGGTGGCGTCATCATGCCCAATCTATGTTTATAAAGTTCATTGTCCTTGAAATATAGACAGAGTTATAATGTTTATACAAGATTTTATTTCTTATTGATGGTGGACACAGTTGATGAATCTACAGCAGGCCTGGTTTTCACTTAACTGGCCTGTGACGATGCAGTACAGAATTCTTGTGGCCCACTCCTCTCAGTAGCTGGAGTAAAATGTTAGGCTGCTTAGGCTTCCGCTCTTGTACTTCTACAAAAGCATCTGGCACTAGCGTAGTGCCAGACCAGAAACTCTGAAACCAAAATTTGTGCCATGTGTCAACACTCTGCTTACTGCACCACTCTTACACACAACAAAGCAAAACAACATTACAAAGATTGGGTCAGATCTCTCTGACCAACTTAGCACATCTCACCCAGTTGTTATCAAATAGTACCAGTTTCCCAAGACTGCATTGCATCCGAAATATGTTCAATAGTTTCCTCTTCCATCCAATAAGGTGGGTGATATGGTCCCACTGATCTCAAATATAGATCCGTCTTCCATAGTCTTAGATATGTTTTCATATATTATTTGTTTGTCTCTAGGCCCTGGACTGCTGCTGGGGACCTAGAGTAAGCACTCACTTGTCGTAATCATTTTTCATGACATGGCAGTATCAATCACTCAAAATATTAAAATAAACAAGATAAATGCTTTTTCCCTTACCAAAATTCAGAATTGAGAACACAGTTACGTAGTACTAGCAAAACTCAGCTGAGCTGCTGGCTAGATTAGGGCGTCCCACTGATTTTTATTTAATATTTCCTGGAAATCACCTCTAGCATTAACGAACTGTGTCAATGGACAGTCTTCTATAAAATGGCACTAGCGAGCGTCTGTCTTTCAGTAATATAAAAGCTTCTGTCCAATCAACGGACTTCCCCTCTAACTTTTCAAATATTCAAAATATAAATGTCCAATTTCAGTCCAGTCTCAGTCTAGTGTGTAGTATTTTTCTGTCGGTCTGTCCGTCTCAACTTGGCTTTTCCCAAAATTACACTTGTTTTTGGACGAAACTACAAGAAAAAAACTACACAAATTTTTGTTCTCCCCCTACTTCTAAGATCCTATGCAAAGTTATTTTTAGCTACTATCCTCCGACTTTGCCCCTAGTTCATTGCAGTTTGATTTTATGCGTTCGGCTCAAGGACGCGTCAAATGTAACTTTAGTGAAAATATGCACAAAGAACTGTTCGCTAGTCTGTATTGAACAATACGGTCTTTCGTCAATATCTTCCGTGTTATCTGTCCGTCTGTGTAATTAAAAGTATATTATTTCTCAGATTAAGATGGGCTATCAAACTAGCTAGTTTTTATTTTCATAAACTTATTATTAAGAAAAAACCTACTTTTTTCAAGGTTAGTTTTGAAATTTGTTTTTGAACCTTCGTGTATGGCGTTTGCCGCTATATTCAAATTAAAACGACCAATTACGGTAAAACGTCTAAGATACGTCTGTTCCTAACAAGAGCTAAGGTCTTTTTTTCCATTTCCTTACATTGTGTCAACTAGTGGCGTAATTTTTTCCTTTAAACTACAAATTGCGTCTTTTAGCATTTAGATTCAAACACGTGTTCAGACCGTCATAATTTTTTTCTTTTATCTCCGTTTCTACCCCGTCTAAAAGGATAAACCGTTTAGTCTGCATGTTCCAACTAGTTAGTTTCAATGGCGCTAGAAAGCGGTGGCGTAGGTGAAGAAGCCTCGGCATATCTTGCCTATATTTTTATCCCTACATGTAATTTTACCTGTTATCTTTATAATTGGAGGAATTTTACGTTGCATCACTGTAATTTCACCACAACCCTGTCCCAATCCTGAGGATGATCCTCAGTTATCTTCCCCAGTAAGTTCTTGTGTGTTCTATTAAGACGCTCAACTAACCCATTAGACATTGGGTGATAAATACTACTCAGAGATCTTTTAATGTGCAGCGTAGACATTACCTGCGACATTGTCTCTGATATCAATTGTGTGCCATGGTCTGACAATATTTCCCCAGGAAAACCTAAACGAGAAAATATAAGCCAAAGAGCGTCTGCGATATCAGCAGTGGAAATGCTCTTAAGAGGAATAGCCTCTATCCAACGCGTGCACATATCAACGCACGTAAGGATAAATTGATGTCCCCTGGCCGATTTAGTCTTAAAAGGGCCAATGATATCTATGGCCATTTTCTGAAACGGCCGGATAGGAATGTCTGCTGTCTGAATAGTCGCAGCATGCCGTGGACCTCTAGACTTTACCTCTTGACATATTTTGCAAGACCGGCAATAAATTCGTATGTCTTTATTGACAAATGGCCAAAAGAAGGATCCCAGAACTCTCGACTTAGTTCGGGAAAAACCCATGTGTCCAGCACACTGAGAATCGTGTGCATGTTGAAGAATTAAAGCTCTCATACTTTTGGGCACGAGAATTTGAGAATGAATATTCGCGTCTGAGTGTTGTACCATACGCACTAGTATACCATTCTTCATAGTGATATATGATTTGCGATTTGTATTCCGATTCGGATCACCGTTTTTAGCAAACAGAAAGAATTTCTTTAAAGAAGGGTCTTTTTCTTGTAGTTTTACAACCGAGTCATGCGAAATCTCCAAGTGATCATCTTGGCTAACTACTTCATTAACTTCAGTAGATGAAGTTTGAGGAATAAGAGCTTGTGCTCTTGTTACCACTGCATTGGCTGTTTGCATATTCTGTTTTTCCCAGGCAGCAATTTGTTGCGGGGTGCATTCCTTAACCCCGTGAATACGACTGATTATAAGATCCGTAATAGGGTTAGGTAGAAGACACGAGTGGACATCTCCCGTAAAGAAAGGAGTAGCAATGTGAATAATAGCGGTCGAGTACTTTTCAAGTGTGCCACCAAATTTTACACATTTAACTATTTTCCCTGTGGCACAGCGATGATCTATAAGAGATTGCTTAACCCCAATAGTAGTGCACCCAGAATCAAAAAGCAATGAGATTGGGTTACCATCCACGAGACCTCTATGCAAGATAAGCGATCCTCTCCCGTCATGCGCAATTGCAGCAGGGAGAGCGGGCAGAGGGTGACCACAACTCAAAGTAGTTACCGTGGTTGGTTCAAATAATGTTGAGCATTGGGTGCATTTAGATGCTCTCCCAAAGTCAAAAGCTGCACAAGTGACAGCATTAGAATTTTTATTCTCGTTCACCTGATTATTAACACCATGAGACTCTTGTTGTACATAGTTTCCCTGGTGATGTGATCTCTTTTTCTTGTACTGATATCTACCACGATTATTATTCCCTCTGAAATTATCATAGTTTGATCTACCTTGACCACCGCTCTGGTTCGAATCCCAGTTTCCATAATCACTATTGTCATTACCCCAATGATCATAGTGTTTACCTGTTTGGTTACGATGCCCCCGCGAAGGATAGCCTTGAAAGTGTCTATAGTGACTACCTCTCCGCAAATTTCCATAATTATAGGACCCGAAATAACGAGGACTATCAGATCGCCTCCAGTTCTTTGAAGAAGACCTATTATGTGATGGGTTACCCTGATTCTGATCATAATTACGATTGCTCTTCTTATTGAAGTTGTGTTGAGCACCCTGGAATTTATGCATAAAGTTAGGGCCATATGGTACTGCAGAAGCAACCGGCAATTCTTCTTTCACCTTAGCATTGCTAACAGTAGCATGGGGATGTGCAGTTACATACTGGCAACAGTATTCTTCCACGTCTTTTATGTCTTTAGGTTTACGCTCATGAATAAAAGCAAGGAAAGACTCATTGACCGATGACATAACTTTATCTCGAAGTAATAAATCCATAAGGGCTTCATATGTTTTTTCTGTTTTAGACAGCTCAATCCAACGTGTGAATGTAACACGTATCTTAGTAATAAAGTCAGAGAACTCTACTCCAGTTTCTGGTAGCATTGTCTTAAAACGAAGACGATAATCTTCTTCTTTTAATTGATATCTCTTAAGTAATGTTGCCCTGACAACATCATAATTAGTACTAACAGTTTCCTCTACTGCCATTACAGTACTCAATGGTTCACCTGAAAGTAACCCCATCAGTTGTTCGACATATTGTTCCTTATCTACCTTATGCGCAACGCATGTTAATTGAAATCTATCAAGGTAGAAAGTTATGTCGTCCTTTAGAGGGTTGAAAGGAGGTAATTCGACTTTATAAGTATTCTCCTTTATCTTACCCGAAGTTGATTGAGGAGCACTCATATTCATCACCTTTAATTTCTCCAACTCCAAAGCTAATAGTTTTTCCTCATGTTCCATTTGTGCTTTCCTTTCCTCAGCAGCAGCTTGAAGTTTTCTCTCCTCAGCAGCAGCTTGAAGTTTTCTCTCCTCAGCAGCAGCTTGAAGTTTTCTCTCCTCAGCAGCAGCCTTAGCTTGAAGTTTTCTCTCCTCAGCAGCAGCTTGAAGTTTTCTCTCCTCAGCAGCAGCTTGAAGTTTTCTCTCCTCAGAAGCAGCTTCAACTTGAAGTTTTCTCTCCTCAGCAGCAGCTTGACGTTTTCTCTCTTCAGCAGCAGCTTGAAGTTTTCTCTCCTCAGCAGCAGCTTGAGCTTCTCTGTCTAATCTTTTTTTTTCAGCTTCAGCAGCAGCTTGAAGTTTTCTCTCTACAGCTTCTCTTTGTTGCTGTATTCTTCTGTCTTCAGCGTCTCTGTCCAACTGCATTTGCATCCTTTTCTCTTCAGCCTTCTGTGCCTTGGCATATTGAGCAAGTGCAAACTCTTCCAATTTCTCACCCGTTTTGCCAAGGGATTTCCCTTGCTCAATAAAGACATCTAATGTAGACATCCTGTCTAATAATATGAGATCAAACCTGAGAAATTGAATAAATTACCTTATCCCAACCTCAATGGGATACAAGTCTGTAATCCTAGACTTGTATACTCACTTCACTTTATTCTATCCCAATCTCCGTAGGAGACAAGTCTTTTAATCAAAAACCTGTATAATCACCTTGTTTCTTTATAATAATATGATCATAAATAACCTCTATCTGAAAAGTGCATCATATAAACAATAATAGTCCATGACCAAGTATATATATAGACTGTGTATGATGAACAAGTAGACGATAACAATACAAAGACAAGAATGTATAACAACCGAAAACGTTCGCAGAAGTCAAATGATAAATAAAGTTTAACTAAATCTAATGTTGTAAAAAATTACAATGATAACTGCGAAAAATCAAAACAGATCACAACACTGTTATAAACAAAAAGGGTGTATACAAATAAATGAAAGGAAGGAGAGGCGGACAGATACAAACAAAACAAATCGAAAATCAAAGAATGGAAAAAAATAACGAAAACGACACTAACACATCTCGTCACAGCTAAGAAAAAAATAAAAAGTAGCAACACACGTCGCTCGCAATTTCCGCTGTGGGAAATATGCGTAGTCCCTACAGAAAACGCTCTCGATAGAACCTCTGTCACGTGGTATCTTCTAACGGAGTCACCTGCCCAACCAGCCCGCGAAACACACACTATCACAACATGTAAACAAAGAACATGTAAACAAAGAATGCATTAATAAAGTGTGTTGTAAGAAGGCTCAGTTATTCACAATATAACGGTACAAAGTTTCCGAAAATACAAACCGCCACTTATCTTAGATATAATCCTGGCCTTAGTCAACAATGGTGTCTGACAATATACAGCAATGCGAGGAAGCTCCACCGTTGACAATTACAGTGATGAGACTTGTCCACAACAGCTGAACTTGTATGTAAACACGAGTCGTGATCGTTCACAATGAAGGTCATCGACGAGTTTCAAACTGTTGAAGGTGTGTTGCTGTTATGTGCTGAACAGTATAAATGATCTTATCCAGTTTACAATGTGTAGTTCATCATGAAATAATGTCTTCAATCAGTCCAATGGACAGCTTTAGACCCACTGATCTGGCCTACCACAAATGTTACCGTATATTTACGGCCACCACAAATGTTAAGGTGGGATTTATGTATTTTATGTAGAAACGTAACAATATCCTTTCTGTGTACTGTTGTAGTCAGTCCGACCTGGGCCAAACAGCTTTGGTATGCGTGATTAGCTCACCAGGCGTTGAGGTGCTAACAGGGTGTCATGTTGACATACAAACATCAGACATTCCCTGTATGTGAGGTACTCGAAGTTTATGTGGTTTACACGTGATGTGGGTGTGTAGAAACACGAATGCGTTTAGGCTCTTTAGTTAGTAAACAAGGCACCCACTCACTCACATGCAGTAGTCAGTAATTGTAGAAAACTGCTGGAACTTTCAACCATTTATTTACGGGATACAGTGACATCAACAGTTACAGTCAAATGGACGAGAATCAAGGACATCATATATATTGGAAATGACTGGCAATACATCTGGCATTATAAAGCTTGAACCACTCATCTATAAGGACGTTATCGACAATGGTCTGTCCTTTAACAACTGTTCATATGTGGTAATAAATAGGAACATCGAACATCATCAGTTTTGTATAGCTCGTAGGTATGATGCTAATAACGCTGGCTTGACAACATATTTTTTTTCCTACTGTAGCTCAGGGCCCCTGACTGAACGCGTCAGGTAGTCCTTTAACAAATATAGTTGCTTAATATAGAAGTCTGTGAACTTGTAAATAAAGTCAAGACTTCATCAGGCTTCACCTGCCAGGTACTTCTTCTTCTGCTCAAAGTTATAGGCCGTGATGACGGGCCTTATAATGGTTGATAAACAACTGTACATTTTTTCCATAGGCATGTATTATCTTCCATGCTGAAACATACCGCCATCCTGCGGGTTTCATATCAATATACGTTCATTGTGCTTCTGTAAAGTACTTCAACGAATAGACCTAATTGGCTACGTCAAGCACACATAATAGACTCTGGATCACAAGAACTGTGAGCGCTACTCACAGGTTCATACTAAATGTTCTGCAAACTTTGCATAATAATTAAGGTATTTTACCTTGGACAGAATTCCGAGAAATACACAAATAACACCTGTCGTCATACCAGACGAACAGAATAACTCTGGGGAGAATCACTAAGATCTCAAGACTATCTTTCCCCCCAGATAATGCAGAGAAGAAACAACGGAAATCTTCGTCCGGCAGAGACCAGCTCCTCACTCCCAGACGGAAGTCTGCTCGGTTCGCGCTAAAACTAGCGCATGTATAGACAGAACAGATCTAGAACAGCTAACTATCCCGTCTTAAGAAAGAATAAACACAGGGAAGGTAACCCCTAATCAACCTGTGTCAGGGAGTTAACATACAGTTCTGTACCTTCGATTATCAAAAGTATTAAATAGATTTACATCTTCTGGAACCGTCAAAAATGACGGCAACAGGTGGTCATACCCGATTTTGAAATGTCTATTTGTCCAATATCTATTGTGTGACTTTTGAAAAGGTGGGTGACACACTTCACAGCATCATTGCGTTTGAATGTGTGTTTCCATTTCTTTACGTGACATGTCAATTTGGTACTCAGTAAATGCCGTTTTGACTGATATCAATTACGTTTATATCAGGTTTGTTTTATGGTTTCAACCAAGGTTTTTCTAAGTGGCCCTTGACTTTTGACGAGTAGTATACGGTACATATTTGTCAATGTGCACACACAGCTAAGCACTTGATAATTTTGGGGGCTTGTCCGGGATCTGAACCCCTGTGCTCTCCTGTGGCATCTCCCTGTATGCAAACAAAACCGCCGGTAGGTATTTATCCCACAACTGGGGAAAATCTCCTGTAACCTTACCTAGCATTCTTTTTGGTGTTCCATTGATCCGCTCGCAGACCCGGTTTCTCTGAGGATGATAAGTGGTGGTGAACACTTGGGCTTTGTCTAGCAGTTTAGATACGTGTTTCATCTCTTCTGAAATGAATTGCCGACCCCTGTCAGACAAGATCTCTTCAGGAAATCCTAATCTGCTAAATAAGCTCATAAGAGCCTCTGCTATTACCTTTGATGTGATGGATTTCATTGGTAATGCTTCAGGCCACCTCGTAC
This sequence comes from Oreohelix idahoensis, assembly GCA_024509875.1. Taxonomy (NCBI): domain Eukaryota; kingdom Metazoa; phylum Mollusca; class Gastropoda; order Stylommatophora; family Oreohelicidae; genus Oreohelix; species Oreohelix idahoensis. The sequence goes on from JAMPIV010007061.1 coordinate 71,771, forward strand.
ATAGATCAGCCAATGTTAGAATAAATCTATACACCCGATCAGACATAACTGGAAAGGGCCCAATAATGTCTATAGCAACCTTCTGAAAAGGGCGAACTGCCAAATCCGTTGCTACTAATGGTGCCTTGTGAGTCCTTCGTTTCTGGCTTGTCTTCTGACACACTTTACACGACCGACAGTAAACCTTCATATCGCTATTGTATCCACGCCAGTAAAACTGGGACAACACTCTACAGCGAGTTCTCGCAATACCCATGTGACCCGCAAAAGGGATATCATGTGCTGTCCTTAACACTGTATTCTTCAATTCCACCGGAATAACCACCTGCCTAATGACTGAATGTTGCTTCGCGAAGTACCTGATTAGAATGGAGTTCATAACCTCAAACCAGTATCGAGCAGACTTGGTATGCCGTATGTTCTTGGACTCAGCCAACCGAAACAAAGGCAGAAGTGAAATGTCTTGCCTCTGCATGTCTGCAAAACCAGATGCTGTAATTCCAGCAACCCTAGGCACCAAAGGGATATTACTGGGTTGCGATGTCAAAATATTTGCATCATCAGCCTTAGTCTGAGCCCTCGTCATTACTGCGTTAGCAAACAAATCATGTTCATTTTCCCACTCCTCAATATCCTGACTGGTGCAATCATGAACCCCATTAATATTTCCAATAATGAGATCAGTGACGGGAGAGTCAAGGACGCATACTCGAACTCTACCGGACAAGAAAGGGGTGTCGATCTGCACAATAGCCAGTGGATAGTACTCAACATTACCACCAAATGTAATGCATTTGACCATCTTTCCAATATAACAAGTATCCTTAATCATTGTCTTCTGTATGCCAATGGTTGTACATCCAGTGTCCCTCAAAACAGATACAAGTGTATTTTCCACAAAACCGTTATGTAAAGATAAGCTACCATTCCCATCAACTGATGAAAGGCAAGGCAAAGTGTGGCCACATATTAAAATAGGCTTGCCATCAGGATCGAACAATGTTCTGCACCCCTCATACTCCTCGCTATTAAATTATCAAGGACAGTAGCTGAATTTGCATGTTCAGTGTTTTCCTTTGGGCTCTCTTTTCGGCTGTTTCTTCTCTCATTACAATTGGGCAATGGGAATCCGTCTCTTGACGCTTGTAAGGGCTTCTCCTTGGGCTGACGTGATAATTTTTCTTTGGGCTGGCATATGGACTTCTATGCGAGTTGAAGGGACACCTCTCTGGGTTACTCCCACACTGATAAGATAGATGACGCCTTGAGCCACACTTATAACAACCCCTTCTACTGTAGCCTGATCCAAAAGAAGGGTACTGTCTCTTAGGAGTATATCTTCTGTCCCCATTCCATCTTCTATCTCCACCATCTGTATCAACGTATCTGTCTAAGCTGCGGGCCCGAGGATGTATGTATGGCTTCTTCTCAAATTTGTCATGAGCCACACAAGCTGGAAAGGTCTCACCAACTAACTGCTTGTGAATGGGCTTCCCGGGATGCGCAGTGACATACTGCTGCCCTAGCCCTGACATAATATTTATATCTTCTGGATTTCGCTCTTGTAGAAAAGCCACTAACTCTGGATTGCAAGATAATAGAACCTTGTCTTGTAGCATGAAGTCAGATAGCCCGTCAAAATCCTTGACAATACCTGATAGTTCAATCCACCTGTTAAACAGCAACTTGATTTCCGCAATAAACTCACTAAAGTCATTGCTGGTTGTAGGAATAGCCTCCTTAAATCTATCACGGCACCCTTGAGCTGTCAGTCTAAATCTTCGAAGCAGTGTCTCTTTCACAGAGTCATAATTCATGCGATCCTCTACTGGCAAAGCAAAGACACATTGTAAAGCCTTTTCAGTGAGCAAATTATTGAGCAGAGATTGCAATGTTCTTTCTTAACCTTCCAAGATACTGCTTCTTGTTGAAATCTTTCTAGATAAACGTCCATCATATCGACGCCCTCAATAAAGGACGGGATTCGCAGCTTGAAAGGACGAGTAGACTCCTTAGTAGCTGGTCTAGAACTAGCAGCCTCAAGCTCCAGTTTCTTCAAAGTAATTTCTTTATCTGCCTGAATTTCAGCTTTCCTTGTCTCTTCTTTCTTTGCTTCCCTGTCAGTCTTAACTTCAGCTTTCCTTGTTTCTTCCTTTTTTGCTTCCCTTTCAGCCTCAATTTCAGCTTTCCTTGTTTCTTCCTTCTTTGCTTCCCTTTTAGCCTCAGAGCAACGGGGTCTGCGAGCGGTTCAATGGAACACTGAAAAGAATGCTAGGTAAGGTTACAGGAGATTTTCCGCAGTTGTGGGATAGATACCTACCGGCGGTTTTGTTTGCATACAGGGAGATGCCACAGGAGAGCACAGGGTTCTCACCCTTTGAGCTGGTATTTGGGGCAAATCCTCGGGGTCCCATGAAGATTTTGAGAGACTTACTGACCGGGAATTACGCTGATGATAGCGTCAGGTCCAGTTATGAATATGTCGTTGACTTGCTAGAGGGCATAATTACATCCTGTTTGATAGCACGTGAAGCATTACAGATTTCGGGTGCAAGGTATAGAGCGTACGGCAATAGGAATAGCAAACTTATATCCCAAGGAAAATCACCTGCTAATGAGTTGGCAGGGCCCATTTCAAGTAAAGAAACAGATTACCGATGTGGATTATCTGATTTAGTCCGAGGGAAGGAGAAGATTTTCCATGTTAATATCCTAAAACCATTTGTAGTACGTCCAACTGAACTGGAACCAGTTGTGAACGCTGTTCTTGATAGTACAGTTACTGTAGCTAGTGCAGCAGTCATCGAGGAAGATGGAAAGAAAGGTGAGGAGGTCAACCTCCACATCCCACTATTGCCATTGGTTGATTCGGAGTCATGGAGAGATGTAGAGGTCTCTGCATCTCTCCCACAGCATCAGAGGAAACAGGTGCAGTCACTGCTCTGCGAATTTCAAAATGTGCTCACAGATATTCCTGGAAGAACTGATTTAGTTGAGCATGATGTCAAACTGACCTATGGAGATCCCATCCGGGTGAGACCATATCCTATTCCACTACATTATACTTCTGCTGTTGAGAAAGAAGTGAATGATATGTTACACTTAGGTTTTATCTCCCCATCTGAATCATCATACTCATTTCCCATGGTCATCGTGCGGAAGAAGGATAAATCTCTACGGATATGTATAGTCTTCCGCCGCTTGAATAGTGTCACAGTGATAGATGCGGAACCTATGCCCAACCAAGAGGTCCTCCTATCCCAAATAGCAAAGGCAAAGTATTTTACAAAACTAGACTTATCGAGGGGTATTGGCAAATTCCCTTAGCAGAAGGCGCTAGGCCACTTACGGCATTTTGTACACCTCAGGGTCTTTTCCAGTTTAATTATATGTGCTTTGGACTGGTGAAAGCCCCTGCAACTTTTGTGCGAATGATGAGAATGCTTTTGAGGGGACGGAAGGATGTTATCACATATATTGATGACATCTGTTTGTTTCATGACACTTGGGATGAACATGTAGAGGGTTTGAAGTCACTGTTATCATGCCTTCGGGTGCATCACCTTACAGCAAGACCCAGGAAGATTAAGGTGGGATTTCATGAGTTAACATTTCTGGGGTATGTAGTAGGACAGGGTGTTTTAAAACCAGTTGATCAGACAGTTGGAAGAATTTTGAATTTGCAACCTCCAAAAACAAGAAACAAGTACGTCGTTTACTCGGTCTTATAATAAATTTTTATCATAAATTTATCCCCAGGTTCTCCTCGTTGTCGGCAGCTCTGACATCACTCACTAAAAAGGGCACGCCGAACAGAGTGGTCTGGACTGAAGAGTGTGATAGAGCACTGAGGAAAATCAAGACTGTATTCTCCAGCAAGCCCATTCTTCTACTGCCAGACTTGGCTAAGCCCTTTGTACTGAAGACTGATGCTTCTGCAGTGGGCATTGGTGCGTGTCTTATGCAAGAACATGATGGGTTTCTAATCCTGTCATGTATGTCAGCAGGAAGTTGCTTCCGGCTGAAACGCGATATGCCACTATAGAGAGAGAGTGTTTAGCTATTATTTGGGCTGTTTCCAAACTCTCTAGGTATTTGTTAGGATCTCATTTTGTGATGGAAACGGACCATTGTCCATTGACTTTTCTTAAGTCATCTAGATCACCAAATTCACGCTTGACAAGGTGGTCTTTGTTGTTACAACAGTACAACTTCACTGTTTGTTCCATTCAGGGTAAATTAAATGTCCTTGCAGATTCATTATCGAGATTATGAACACTTGCTTGTAGTAAATGGGTGTGTTTTTTTAACCACCCTTTCCATTGTACTATTGTTACGTACATTTATTACCTAAGGGGGTAGTCGTCGGTCCTACCAAATGTACGCACCAGTCTTGAGATAGTTATATTATTTGTGCGTTCGATTGATTCACGCACTGACGTGCACAATGCTGTGTGAGTTGCTTTGGACGCACGTGTAACCTAGTTGAGTAGTTTGTGACGTCAGGTTTTGAAGTGGAAACATGGAACTGGCTTGTGTCCATGATTGTAATTTTATATTGTGTATCCAATGGCATGTTGAAGGAAGCCATTTATTATTGTGATTTGTATTGGTCTTCAGGTCGAAGCCAATCGCAGTTATGTCACTAAGTTATCGCCCACTTCTTATTTTAATGCTGCATAAAAAGGCCGCTCTACTACTAATCTAGCGGGAATTTTATCATTCCTAGAATGGATCTACAGAGTCGCTTGCCTTTAAGATTTGGATCGTAGACGGAGAATTCCTACGAGTAGAAGAAGTTATATTGTTTACCTTATGCACATGTTTTAAATGCCGTACATGCTTCAATGCCAAAGTCGTGGCATGGATGTAAAGAGAGGTTAGCCAACTGAAAGCCTTTAACTGATAGGATTATCGTATATGACTTTGTGTGAAATTATATGATGTACAACGCTATGTAGGATGAACGTCTGGGAATTTTAACAAATGTAATATGGAAGATTTCATCCCAGAGTATGAATACGTTACCATGATAGACGTCCTTGAAAGAAGGTCAACGGTCGTGACTGAGAAGGATATTATACGGTAACAGTTTTGTAATCCTTAGTCTATGGACAGAGGTCTTTACTAGAAGAGAATCTTCAGGAACTTTAGCAGCAATAATTAATATGTTGTCGTGTGATCTTTGCGCCTGTGACGATGTCCGTCTTGTCCACTTCGTGTCCTGGTGAATAAAATCTATGTAAAGTTACCAACGACTTGTGTGCTGCCAATACTTGACCAGTTCACCCAATTCAGGATACTTGTTGGTTTTCGTTTGAAAAACATTGTTGACATTTATTCCGTTGTAACCATTCGCGTTTCAATTCATCACTATGAAAACGACGCCAACAATAACTGGTAGGCCAGTGCGGTCTGGAAGTAATTTCAGGAACGTACCCATCCAATTGATCGTTTGAAAAGAAGAATTTTTACTTTCAAGGCGACATCATCTCAATTTGGATCCTAGCGGGATATGAATCAAAATCAACTCAAATGCTCAAAGTCTTCAATCAACCTCCACGTCAAGTTTCACAGTGACTGATTACTTGGAGATCATCTCTTCATCATTATTGCGTGCGAGCTAGTTTGATATACGCAGAGCGAAGTATTGCATCCTCTAACGTACATACACGGGGACAAGGCACTTTGATTTTTACCTGCACGCGAGCTAAGTATAACTTGTATCCGTTATACACTTTATTACTATTAGCTGTGCCTTAATTCATTATGTCCACTTTTATATTTTCCGTGTTATGTGTTATATGTTGTGTATTCTTCGCGGGAGGTTGGGAGGTAGATCTGACGAACGAGATCCATCTCGAAGTCAATTCGGGCTCTTCGTCAGACATTCTGTAGGACATTATTTTGCAGACTTCCCGCAGTGGAATGTTCCTACGCGTGAGCGTAGAAGGATTCTAGGTCCACTGTGTCTGGTGGTCTGTGACACCTGTCTGTTTTAGCTGTAGTGTCACGTTTACTTGTTGTTTTTGGTAGCTATTTTTACTTGTGCCTTAGTTTTATGATGAATTTTGTATGTGATTATTGTCCATCTCACCTTTCCTGTCGTTCAGTTTTTTACAAAACCTATGTTTTTTACACTGTGTTGTCTATTGTCTTGTTAATTATCTGATCGTAGTTATCGTCGTATATTTTTACGATATTCTATTTTAGTTATACATTTCTATTTTTTTGATTTCTACGATTGTGTTCTACCGTCCAGTTTATCATGTCTTGTCGGTTATGTTTCTATTGTCTTTCTCGTTGTTCATTTCATGACATTTGATTACATAAATTTATTGATTAATAACATATTTAATAATTATAAGATAACAAAATTTACCGTTCTTGGACAGGAACGTGTACCTTTGATTAGAGTGTAAATTAATTGGATATTAACTGAGTAACACTTATTAGAGTGAGAAAAACATTATTAGACATAATGGATATTTTGGATCATTTTCTCCGGAAGGGAGATAGAATAGGTAAATGGGGTTCAAGTTGTGAGGAATATGCCATCGAACATTTCTTACTTCAAATTACCCAGGATCTCAAGAATTTTGCTTTTCTTAGGTGCAAATATGGCTTTTCACAAGAGAAAGCAGTGAGACTTGCTAAATTATTATCCACCATTTTTTATGATGAAGGAAAAATAACTACTCAAGACAGTAGTGTTATTGAGGTGGATGAGTTGAAGAAAACCATAACGAAGCACAAGGGTAGGGAGATTGCCCTTACGAATGAGCTGCTACAACAAAAAGGGGAATATGAGAAGAAGTTGTTGGCTATGGATTTTGAAAATGCTGAGATGAAGAATAAAATGACGGTGTTGATAGAGGATAATAAGAAATTTCATGACTCTTCTTTTAACCAGAAAAGAGAGTTAGATAATGAGGTGACCTCCTTAATGAACATATTTTTCGAAGAAGATAGTGACGATGAAAAAATACCTACTGCTATTAATACTACTCTGCAGATAGATTGCAATACACACGTGGCTCAAATTCAGAGCCTGACATCTGAGGTAACTCTTTTGAGAGAAAAGTGTAATATGGAAAAAACGATGGAACAAAACATGAAAGTTTTGGATAAGAAGGTAGCAGATCTTACCTTGGCAAATCAAGAACTCAGGAATCTTCTATGTCAACAGGAGAAAGTGTCTCAGGAAAAACAGATAAATATTGAAAAATTACTCATGGAGAAAAATGAGTTAGAGAATGAAGTACGCTCAGTTAAAATATTACTTGACAAGCAGAATAAGGTCATTGGAGAATTTGATAAGTTAAATATGACTATGAAGACAGACTGTCATGCTCATTTGGCTCAGATTCAAGAACTTACATCTGAGATTCCTCTTTTGAAATTAAGGGTTGAGGAACTTACGAATAGCCATCAAAATGCCATTGAGGCACTTGAAAAAGAAAAGGCCATTAATAAAGAACATGTCAGGAAACACACTATCGATGTTGAACATCTAACTCAAACTGCTGCTGCAGAACTCGAAGTTACTTACTTACTTAGTCGTTCCCCTTCTACCGTGAGGTGTAGAGGTTTGGAAGAGAGAGCGCCAGACCATTCTATCAGCTGTCTTCTTCCTGGCCTGGTTCCATTCTAGTCCTCGGTCCTTCAAAGATTGTCTAATGTTGTCCTCCCCAGCGGACTCTGGGTCGTCCTGGAGGTCTGGATCCCTGGCTCTTTGTTTCCCATGCTTGTCGTGGTAGCCGATCTTCTCCCATTCTGCAGACATGGCCAAACCATCTTAGTTGGGACTGTTCTATTTGGGTCTGCAGCGGATGGGATTTTAGGCCTTGACGGATCGTCTGGTTGCGGACCATGTCTCTTCTTGTTACTTCAACCACTTTCCTCAGATACCTCATTTCTGAGGTTTGGATCTGGCTTTTGTGGGTTGTAGTCATTGCCCACGACTCGCATCCATATGTCAAGACTGGGACATAGGTGGAGCGGTATACAGCCATCTTCGTTTTCTTACCAACCTCTTTCTTGCTGAGGAATCCACGATTTATGGCCTGAAAAAGTCTCCCAGCCGCTGCTTTTCGAGTGGCCAACTCTTCTTTGATGCCTCCCTTTCGGTCTATAATAGCTCCGAGATATTTAAAGTGGTCGACCTGCTCCAGGACCTGTTTTCTCCCAACTTAATCTGATGTTTTCTTTCTTCTCGTGATATCACCATGGATTTTGTTTTTAGAGCTGCTTATGACCATCCCTCTCTTCTCCAGCTCTTCCTTCCAGACTTGCAGGTTAGATTGGAGATGTGCCTCTGATTTAGCAATCAGGGCAACATCATCAGCAAATGCCAGCTCCGAAATATAGACCTGTCTCATCTTCCAGTACCCCACTGAATACTTTCTTGTTCTCTCCTTACATGCCTTGATGACATCGTCCATAAGGAGTATGAAAAGATAAGGTGACAGGATATCACCTTGTCTTACACTAATGGTGGTCCTGAACTCTTCTGACTTATGGTTTGCTGTCCTCACATAATTTCTGCAAGACTTGTAGAAGCTCTGTATAGCATGAATCAGCGGTGCTGGAATGTTCTTCCTTGCCAAACAGTCCCAAAGTTTGCTCCAGGGGACCCTGTCAAACGCCTTTTCCAGATCTATGAAACAAAGATGGATCTCACTCTTATACTCAAGGGCCTTTTCACTCAGCTGTCTGTGTGTGAAGATTAGGTCTTGAGTACTTCGGTTTGCTCGGAATCCGCACTGGACCTCATCCAATTGTGGCTCAGCTAGGCGTCGGAGTCTCTGCTCTAGGATTCTAGAGTAGATTTTACCAGGGACACTGAGAAGGGATATGCCTCTATGGTTTCCACATTGTCGATTGTCACCCTTTTTGAAAATTGGTGTTATGATGGCAATCTCCAATATCCTTTGGTATGGTCTTGTTGCACCATGCTGCCTGTAGGACCTTTAAGAGTAATAGGTCGCCTGATGCTCCCATGTACTTAACCATTTCTGGTGTTATACCATCATGCCCTGCTGCTTTGCCCATCTTGATTTTCTCTAGTGCTGCCCTCAGTTCTTCCATCTTTATGTCATCTTCACCATCATTGGTTTTCTCTTCTGTGCTAGTGGTTATCATTTCTGATGCTTCACCATGCTCACCATCAAGGAGTTCTGAGAAATATTCTTTCCATCTTTCCATTACTTCCTTCGGGGCAGTAAGCAATTTGCCTTGCTTGTCCTTTATAAATTTGAGAGGGCATTGTTTTTCTTTCCTCATGTTCTTTAGGGTCTTATAGAACAATTTCTGGTTTTCTTGTGCATCTTTTTCTAGCTTTTCTCCAAATTCTTCCCAGGACTTCTGTTTTGCTGCTAGCACTTTGTTCTTTGCTTCTGTTCTGAGTGTCACATATTCTCTATATTTTTCCATTTGTCCTGTTGTGTTTTTAGCTCCTAAGTATTGTTTCCATGCCATTTTCTTCTCTCTTATTTTCTCTTTGACATCCTCTGTCCACCAAGGTGTCCTCTTTCTCTGGTTCCCAAGTCGGACTTCACCACATGCTTCTGCAGCAGCTGTCTTTATGATATCCTTGAATTTATTCCAGAGGGTTTCCAAGTCATCAGGTCGTTCTTCTGTGTTGCTCACTGCTGAAGCAATAAGCCCCTGATATCTGGTCTTAATTTCTGGCTCTCTCAGCTTGTAGGTCCTAATGCTCATTTCTCCTGCTCGTTTACTTGGTTTCTTGCGTGATGTTGGGCAGTTCCTAGGCTGAGCAACTCTTTCAGTTGTTCGTTTGATTGTTAGCAGGTAGTGATCACTTCCAATCTCTGGCCCCCTCCAGACTCTTGCATCTCGGACATATCTGAATGAGCTTCTCCGAACAATGGCATAGTCGATCACTGACTTCTCATTCTTGGTTGGTTCACATCTAGTGTATGCATGTATGCGCTTATGGGGGAACTTTGTGTTTGTAATGATCAGATTCTGCTCACTGCAGAATCTAAGGAGTCGCTTTCCATTGTCATTGAGAGTATCTTCTCCATATCTTCCGATAACTCCACCCCATCTAGCATGGTCATTTCCAACTCTGGCATTAAAATCTCCGAGCATAATAACTTCATCTAGGCAGTCATCCACTGTCCTTTGAAGCAGCTCGAAGAATTCCTCCTTGACCTCTGCTCTCTCATCCTCATTTGGCCCATACACTATGACCAGGTTGACTATGGTTTCTCCTTCTTTTAGTTTTACAACCATAATGCGCTCTGAGACAAAGTTCCATCCCTTGATATTATCTTTTTGATTTTGGGCCACAATGCAACCCACGCCCCCTTTAGCTCTTTCAGATATGGGTACACCACTGTAGAGCAACGTGTTGCCATCGAGATCCATGACACCTTGTCCTTTTTTCTTCGTTTCCGTTATAGCCAGGATTTCTAGTTTTGCTTTCCTCATCTCTTCCACCAGCTCCTCTTCCTTCCCATTTATACTTCTTGTGTTCCAAGTTCCATAAGTCGTAGTCCGTAGTCCGTTCCAGTTCGTCGCCTTTAGAATCAGTCCGGTTTTCTCTCTTGTAGTTCGCGTAATCATGATTTAAAGCAAACAGGTGATTGGCCTGTTGTGCCTTTGCATGGTGGAGGGGCTGCCTCCTTACGGCCTCCATGCAGGCCGCCCTCCTCCTTTTTCATCCGGGCTTGGGACCGGCATAGGCGGAGTTAGAACTCGAAGTTAAAGATTTAAATATTATGAATGGGATTGCTAGAGAGCTAGAACAAGTCAAAAGGAATTATGAGAAGTTGATGTCAGATTATGTAGATTTGAAACTAGAATCTGAAGATAATAAAATTCAACAGAAAATAGAAGCGGAAAAACAGAAAAAATTGATAATGAATCTTAGAGATAGAAAAGTCAGAAAGGGAAATAACAAGAATTGCCATTCTTTTAAAGGGAAACAATTTTGTCAAACTTCTCTGTATAATGTATCTTCTAGCCAATCTCACAGATCACGAGATTTTCATCAGAATAATTTTGGAAATAATCAAAGCAATAATTGTTATCATAATGGGAAATTTAGATCACAATCTTTAAATAACAGACAAGGTTATCAAAATAGACAGTATGGTCAATGGCACAATGGTAATGGTCATACTAACCGTGATTTTAACGTAAACAAAAATGTAAATACTAGCAATTTTGGGGATAATAACCAAAATCGATCGCTACGAAGATATAGATCTTCGAACCAGCCACGACAACACTCTAATGTTGCTTTGAGTGATACACATTCAAACAAGGAACAGGATAATAATGTTAATGCACATAGTGCTATGTCATGTTCTCTGGATTTCAAACAGGTCAAGTCTTGTGATGAGAGTAATACCCCATTCCAGCCCAAGGCGATCACGACGCTGCGACGCGGGCAAAGTATACCAAGCCTACCAGCGGCTTGTACGGCCACGTCGGCTACTGACTATGGAACAGGAAGCCTTAAATTAAATAAGGGTTTTATAAATGGCATTCCATGCTCTCTTTTATTTGATTCAGGCTGCAGTGCTGTGGGAGTGCGGAACTCTTTGGTCGACCCCGCCTGTGCAACTGGAGAGACCATCCAATGTGTTACATTTAGTGGGACAGTGGAAACATTTCCCACGGCTGTTATTGAGTTAACTACACCATTTTTTTCAGGAAAGATCCACGCCTGTCTTCTTCCGAATCCAATTTGTGATTTAATATTGGGTCGTATACACGGTATAAAAGATTGTACACCTCAGCAAATTGCTGAATGGGAAAAGCAGCATATACAGGATGCCTATGCATTTAAGTCTATACCTAGAGTTGTGTCACATACACATACTACTAACCTGTTATGTAATGCTAAGGTATTGGAATCTAGCATGGAGAACGATTCCATTGTTCATTACGCCACTGTTGCTAATTCGTTGCAACCTTTACGACATGCTTCTAGTCTTAAGAAGGAAAATAAGATTGCAACGCAACCTGTAAAGACTAGTAAGTCATATACCTTCCCTCGAATTGATCAGCAGTCAACTGATCGTAAGAAACAGGTTAAGTTTGTAAAAAAAGGAAAGGATGTTCCTAATAAAAATAATAGTTGTAACTCAGATAGGAAAAGTAATATCAATAAGGTTGTCAGTAAGGTTTTAACTTTGCCTAGCAAGCAGGTGTCTACGACATACCGTACACCTACACCTTTGTCTGGCATAAGTAATACTACTCAATTACAGGGGTATGGTACATTTAAGAACAATAATTCTACATGTAGAAATAATAAATATTATAATTTACCTCAAAGGACTAAGGTTACTCATCAACCTTACTCCCACTCTTGTGATAATGGTACCACTTATATTGGTAGAGGTGCATCTTCTCGCACCATCCTTGTGCAAAATCTGCCACAACGAACTACTTGGCAGGCACTAGGAGATTTTCTCAACCACACGGCAGACGTTAGGTTCGTGCGTCTGTTACCTCATATCAATAACAGGTATGGTTACGCCGTGGTTACTTTTAGGACCAATAGAGACGCTCGCATGGCTATCGAGCGGAACAATGGTGTATATTTCCACCACCATTCTCTCCGATTACAATTGGTTCCCGATTCTGCGTCACGCAGATAGTAACCTACTATATTGAATTTTGATATCACATTCTTTGATGACTCAGCCTATGCAGTCATCATTTCTTTCTTGTACTAGTTATTTGTTCTTTTTCTAGTTCTCATGAATTTTTTTTCAATGGAATTTTATGCCTTTCGGGTTAATGAATGCGCCAGCTACCTTTGTACGCATGATGCGCCGCATATTGTCTCATCGTCCCGATGTCATTACTTATATAGATGACATCTGTCTTTTTAGTGACTCTTGGGATGAACATATTCAGGGTTTAAAATCTTTACTTTCTACCTTACAGGATTATAACTTAACAGCGAAACCTTCAAAGGCTTTTGTCGGTTTTCATGACATCTCATTTCTTGGTCACCGTATAGGTCGCGGTTTAATGTATACAGAAGACAGTAACGTCTCTAAAATTTTAAACATCTCAGCACCTAAGACAAAAAAAACAAGTGAGGTCACTCTTAGGACTAATACAGTTCTATTCTAAATTCATCCCTCATTTGTCTACTATAACTGCACCTCTTTCGTCTTTACTGAAGAAGGGCACACCTAATGTAATAAAGTGGTCGCAGGATCACCAAACGGCGTTAGACTATATAAAACAAATTTTTTCAAATAAGCCTTTTTTAAGGTTGCCTAACAAAGATCTCACCTTTCTTCTTCGCAGTGATGCTTCTTCCTACGCTATTGCGGCAGTTTTGATGCAGGAATACGGAGGCACCTTATTTCCTGTTATGTACGTATCCAGAAAGCTTACAACTAGCGAGATAAATTACTCCGTTCTAGACAAAGAGCTCCTTGCTCTTGTCTGGGCAATCACAAAACTGGATCGTTATCTCCTCGGATCACACTTTGTGGTGGAGTCTGACCAGAAAGCTCTTACCGCATTGAATACAGGGAACGTTAAGTCATCAAAGTCAGCGCGTTACGCTATAGCTCTTCAACCGTTCCATTTTGAGATACGAGCTATTCCTGGAGTGCAGAATGTATTTGCAGACTGTCTTTCAAGATGCCCTAGTGAACTTGGTGAAACTAAACTACTTTTAGATGGAGAAACGTCCTCACCGAAACATGAATAACTTTGTACAGTGTCATTAATTGTACATCTGTGAAGACTATGTATAGTTTTGCAGTATTCGTATAAATATAACTTTCAGAACATACTTACATATGGATTATAACATTATTTCTTGTGAAGTAACGTTTTATTAGAACGGGAACAGTGATATTAAAGTAACATTTTTTTTTTTTTTGTAGTATGGAAACATTGGAAAAAAGCAACAAATAGACATTCGTTAGTGTTATGAAACATATTACACTACATATCGTGTTCGTAAACTTATTTCGTGCATGGAACATTAGGAACATATTCTTGTTGACTCTAAATAGTTCTGAACGAATATTCACAATGACTGAAATTAGAATTACTTAGAATAAATTACTAGTTATTTATTTATGTGTAATTAAGTACTAGAATTAGATTAATTCAATTTAATCGATTTAATTGATTATGAATCACACATCTACTAACGTTATTAGTGTCTCGCAATACGTGTAGTCACGTATTCCACTACATGATATTTTACTTTTAGATAACTAGTCAAACTTACTAGTGTTAGATATCAGTAAGTGCATTGCTTCTTAAAGTGTTTAATTTTGCATTGCTTCATTTTTGCACATTGTATTTCAAAATTTTCTGTTTCACTGATTCTTTTATCATTGATTATCATCAGTGTTGCTGTTCATTTTTATTTTTTGACATCATATGTTTCGATTTTCTTTTGAAAAACTTAGTTGAATTTTATTATCATCTTTTTTGTTGATTTTTCATTTTCATTTTCAACTTCTTTTTACTTCGAATATTACCACATCGTTCCAAAGTAGGTCGATGGTGGATGTGTGCTTTAATGCATACTGTCATTTAGTTATATTAATTTCAAGTCAATATTCTTTTCTTAATATGATAACTTTATGCATTGTATATATTGTTGTAGTTTTGACTCACCTCTCTCGAGTAATTAGTTCGAAAAAAATTAATAGAATTAATTTTTTTAAGGGGAGGTAATAAGGGAGCTGTTACGTACATTTATTACCTAAGGGGGTAGTCGTCGGTCCTACCAAATGTACGCACCAGTCTTGAGATAGCTATATTATTTGTGCGTTCGATTGATTCACGCACTGACGTGCACAATGCTGTGTGAGTTGCTTTGGACGCACGTGTAACCTAGTTGAGTAGTTTGTGACGTCAGGTTTTGAAGTGGAAACATGGAACTGGCTTGTGTCCATGATTGTAATTTTATATTGTGTATCCAATGGCATGTTGAAGGAAGCCATTTATTATTGTGATTTGTATTGGTCTTCAGGTCGAAGCCAATCGCAGTTATGTCACTAAGTTATCGCCCACTTCTTATTTTAATGCTGCATAAAAAGGCCGCTCTACTACTAATCTAGCGGGAATTTTATCATTCCTAGAATGGATCTACAGAGTCGCTTGCCTTTAAGATTTGGATCGTAGACGGAGAATTCCTACGAGTAGAAGAAGTTATATTGTTTACCTTATGCACATGTTTTAAATGCCGTACATGCTTCAATGCCAAAGTCGTGGCATGGATGTAAAAAGAGAGGTTAGCCAACTGAAAGCCTTTAACTGATAGGATTATCGTATATGACTTTGTGTGAAATTATATGATGTACAACGCTATGTAGGATGAACGTCTGGGAATTTTAACAAATGTAATATGGAAGATTTCATCCCAGAGTATGAATACGTTACCATGATAGACGTCCTTGAAAGAAGGTCAACGGTCGTGACTGAGAAGGATATTATACGGTAACAGTTTTGTAATCCTTAGTCTATGGACAGAGGTCTTTACTAGAAGAGAATCTTCAGGAACTTTAGCAGCAATAATTAATATGTTGTCGTGTGATCTTTGCGCCTGTGACGATGTCCGTCTTGTCCACTTCGTGTCCTGGTGAATAAAATCTATGTAAAGTTACCAACGACTTGTGTGCTGCCAATACTTGACCAGTTCACCCAATTCAGGATACTTGTTGGTTTTCGTTTGAAAAACATTGTTGACATTTATTCCGTTGTAACCATTCGCGTTTCAATTCATCACTATGAAAACGACGCCAACAACTATCTGATGCCTGTACAAGATTATTGTTTTGCCAACTGTATTCTGCATGATTTTTGTATAAGCCATGTTCTTATGGTATGTTGTGTATCCAGTAAAGGTTTATAGAATAGATAATCTCCGGTATGGTAGAATTTGATGAAATTGATGTAATGTTTATCAATTTTTTTTTTTTTTTTTTTTTTTTTTTTTTTTTTTTTTTTTTGTAATTAGAGTTGCATCATTTTTGCCACATGGCTGCTGTTGTATTTTTCTAGCAACTCGGTTCTATTGTAATTTTTCTTTGTATTTGTTTTGTTCAGCATGTTATTATTGATTATTTGTAGATGGCATATTTTCACACTGATGCTATAGATTTTGCCCACACATGTAATCATAGGTTTTGGATGGTGGGTTCCTGATATCTACCACCCATCCAGTGAAAAACTATGTTTTTCACTTGGGGAGGGAGGGGTGGATGTCACGAACGGGTTATAGAATGAATGTCAGTACTCATGCTCCGACGGGAGCTAGAGGTATTTATGTAAGTTGTGAGTTGAAGCGAGTGAATGTTAAGTTTGACTGTGGGCATGAATGCATTAGTAGCAGTAAGCGCTAATGCCGAGTTCACGGGCATGACTGGGTTGTTGTGAACGAAGTGGTGGTGAAGACTGGTCAGGTATGAAAAGGGTCATGTGTTGGTAAGGGATTCGAGAGAGAGATTGGAGCGAGGAGAGATTATGTGGAGAGTGAAGGCGAATTGGATGACGAAAAGTAGAAAATATATTGAGATATAGTGAAATTCGTTCCATTAGATGATGTTCCAATTATGCACATCATACATTGTGGTTTTCTTGTGATTTATGGCCAAAGCGGCAGTCTGCCTGTGTTATTGCGTTTATGCTCAAGTTTGTGACATAAAGTTGTCGGATATCGTGCCTACTTGTGGAGTTCAGTGAGTTAACATTAGCTGTGAATAACGAGCCATGTTTGTCGCTCCATGTGTAATGTAATACATATTTGTCAATGTGCCCACACAGCTAAGCACGTGGCAAAGATGTTTATAAATGTAAAGTTAATTTATGCTGTTATTCTATGAAAGGTGTATTTTTATTTTTTTTAATTGTCGTGTTCTTCATTGTATTTATTTTTAATGCTTTTTAAACACAGAATGGAGGCTGATGAAACAATTGCAGACAAGAGACGGAGAAAGAGCTGAATTAATGAACATTAACAAGCCTTTATGATTAGATTCATTGAAAAGATTGTGTTGAGTGGGTCTCACAGCTAATAGCGAGGTGTTGAAAGCATCGAAAACTCCTGTCGAATTTTTTTTTTTTAAAGAGATAAAAATCTTTTCCGTTGCGATAAATGGTGTGCAATAATTGAAATTTTTTTTAATTACTTGAGCCTGTGCTGAGCCCGAGCCACTGGCACCATAGTCAGAATCGCAGCTAGAGAGGAAGCGCATGGAGCGGCCGTGCCGCTGATCACCTACCCAAAAAGTGGCGCCTTTAAAATTTTATTTTACACTTACCTACCTTGGCACCCGCACAAACGCGCATATTCATCAGAATTGTAAGTGTAAAAAAAAAAATGCAGACAACTGTAGACAATTCACAATAATTCAATATGTGTGACGACAGCTATTGGTAGGATTGTCTTCCCCTGTCCTAGTATAGCAATATAACACATTATTAGACCTAAAGGTCTTTTAATTTTGGACATGCGCCCTAATATAACCGACTAAGTTGAACAGCACGCGCCTCGTCAAAACGAAACAAAATTGTATTTTACAAAAAAAAAAACCTCTGCTATAGTTTTGAATAAAATTTAAATAAAATTACGCCTTTTCACAAAATCACATCTTGTGCATTTTTAGCCTTTAAAATGGCTGCCCCCATGGATTAAACCGAGTAGCGTGGTTAGTTGTGAAACTCATTTTTTTTTTTTTTTTAAAGCAGTCGTATGTTGTTTCCATTCATTTTATGTTTGTTCTGATAAGGAATTGTAAAGCGGACTAAAAATCAGAAACTATTTGGGTGTAACAAAGACGAAGACAGACGCAAATCACGTAAAAAGATCGTCAAAATATGCCAGGTTTGATGCCTATTTTGCATTCGACACTCTCCCGATGACTTATGCACTAGCTGTGGAACATTCTGAAGATTTGCGACGCATCTGCAGCCCAGGGGCAGGAGGCGATGCACCGGCTGTCACGGCTACGCAAGAAATGAAACCCTCTGAAGACTTGCTATGTACCATTGTTGCGTCCTTTTGGCGCGTGTAATTTAAATGTGGGGGCACATTTGAGTAAGTATATATATATAATTCATTATTTGCGCACGGTCGGGGAGATTAGTGGGAAAAAAGGCGCAACGCGGTGCGCGAAGGGATGAAAAGAAAAGGAGAGAGAAATGACGTAGGAGAGACCTGATGGCCATGACCGGTGTCGGTCATGTATTTTTGTGAACTATTGTTCAAGCTTGCCCAGATATTGGGAAGCCTTCATAAAGTATTCAAAGTCTCCGGAGAGGAGCACAGTTGTATCGGCCAAGGTAGGGCGATATGTGTACATTAATTATATGATATTTTCTCGTCAGTCCTTCTGACGTGTTTCGATCTGGCTGGACCTCAATACGAACCACAGGTCGTATTTCTAGTGGGTTCCAGACGTACCCAGAATATTTTGAAGGTTATTATTGCATTTTTTTTATGGATTACTTCAGAAGCCCCTTCGTGGCGTGTAGGCTCGAATCAAGCCAAGAAGAAATTATTACCATGAAGGTCGGTCACCGTCCTTGAAGGGTCGGTCCTTATTATAAGATGTTGATCAAGCTCATGATTAATAGAAATTGGAAAGAACGAGAACAATATGAACTGTCATATCCCAGAAGTAATCTACGTTGTTGATGCATGCTTATGAATATTACGTTTGAACTTGTACTAACGTCTGTAATAAATTGTCTGCGTCTTCGTCAAGAAAATGGACTCGACTTACATCCTTTTATCAGTTGTGGTCAGTACTTCAGACTACACCCTTGTTTCATAATGTTGAATTTGTGTCGGCCATATATAAGCCCGACTGAAGTTGATAACAGTTAAATTAACTTTATTGACAGTTGTTAACCACGGCATATTATTACAACCCATACACCATGTATGCAGCATAGTCTATAACGACTTCAACGGTGAATAAAGTAGACTCTACATCTACTAGACTCTACAACCATCTAACTGATGTGGCCGCAAAGGTAGTTGGGAGCCGCGGTAGCGCTGTGGCTTCCTAGCTCTGTGGTCCATGGTTCGATCCCCGGTTGAGGTGGGATTTTTTTAGACCGCAAATGGCTCCGGGGTCATGAATTGGGTACCAGAGCAACTTCTAGGAAGGTTAAGGCGGCCGGCGTGATGCTGACCACATCACCCCTGGTGTGCCGATGGTCAAGAAAATATGGGCCTAACACCATATTCCCAATATGCCTCAATAGGCGTGTAACGGGATCCTTTACCTTTTTTCCTTACAGGTAGTGGAAGTGAAGTCCTTACAAGACCTAATTACTTCATCTGTCATGCAGATGGCACAAATGACAGAGTAAGACTCTATGTTATCCTCGATGCACACCCAACAGAGTCACACTAGCTTTGTAAATACACATGTAACACCTGATCCACTACGTGCTCTGCTTGAAATGGGGCTTTGTCAGGCAGGGATTAAAGATTATTTTAAAATTTTCTCAAAGATAAAGCTGGACATCATTTCAGTGCAACGTGGTACAAACAAAATGAGGAAAAAATGTTCGTACAATCGACCGACAGTGGCTTGTTTATTCAACAAGAGCAAACACTATGATTTTTTTTTTTTTTTTGTTGCCAGCTGAGGTTTTTTTTCCAATCGGTCGCATGCTTGGAATAATTGAAAGACTGGTTGCAACAATGTTGCTAAAGTACGCATGCAATTGACAAACATGAAAACATAAAATCAGTCAATAACCACAAAAACAGCAAAGAAAGAACTTTCTCTGACCAAATTCAATTTGTTCAACTACAGAACAGTCTTCCTGGCAATCTAACGGTAGAAAGGAAAAAAAGGAAAAATAGAATTTTTTACGATGCGTTACGATGACGTTCTCATTTTGGGACTTGTTACGGGTTGCCTGCCCTTGTTCTGCAGTAGTGGTCCAACAGTGGCCAAAACCTAGAGTAACTAATGTGGGTCTTCAAAGGTGTCTACCTTCGCACAAGGTTACTCTTGGCAGAGTTGTAGATTGAAGGATAATGATGCTTCTACCTCAAAAGTCAAGAACAATGCTGAATTAGTCTGAGCAAGTTAACTTTTTATCTGATCCGCTGCCTTTTGTGAAGGAGTATCTTATAATTAGCTAGTTCAAACCCGCAGCTGATGTAATTCGGCGAAATTCCTTTTATTAGCTCGATATATATATATATATATTTTTCTGTCCAGGGTATTTTCAACATTATATATATATATATATATATATATATATATATATATATATATATATATATATATATATATATATATATATATATATATATATATATATATATATATATATATATATATATATATATATATATATATATAATGTTGAAAATACCCTGGACAGAAAAAAAGACCAACAGAGAAGTATTGCACTCACTAAACGTACAGGAACATTGGCTCCTAAATACCATCGCAATAAGGAAGCTGAAATTTTTCAGATGGAACGTATGGTCCCTTTGAAAAATTGGAAGGGGTCGACCTAGACGACGGTGGACCCAGGACATCACAGAGAGTCTGAACTTGTCTTTGGCTGATGCAGGTCGACTTGCCCAGAATCGTGATGCGTTCAGAGCAGCTGTAATGGAGACAACGTTCTGGAAAGAAGACGTCACATGATGATGATGATGATATATATATATATATATATATATATATATATATATATATATATATATATATATATATATATATATATATATATATATATATATATATAACAAGAAGAAAAATCCATTTTTAATTTGATTTTCTATCTTATGGCCTGATGATTTCCACGTTGTCTATGTATTTTTTTATGTGGAAAAAAAAACATGTTTAATCTTATAACAAGTTGATCTGAAGCACATAGGTTTATGCGTACTTCTCTGTTTTCATTTATTGTCCATGTTATTCCATGCAAACCCAACCCCTGCAGACCCAAGCAGAACAGTCCCAACTAAGACGGTTTGGCCTTGTCTGCAGAATGGGAGAAGATCGGCATCACGACAAGTATGGGAAACTAACAGCCAGGGATTCAGACCTCCAGGAAGACCCAGAGTCCGCTAGGAGAATAACATTAGACAATCTCTGAAGGACCGAGGACTAGAATGGAGTCAGGCTGGGGGAAGACAACCAATAGGATAGTATTGCGCTCTCTCTGGCAAACCTCTACACCCCAAGGTAGAATATGAATGACTAAGTAAGTAAGTCACCCGTGTGTTACCGGGGCCCGAAAGGGGAGCAAAGAATAGTAACACCATGCATGTCGTAAAAAGCGACTAAGGAGGGTTGGGCATGGGCTGGTTACCATATCCCGTAAAAAACGTTTTACCAAACAACTTCAACAAACATGGACAAGTTAAATACAGGGGAGGGGGGGGGGGGGGGGGGGAGAATAATGTTGCGCCTCTTTTTGCGCACCGCAATGTGTTCATGATTTTGAACCATCGTGGTGCTCAACAAGTACGTCGCTAGATTGAAATGACGTCAAATAATATAATTACGTAGACGTGCGTGAAGGGTAACGACAGTTGACTTTTGGAAGTGTATCCAGCCGAAATGGCTGTGTTTCATGTGTGTCCCTGCTGATATTCTGTCGCATAGAAATTTATGATCAATAAATTTTTTATATTCTTTCTTTTCTACCCGTGTCCTCTACTTTGTTATCGCTCTTTTATCCTTTTCCTGGGTTTTTTTCGCATTCGTTCGTTTGCGACAAAATATATTTTCCCATTCTGACTTTGCCGTTTCTTTTCTCATACTGGTAACGCATCGTATTGCATAATCGTGTCAGTCCCTGGACGAGACGAAATACTGTGAAATTCGTCTCGATAGACATGGGATGGCAGACATATCGTCTAACATTTTCATCTGACAGGGCGCTCTACGGTTAAGTTTCTCGGCATGAGGTGTGGAAACTGCCATCTGCATAGCTCAGGACTGAGAATAGTTAGACGGAGGTGTCAAAGACGCGTTGTGGCAGTTATGGCCTTGTAACAGTCCTATTTCATGACTACCAGGAATGTAACGATATCTTTTCTGTGTACTGTTATTGTATAGATGTGTTGATGCGCCACTAGAATGTTGAAGGCTGTACGATCTACCCCAATGTTCCTGCACGGTGTTACTGTAGGTTTCTGTGCGTACGTAGTCAGTACGACCTGGGCCAAATAGCGTTGTTGTGCATGATTAGCTCACCAGGCGTTGAGGCGCTAACAGGGTGTCATGTTGACATTCAAACATCATACATCTCTTGAATGTGAAGTACTCGAAGTTTGTGTGGGTTGATAAGTGATGTGGGTGTGTAGACAACACGAATGCGTTTAGGCTCTTTGACAGGTAAACAATGCACCCACTCACTCACATGCAGTAGTCAGTAATTGTTGCAACTGCTGGAACTTTTCAACCATTTATTTACGAGACACAGTGACATCAACAGTTACAGTCAAATGGACGAGGATCAAGGACATCATATAAACTGGAAATGACTGGCAAAAACATTTGGCATTATAAAGCTTGAACTACTCATCTTTCAGGACGTTATCGACAATGGTCTGTCCTTTAACACATAGTTCATACTGCAGCTCACGTACCACTGACTCAGCGCGTCAGGTACTTTAAACAACTCCGCCGTACCAAAAGGCGAGTTCTCAATTGCATAATAATAATGCTGTAATTCATCTAGCATAATACGCCAGATACATCTTCTTCTGCTCAAAGATATCGGCCGTAATGTCGGGCCTCTATAATAATGTAAACAACTGTGTATTCTTCATAGGCAGGCATAATCATCCATACCGAAACATACCGCCAACATGCGGTTTTCATAATAGTATATCTTCACTGGGCTTCTGTATGACAGTTAGACAAATAGTCTTAGTTGGCTACATCGAGCACAAATAATGGACTCTGCATCTCAAAGGACTGTGAGCTCTACTCACAGATTGCCACAAAATGTTCTGCAACTTAGGCATAATAATTAAGTTTCTGTTACCTTTGACAGAA
The DNA here is from genome assembly GCA_024509875.1 of Oreohelix idahoensis. Taxonomy (NCBI): domain Eukaryota; kingdom Metazoa; phylum Mollusca; class Gastropoda; order Stylommatophora; family Oreohelicidae; genus Oreohelix; species Oreohelix idahoensis. The sequence goes on from JAMPIV010007061.1 coordinate 94,792, forward strand.
TCCGAGAAATACACAAATAACAACTGTCGTCATTATTGACGAACAGAATAACTCTGAGGAGAATCACTGACATCACAGTCACACTGAAGACTATCTTTCCCCCAGATAATGCAGAGAAGTACCACGGACATACTAGTCCGGTCAGAACCCAGATCATTACTCCCTGACGGAAGTCTCTCCGTTCGCGCTCAAAAAACTTGCGCATGTGTAGACAGCACAGATCTGAGAACAGCTAACCCCGACTTAAGACAGGTCAACAACAATGAAAAAACAAAGGGAAGATAACCCCAACTCAACCTGTCCCAGGGAGTTCATAAAAAGTTCTCTAACTTAGATCATCAAAAGTATTAAATAGAGTTACGTCTTATGATACCGTCAAAAACGACAGCAACAGATTACCGCACCCTCCGGATAAAAAAAAAATTAACCACTTTTTTTTGTTGGAAATACATCAATGAGCAAGATACAACATGCTCATAACGCATGAATGATGAGCCGATGAAACAAACAACATAAAATAATGTCTTAATGACAGGCTCAATCGACGCACAATAGAGCGTCTAGTGAGAACAAAAAATCACCTCACAAGATAAGAGAAAATATTTTCTCCAAGTAAAACATATCCGGAAGGTACCATCAAAGAAACCTCAGTTGCTGGCGATGCTAACAAAAATCACATACATATAAAAAAAATGCAATATTATAGCAATGCGAATGACAACATATATCGAGAAGTCATATGAACATATAAATCTATCGAAGTCTCATGCTATATAATCACTATTATCTAATGGATGGCCATAACAAAATTTGTAAAGTCATTATACATACATATGACAATACAAGAGTACAATCTAACTAATAGAAGATGGCATCCACAGTACAAAACAATGCTGTATCCCGAAGATCAATGTAAGCAGCATCCAAATAGTATGTAAGGGAGACATATGGCATCATCATGATTCTCAAAAGCACTCCGTACCTGGTACTAGTTTGCACTGAGAACAATATAAATGACACAATTAGTAACATGCTATAATGTACTATAATTACTACTACATGTCTAAGTATTACATGTGGCCGCATTAATTTTTTTTGACCTTTATATTATGTCAACTCAACCTTCTCCATTACACCAAAGATGGTAATAGAGAAAAAAAAACAATTAATTTACCACTCTAAGGTGAAAACAAATGTGTTAATATATATTGTTATAGTGAAGAGACATAAGTCTAGAAGTGTATCAGGAAAAATCTAGGACACAAGACTTAAGTGGACTCATGTGGGCATCTAGACAGTATGTCTGCCATCACATTATCCAAACCACGGATAGCTCGTACCGTGAAATGAAAAGGTTGAAGAGCAATAGCATATCGAGTAGATCTCGAGCTCTTCAAGTTCTTACACTGAATAGCTGTAAGAGCTTTTTGGTCTGTTTCCACAATGAAATGCGCACCAAGAAGGAATCTTTGTAACTTAAGGATTGACCAAACCATAGCCAACAATTCACGGTCTAAAACCGAGTAATTCCTTTCTGCCGCATTCAGTTTCCTAGAGATATACATTACAGGATGCAGAGTTCCTGAATACTCCTGCATTAGTGCCGCTCCGATCCCTGTGGATGAGGCGTCACTACGAAGAACAAAAGTCTTATCAGCAATAGGTAGCCTTAAGATAGGTGGGGATGAGAACAAATTCTTAATCTGATCCAATGAAGATTGACATTCTTGGGACCAGCGCACCATGTTAGGAGACCCTTTCTTCAATAGGGTTGAGAGTGGTGCCATTATAGAGGATAGATTCTTAATGAATCTTCCGTAGAATTGTATTAATCCCAAGAGACTACGTACTTGTTTTTTTTTTGTCTTAGGAACAGAGATATTTAATATCTTAGAAATGTTTTGGTCCTCTGTCTTCAATAGACCATGACCAACACGATGACCCAGGAAAGAAATTTCACTAAACCCAACATAGGCTTTAGAGGGTTTTGCAGTCAAATTATGCTCGCGTAGAGTAGACAGTAATTCATTTAAACCCAAATAGTGATCTTCCCAAGTATTACTGAAAAGACAGATGTCGTCTAAGTATGCAATGACATCTGAACGATATGAGAGAATTCGACGCATCATGCGTACGAAAGTAGCTGGGGCGTTCATAAGCCCGAAGGCATAAAATTCCACTGAAACAAACCCCTAGGTGTTGAGAAAGCAGTGAGAGGTTTGGCGCGTTCAGTTAACGGAACTTGCCAATAGCCTTTCGACAAGTCAAGTTTAGTAAAGAATCGAGAGTTAGAAAGTCTAGTAAGTAGATCTTCTAATAAAGGCATAGGTTCAGCATCGAACTTCGTAACTTGGTTCAATTTGCGATAATCGACGCAAAGGCGTATGTTATTGTCTTTCTTTCGAACAATAACCATGGACGAAGAGTATGCTGAAGTGGATGGTTCAATTATTTTCAATTGTATCATTTCATCCAATTCTTTCTCGACTTGTGCTTGAAAATGAATAGGAATAGGATAAGGTCTTACTCTGATCGGATTATGATCAGTAAGTATAATGTCATGTGCAATGACATGTGAGTGTCCAGGAATGTCGGTAAGGACATCCTAAAATGATTGTAGCGTAGAGGATACTTGTCGCTGATCCTCAGAATATAAATTAGCAGAAACAGTAACGTTTTTCCATGATTCCGTAGAAGTAAGTGGAATCACAGGAAGAGGTAGATTAACATCTGAAAAAGTAGTTTCCTCATCCTGTATAACTGACAGGGATGAGATATGACCTTGTTGGACTGGAGAATCGTCCGTCGCCTGGAAAATAGGCTGCAAATAGTCTGGTCGTTCATGATATTCCGTAAGCATATTTATATGGAAGGTTTTATGCCTTCCATCAATATCGACAACATAGTCGACATCGGAAATTTTCGAGACTATTGTATATGGGCCTTTCCATGCAATAAGAAGTCTGTTCTCCCTAGAAGGAAGTAAAACAAACGCTTTGTCTCCAGGACAAAGTTGACGTAGGCGTCTCTTCTTATTAGCAAATCGCCTTGCCTTTTCTTTAGCAAATTCGGATGAGGAAGTTGCTAGCTTGCATGCTTCAATAATCTTTTGCCTGAGAGCAATGACATACTCATATGAAGATTGTGTGTCATTGTCGATATTATCAGCAGTTATAAGATCATGAAGTAAAGACATAGGACCGCGCGGTCGCGCGCCAAAGACAAGTTCAAAAGGAGAAAATCCTGTATGTTCGTTGGGGACCTCTCTATAGGCAAAGAGAGCCGCGGGTAGAACCCTGTCCCAATCCTGAGGATGATCCTCAGTTATCTTCCCAAGTAAGTTCTTGAGTGTTCTATTAAGACGTTCAACTAACCCATTAGACATTGGGTGATAAATACTACTCAAAGATCTTTTAATGTGCAGAGTAGACATTACCTGCGACATTGTGTCTGATATCAATTGTGTGCCATGGTCTGACAATATTTCTCCGGGAAAACTCAAACGAGAGAATATAAGCCAAAGAGCGTCTGCGATATCGGCAGTGGAGATGCTCTTAAGAGGTATAGCCTCTGGCCAACGCGTGCACATGTCAACGCACGTAAGGATAAATTGATGTCCTCTGGCCGATTTAATCTTAAAAGGGCCAATGATATCTATGGCCATTTTCTGACACGGCCGAATAGGAATGTCTGCAGCCTGAATAGGTGCAGATGCCGTGGACCTTTAGATTTGACCTCTTGACATATTTTGCAAGACCGGCAATAAATTCGTATGTCTTTATTGACAAATGACCAAAAGAAAGACGCCAGAACTCTCGACTTAGTTCGGGAAAAACCCATGTGTCCAGCACACTGAGAATCGTGTGCATGTTGAAGAATTAGGGCTCTCATACTCTTGGGCACGAGAATTTGAGAATGCATAGACGTGTCTGAGTGTTGTACCATACGCACTAGTATACCATTCTTCATAGTGATATATGATTTGCGATTTGTATTCTGATTCGGATCACCGTTTTTAGCGAGAAGAAAGAATTTCTTTAAAGACGGGTCTTCTTCTTGTAGTTTCACAAACGAGTCATGCGAAATCACCAAGTGATCCTCTTGGCTATGTACTTCATTAACTTCAGTAGATGAAGTTTGAGGAATAAGAGCTTGTGCTCTTGTTACCACTGCATTGGCTGTTTGGATATTCCGTTCTTCCCAGGCAGCAATTTGCTGCGGGGTGCATTCCTTAACCCCGTGAATACGACCGATGATAAGATCCGCAATAGGATTAGGTAAAAGACACGCGTGGACATCTCCCGTAAAGAAGGGAGTAGCAATGTGAATAATAGCAGTCGAGTAATTTTCTACTGTGCCACCAAATATCACACATTTAACCACCTTTCCCGTGGCACAGCGAGGATCTATGAGAGATTGCTTAACCCCAATAGTAGTGCACCCAGAATCAAAAAGCACGGAGACTGGATTACTATCCACTAGACCTTTATGCAAGATAAGCAATCCTCTCCCGTCATGCGCAACTGCAGCAGGAAAAGCGGGAAGAGGGTGACCACAACTTAAAGTAGTTACCGTGGTCGGTTCGAATAATGTTGTGCATTGGGGGCATTGAAATGCTCTCCCAAAATCAAAAGCGGAAGAAGTGATAGCATTAAAATTTTTATTATCGTTCACTTGATTACAGACACCATGAGGCTCTTGTTGTACAGAGTTTCCCTGGTGATGTGATCTCTTTTTGTTGTGTTGAGATCTACCGAGATTATTATTTCCTCTGAAATTGTCATTATTAGATCTATTGTAACCATTATTCTGGTTTGAATCACCATTATTATAGTCACTATTATCATATTCCCGTTGGCGAGAATAATTATATTGTGTTCGTGGAGAATAGCTAGGATAGTTCCTATAGTGGCTACCCTTGCGAAAGTGTTTATAATTGTTGAACCCATAATTACGAGGACTATCAGCTCGTCTCCAGTTCTTTGAAGAAAAACCTTTGTGTGATGGATTGCTTTGATATTGAGTGTAATTCTGATTACTCTTCCTATTAAAGTTTTGTTGAGCACCTTGAAATTTACGATTGAAGTTAGGGCCATATGGTGCTGCAGAAGCAACTGGCAACTCTTCCTTCACCTTAGAATTGCTAACAGTAGCATGGGGATGCGCAGTGACGTACTGGCAACAATATTCTTCCATGTCTTTTATGTTCTTAGGTTTACGCTCATGAAGAAAAGCAAGGAAAGACTCATTGACAGATGACATAACTTTATCTCGAAGTAATAAGTCCATAAGGGCTTCATATGTTTTGTCTGTTTTAGACAGCTCAATCCAACGTGTGAATGTAAGACGTATCTTCGTAATAAAGTCAGAAAACTCTACTCCAGTTTCTGGTAGCATTGTCCTAAAACGAAGACGATAATCTTCTTCTTTTAGTTGATATCTTTTAAGTAATGTTGCCCTGACAACATCATAGTTAGTTCTGTCAGGTTCCTCTACTGCCATTACAGTACTTAATGGTTCACCTGAAAGTAACTCCATCAATTGTCCGACATATTGTTCCTTATCTACCTTATGCGTTACGCATGTTAATTGAAATCTATCAAGGTAGAACGTTATGTCGTGCTTTAGAGGGTTGAAAGGAGGTAATTTGACTTTATAAGTATTCTCCTTTATCTTACCCGAAGTTGATTGAGGAGCACTCATATTCATCAACTTTAATTTCTCTAACTCCAAAGATAAGAGTTTTTCCTCATGTTCCATTTTTGCTTTTCTTTCTTCAGCAGCAGCTTGAAGTTTCCTCTCTTCAGCAGCAGCTTGAAGTTTCCTCTCTTCAGCAGCAGCTTGAAGTTTCCTCTCTTCAGCAGCAGCTTCTCTGTCTAATCTTTTATTCTCAGCTTCAGCAGCAGCTTGAAGTTTTCTCTCTTCAGCATCTCTTTCTAATCTTTTATTTTCAACTTCCATCTGGAATTTCCTTTCATCTGCCTGCATTTGCAATCTTAAATTCTCAGCTTCTGCTTTCTTTTGTTCAGCTTCTATTTTCTTTTGTTCAGCTTCTATTTTCTGTCTTTCACTTTCCATTTTCTGTCTCTTTTCTTCCGACTTCAGTGCCTTGGCATATTGAACAGTCGCAAATTCTTCCAATTTCTCACCAGTCTTGCCAAGGGATTTCCCTTGCTCAATATAATACTCTAATGTAGACATTCTGTCTAATAATGTGAGATCAGACTTGAAAAATTAAATAAATTACCTTATCCCAACCTCAATGGGAGACAAGTCTGTAATACTAGACTTGTATACTCACTTCACTTTATTCTATCCCAATCTCCGTGGGAGACAAGTCTTTTAATCAAAAACGTGTATAATCACCTTGTTTCTCTATAATAATATCATCATAAATAACCTCTATCTGAAAAGTGCATCATATTAATAATAATAGTCCATGACCAAGTATATATATATATATAGACTGTGTATGATAAACATGTATACGATAACAATACAAAGACAAGAATATAGAACAACCGAAAACGTTCGCAGAAGTCAAATAAACATTACAGCGAAACTAAGGAAAATATCACACAACACGTGATGATAACTGCGAATAATCAACAAAAACATATGACGCCACAATGTATAAACATAAGTGTGTATAAAACTTAATGAAAGGAAGAGGAGGCGGATAAATACCAACAAAACAATTGAAAACTAAAGAACAGAAAAAATATTCCAAAAACAACGAAAGGTGCACTTCGTCACAACTAAACGAAAATAGCAAATTCCACAAAGTGAAATTTGCACAGTCCCTATAGAACACTCACAATAAACCCTCGGTTAAGTGGGATATCTGTAGGAGTCGCCGACCCAACCAGACCCGCAGAAACACACACCAAAGAACATGTAACATAAAGTAGCATTACTAAAGTGTGTTGTAAGAAGGCTCAGTTATACACAATATAACGGTACAAAGTTTCCGAAAAAACAAACCGCCACTTATCTTTAGTAAAATCCTGGCCTTAGTCAACAATGGTGTATGACAGTATACAGCAATGCGAGGAAGCTCCACCGTTGAAAATTACAGTGACGAGACTTGTCAACAACAGCTGAACCTGTATGCAAACACGAGTCGTGATCGTTCACAATGAAGGACATCGACGAGTTTCAAACTGTTAAAGGTGTGTTGCTGTTATGTGCTGAACAGTATAAATCATCTTGTCCAGTTTCCAATGTGTAGTTCCACCATGAATGTGTGTTATCATCAGATAATGTCCTCAATCAATCCAATGCGCAGCTTAGACCCACTGATCTGGCCTACCACAAATGTAACGGTCCTATTTCATGACCACCAGGAATGTAACGATATCTTTTCTGTATACTGTTATTGTATGGATGTGTTGATGCGCCACTAGAATGTTGAAGGCTGTCCGATCTACCCCAATGTTCATGCACGGTGTTACTGTAGGTTTCTGTGCGTGCGTAGTCAGTACGACCTGGGACAAACAGCGTTGTTGTGCATGATTAGCTCACCAGGCGTTGAGGCGCTAACAGGGTGTCATGTTGACATTCAAACATCATACATCTCTTGAATGTGAAGTACTCGAAGTTTGTGTGGGTTGATAAGTGATGTGGGTGTGTAGACAACACGAATGCGTTTAGGCTCTTTGACAGGTAAACAATGCACCCACTCACTCACATGCAGTAGTCAGTAATTGTTGCAACTGCTGGAACTTTTCAACCATTTATTTACGAGACACAGTGACACCAACAGTTACAGTCAAATGGACGAGGATCAAGGACATCATATAAACTGGAAATGACTGGCAAAAACATCTGGCATTATAAGGCTTGAACCACTCATCTATCAGGACGTTATCGACAATGGTCTGTCCTTTAACACATAGTTCATACTGCAGCTTACGTACCACTGACTCAGCGCGTCAGGTACTTTAAACAACTCCGCCGTACCAAAAGGCGAGTTCTCAATTGCATAATAATAATGCTGTAATTCATCTAGCATAATACGCCACATACATCTTCTTCTGCTCAAAGATATCGGCCGTAATGTCGAGCCTCTATAATAATGTAAACAACTGTGTATTCTTCATAGGCAGGCATAATCATCTATGCCGAAACATACCGCCAACATGCGGTTTTCATAATAATATATCTTCACTGGGCTCCTGTATGACAGTTAGACAAATAGTCTTAGTTGGCTACATCGAGCACAAATAATGGACTCTGCATCTCAAAGACTGTGAGCTCTACTCACAGGTTGCCACAAAATGTTCTGCAACTTAGGCATAATAATTAAGTTTCTGTTACCTTTGACAGAATCCGAGAAATACACAAATAACAACTGTCGTCATTCTTGACGAACAGAATAACTCTGGGGAGAATCACTGACATCACAGTCACACTGAAGACTATCTTTCCCCCAGATAATGCAGAGAAGTACCACGGACATACTAGTCCGGTCAGAACCCAGATCATTACTCCCTGACGGATGTCTCTCCGTTCGCGCTCAAAAAACTTGCGCATGTGTATACAGCACAGATCTGAGAACAGCTAACCCCGATTTAAGACAGGTCAACAACAATGAATAAAACAAAGGGAAGATAACCCCAACTCAACCTGTCCCAGGGAGTTCATAAACAGTTCTCTAACTTAGATCATCAAAAGTATTAACTAGATTTACGTCTTATGATACCGCCAAAAACGACAGCAACAGGCCTGCGTCTTAGTTAAGTGTTAAGAGAGGAGAGGGGGAGACGGGGGTTTTGCGAAATAGCGCGCATCCTTTGTCTGTTTCATATATCTACCGAGTAACTGAAAGTTGACTTCATTCATACTCCTAAATCTGCAGTAGACAGATTACTCGTGCTAGAAGATATCTTGTATAGTGCAAAGTTCTGAGTTTCTTGGCAACATTTTGCCGAGTTCTAGACTACAATTATATTGAAGGATTCTAGTTCGTGATAATAATCTGTAGTTCTGTGTGGAGTGAAACTGGGGTGACCCAACTTTGCCAGCGTTGAGTACTGAGTAGTATCTGTGAAGAACATAAACATTTTATTCTTAAAAACCTGGGTGTATAAAGTAAAACCTGTCTGGCATTGCATTGGCATCCACAACGACAGGGTACCCATTCCATAAACTGTAAGATTTAAATAAAATAACGGGCCTATCGCGCCAGATTTAATTTCTTCCTGAGAGAAACCTCAAGTACATTTCAGCCCTTGTGACAAGCAAAATATTAATATCAGTAACATTCCGACGGAGTTGTGACTAGTGGTGATGTGACCAAATAAAGTCCTATACTGAGAGAAGGCAGTTACCTGACATTCCTAATTACTAGAAACCTAAGCTATTGACACTGTGCTCGATGTTAACGTTCGTGCCTGGACAATTTTAATGTGACAGAACCAGATATCCTAAAATAAGTATAACCAAGAAAACGTTCCCTGAAGTAGTGAATTCAACCCGTCTTTTGGAACTGGGGTTCTCTTGGCCAAGACTACCATTGGAGAGTCTGTATGTGCATGTCCTAAAAATTGTGTTTCCAGAAGTTGCTACCAAAGCTGTAAGTACGAATGAAAGCACGTGATCACGGATGACTGAATAGAGTGAATGCAGGACTGAGTGATTCCTTTATTGTTGTATTTTGGCACCCATTTTGCTGTCTTAAATTTCTTTATGCAAGTTTGTTTGTTGCTAACAATATTTTTCCTTAGGATAGATCAGAGTATCCAAGTCAGTTCATACCTTTAAAGGGAAATCTTAGACTAAATCATATGTATCCGTGACTCTTTGGGGCTATCACTTTTCTTCTAACAGGACTGTGGGCTATACATCGAGGGAAAAGATCATACCAACGGGTCTATCATTCTTGTAGCAATTCATTGACTTTATGACTATTTGTATATGTTTGATGTAATTTTATATGTTGTGATGGAAGTTTATTTTGATAATTAAACTTCACAATTAAACTTAATCAGTTCGTTCCCAAATATCTATATTTTCATTGTCATAGGTTCACGTGTTGTGCGTCTATTGTCGTCACTTATGTGTGTGGGTATGTGAGGACATATATATTAATATATATTATATTAGATTTATCTGACTAATCTAACTCTGTTGTAGATGATAGGCTGACTGAGAGAAGCTTCTCGAGTGTCAGAGACAGAATCTACTATATTTCCTCCACCTCACTCGTGAAATCTATTTCTATTTTTTTTACCTCCCACTGAGCTATCGATTATCTCTATGTCTATTCAGAAGGGACCAAACTAAGTCTTAATCACCTATCACAAATCTACGACAAATGTGGGCTCGTTTCCAGAAATTGAACTAAAAATCCTGAGCAAGGACGACAAATGTGGTCTCGTCCGTAGGATTTTTTTTTTTTTTGAACTTAGAATACGAAGACGAGCACGACAAATATCAGCTCGTCTGTAGGATTTCTTTCTTTATTCTGAAATAAAGTAAGACTGTGATTGTCTCGTGGTATTGTGTATCTTTAAAAATAACTATTCCCCTAGACTAACGATCTGTTTATGGGCGTGCTGACCACACAATTAGTAATTGGTTTTCTTCCACAGCATTATTGAGCATTATACATTTGAGTTAGAGATTGATTTTGTCGGAATATATGTTAATTAATGATTTGTAATATTAAACGCTGAGAAAGTTTGTGATTGTGTAACAGTCACAGGGTTCTGAAGAAGTAGGTGTTTGAGCTAAGCTAAGGAGTGCGTTCAGACAATTACGTTCTGTTAATTGCCTCCCTTACCCTAACTGACTTTATGGGTGAACTTGTAGTGGACTTAAAATTAAGGGAATTTTTTTTTCTCCTTAAATTTTTTGTAAAAATTATTTTGTTTCCACTGTAGCAACTTATTTTTGTTAGTGATTAATCTCAACTACCAGTTAATTGGCGTAGTCGTCTGCATTAGGTGCTTAATTGCCGATTAATAGCAGCGATAGTTAGACACTATATCATAGGAGGAGGTATCCCAGGTTAAAGTATATCATCTTTTGTTTTGGTATTTTCTCGCAAGTGGTAAGGAACCAGTGTATCCTTTTTCTGATTTCTTTCTCGACTAGTCTCAGTCACTAATTTACAATGGCAGAGAGGGCGAAGCTTAGGCAGATCCTCAGGGACGAGGCAAGAGAAGACGGTTTGGACGGAGAACATGCGAAAGCTTTTGTCAGGGACGAACTTGAAAGATATGATGCGGAGAAAAAAGAAGCGGAAGACCGTCTATACAACAGAAGAAGATGGATGAGGAAATAGAAATTCGCAGGATGCAGCATGAGAAAAGAGAGAAGGAGAGACAGCATGAGGAACGAGAGAAGGAGAGACAGCATGAGGAAAGAGAAAATGAGCAACGACGACAGCACCGCTATGTCTTTCGCTCTAGAATCTTTCCCTTGTCCTAATGAGAAGATTGACACGTATCTAGAAAAATTTGAGAAAATTACAACTCTGTACGGTTTAGAGAGGTCGCGTTGGAATATGAAGCTTTCTCAGGCTTTGAAAAGTAGTGCGTATGATGTTTACGCTGAACATGAAAGCAGCCAACAAGACAACTACGACGTCTTGAAGAAAGCGTTACTGGAGCGTTTTGAAATGAACGCGCGCAAATTTTTGCAACTGTTTCGCTACAGCAGAAAGGAGAATTCTGAAACTTTTCAGCAGTTCTCCTCTCGTCTAAACGGATACTTGACAAAGTGCCCAGAGCTCTCGCAGCTCCCCTCTACCTATGAAGGTCTGGAGGAATTTGTTATTACAGAACAAATAAAGAACACTTTGTCTGCGGACACCCGAAGATTCTTAGCTGAGCAAGGTGCAGAAAAGCTTGAAGACATTTTCGAAAAGTCTGAGCGTTATCAAAATGCAATGGCCGAACTTCCGGCCACAAAACGAAAACCGACAGAAGAGCATTTTCGAAAGAATAATCTAGACCAATCTTCTCATGCTTCTAATCAGAATAACCACAGAGAAACTGGACCTCAAAACCCCCCTCCGGAAAAATCCAAGTTCTACAAAAACAAGTACCCCAACCACAGTAAACAGTCTGATCAACCCGACCGCCCTTCATGGCACCGCAGCCAGCGAGGACAAGGTGACAAAGGGAAAACCCTTGCGCATGGGACTAATGATCAAGGCGAGCATACTGAGCCTAAACGCATCGGATGCTTGCTAACAGTCTCGCAAGGCGGAATTATTGACAGTGATTCCCAACGTGAGGGAGAGAGACCCTCAACGCGAGGCGTTGTTATTTTGAACGGTTCTCAAACATTTTGTTTATTTGACACGGGGCTTTCTTATGATTGCATTGTTGCCAGACACCTGGTTAAACCCGGTCAAGAGACAGGAGAGACCGTCGAACTTTGTGGAGTTTCTAATAGTGATGCACCTACAGCGCTTCCCATCGCACTGGTGGAGATCCACTCTGATTTTGTCAGAGGCGTGATCATAGCGGCTGTTATGGATGACCCCATCTACCCAGTCATACTTGGCGGTAGATACGTGTTTATTGGGAAACCGGAAGAGCCGATTGTGGCAGCAGTAACTACAAGAGGGCAAACCAAGAACGAACGGGAGCCTGCGCCTAATTTGTTACCTATGGAACTTAAAGAAGCGCAACAAAAGGACCCTACTTTGGCACCCTGCTTTAGGAAACTGCCCATGGCTAAGGAACCCAGACAGCACGGAGACATTTTTTCTAAGGATGGCGTACTTTATCGCAGAACGGGCAAGCCTGACCAAGGTTACAATCAGCTCCTAGTACCGAAACCGTACAGAAGCCAAATCCTAGAAATGGGACACTCTCTTCCCTTTAGCGGACATATGGGACAGAACGCCACAAACCAACGGATAACCACTCATTATTGGTGGCCAGGAGTAAATACTGATATTATCAGGTATGTCAAATCCTGTGCCCAGTGCCAAAGTGTACCACCCAAGCAACGGACACCCCCAGTCCACATGGGTGAAATGCCAATAATGGGAACACCATTCGAACGGGTTGTGATCGACATTTTAAGAGCCCTAGAAAGGACTAAAAGAAGGAACAGGTTTATCCTGACCTTAGTCGACACATGCACGTTATGGGCAGAAGCTATCCCGCTAACATGCACAGATTCGAAGCATGTCGCAGAAGACCTAGTGCAGATTTTCACTCGGTTGGGATTCCCTCAGCAAGTGTTGACGGATAACGGATCTCCATACCGGAACATGTTTATGGATGAAATCGTTAAGATCTTGAGGGACCAGCACATCTACACTAAGCCTTACACTCTGGCCAGAAGTGGGTTGGTAGAACGTGTTAACGGAAACCTCAACATGATGTTAAGTAAACTGGCACAAGTGTAACCTGACGAGTGGGATCTTTCTATCCCTGCAGCTCTATTTGGCTACAGAGAAACGCTACATACGTCCACAGAATTTCCGCCAGCCACGCTTTTATTCGGCAGACCCATTAAGGGCCCGCTTGAAGCCTTACTTTGGTCTCTGACAGACCAGAATGCTGATGAGACAATTGTCTCAGCAAGTAAATATGTGTCGGATTTAAAGGAAAGGTTGAAACTAGGATGAGACCTAGCAACGACCAACTTTAAGCGAGCACGCACAAAGCACGCTAACCGATACAGGAAAGTCGCGAAAAAGAGAGAACTGGAAGCAGTAGAGAAAGTTTTGGTGTTACTCCCCACCGGGAACAACAAACTGAGGATCGGATGGCAAGGGCCGTTTACCGTCCTGAAAAAGATTTATAAGGCTAACTACCAGATCTCTATTGAAGGAAAGGAGAAGGTTTTCCATTTAAATATGTTAAAGAAATTCTTGGAACGACCGGTGCCGACCTCCGAACATCTCCTGACGATCGCCAAAATTGACGAAGATGACGATAGTGGCAGGGAAATTCCACCGCACACACACGAAATCATTCAAAAATGTCAAAAGCGGCGACGCTCTTTCCAGCGCACACGGAAGACATTCCAGAGAAAGGGAACTTTGGGAGTAGACGTGAGTAGGAATTGGAGAGAGACGGAAGGGGAGATGAGAGGGAAGAGAACAGACACCCTGAAGCTACGGATATAGGAAATTTATTTCCATATCTTAAAGGGGAGACGTTCTGTCGCATAGAGATTTATGATCAATAAAATTTCTATATTCTTTCTTTTCTACCCGTGTCCTCTACTTTATTATCGCTCTTTTATCCTTTTCCTGGGGTTGTTTTCGCATTCGTTCGTTTGCGACAAAATATATTTTCCCATTCTGACTTTGCTGTTTCTTTTCTCATACTTGTAACGCATCGTATTGCATAATCGTGTCAGACCCTGGACGAGACGAAATACTGTGAAATTCGTCTCGATAGACATGGGATGGCAGACATATCGTCTAACATTTTTATCTGACAGGGCGTTCTACGGTTAAGTTTCTCGGCATGAGGTGTGGAAACTCCCATCTGCATCGCTCAGGACTAAGAATAGTAAGACGGAGGGGTCAAAAACGCGTTGTGGCAGTTATGGCCTGCGTCTTAGTTAAGTGTTAAGAGAGGAGAGGGGGAGACGGGGTTTTGCGAAATAGCGCGCATCCTTTGTCTGTTTCATATATCTACCGAGTAACTGAAAGTTCACTTCATTCATACTCCTAAATCTGCAGTAGACAGATTACTCGTGCTAGAAGATATCTTGCATAGTGCAAAGTTCTGAGTTTCTTGGCAACATTTTGCCGAGTTCTAGACTACCATAATATTGAAGGATTCTAGTTCGTGATATTAATCTGTAGTTCTGTGTGGAGTGAAACTGGGGTGACCCAACTTTGCCAGCGTTGAGTACTGAGTAGTATCTGTGAAGAACATAAACATTTTATTCTTAAAGACCTGGGTGTATAAAGTAAAACCTGTCTGGCATTGCATTGGCATCCAGAACGACAGAGTACCCATTCCATAAACTGTAAGATTTAAATAAAGTAACGGGCCTATCGTGCCAGATTTAATTTCTTCCTGAGAGAAACCTCAAGTACATTTCAGCCCTTGTGGCAAGCAAAATATTAATATCAGTAACATTCCGACGGAGTTGTGACTAGTGATGATGTGACCAAATAAAGTCCTATACTGAGAGAAGGCAGTTACCTGACATTCCTAATTACTAGAAACCTAAGCTATTGACACTGTGCTCGCTGTTAACGTTCGTGCCTGGACAATTTTAATGTGACAGAACCAGATATCCTAAAATAAGTATAACCAAGAAAACGTTCCCTGAAGTAGTGAATTCGACCCGTCTTTTTGGAACTGGGGTTCTCTTGGCCAAGACTACCATTGGAAAGTCTGTATGTGCATGTCCTAAAAATTGTGTTTCCAGAAGTTGCTACCAAAGCTGTAAGTACGAATGAAAGCACGTGATCACGGCTGACTGAATAGAGTGAATGCAGGACTGAGTGATTCCTTTATTGTTGTATTTTGGCACCCATTTTGCTGTCTTAAATTTCTTTATGCAAGTTTGTTTGTTGCTAACAATATTTTTCCTTAGGATAGATCAGAGTATCCAAGTCAGTTCATACCTTTAAAGGGAAATAATCTTAGACTAAATCATATGTATCCGTGACTCTTTGGGGCTATCACTTTTCTTCTAACAGGACTGTGGGCTATACATCGAGGGAAAAGATCATACCAACGGGTCTATCATTCTTGTAGCAATTCATTGACTTTATGACTATTTGTATATGTTTGATGTAATTTTATATGTTGTGATGGAAGTTTATTTTGATAATTAAACTTCACAATTAAACTTAATCAGTGTGGCGGTCAGTTCGTTCCCAAATATCTATATTTTCATTGTCATAGGTTCACGTGTTGTGCGTCTATTGTCGTCACTTATGTGTGTGGGTATGTGAGGACATATATATTAATATATATTATATTAGATTTGTCTGACTAATCTAACTCTGTTGTAGATGATAGGCTGACTGAGAGAAGCTTCTCGAGTGTCAGAGACAGAATCTACTATATTTCCTCCACCACACTCGTGAAATCTATTTCTATTTTTTTTTACCTCCCACTGAGCTATCGATTATCTCTAAGTCTATTCAGAAGGGACCAAACTAAGTCTTAATCACCTATCACAAATCTACGACATATTCTTATGTCCGCCAGTATGTCTGCATACTTGGGAGGTGTTTACTTATATGTATGGCAGAGATTCATTAACTGACCAGGGAAGTATCGTGCAGAAAATTTACGCTTGAGTACCATATAATTATATTGCGGACTTGTACCAGTCAGACGGTAAGATAGGTAACGAAAACACCATTACTGCCATAGATTTAGGCATCAACTTTGAGGGCCCGTTGTGGGTAGCCTGGTTGAATAAAAGTATCTACGAGTTCTGATTGTCATGTGGAGCCATGTGTTGTGGGGCATGTAAATAAATTGTCAAGAATCGTAAACGGGAGGGATCTACAATTATTTTACAAGCTTCTTTGTTCGTTACCATTTAACAGTTGAACCATTATTACCCTAGATTCGCTTGACCAATACGTCACAGATAAATGGGGAGCCAAGCCGGTGGAATAGAACTACTGTCTATCTCACAGATAAATGAGGGAAGCCAAGCCGGGGATTTTTTTTCAACCTTTACGACCTCACATATAAATGGGGGGGCCAAGCCGGCGAATTTGAACCATTGTCTACCCCACAGATAAACTGGATTTTGCATCCTAACAACTTTTATGAAATAACGGCTCCCACAGTTTACAACGAATGAACTAACATACGAACATTGTTATCGTCAGCTGTAAATCATTTGCATATGTCGTCATCATAGGCTTTTCTGTTCGAGACTGCTAGAATCTACACTACCAGTGTATTTATAAACTTTAATGAACTTTTCATTTTCAAGTCGGCGCTTGAAGATTATAACCAATCGTATGTTATCAAGAAAGACTCACTTTCCTACAAGATTACCCAAGAATTGTTCAAGAAGCAGAAGCTCGTCGCTCACATACGGTTAAAAGGATTCATCAACATGACGTTGTAGTCTACTGGAAGGCTAATATTATGAGAGAACTCTACCACGGTTAGCATTGCTGTTTGGTTACGAGAGGAATCACCGAGATTTCCCAACCTGGATGCGTCTACGTTTGTAACAATAATGATGCACGCAGAGTTGTCAATCTTGAAAATGGATCTTATTTTCGGAACCATTGTCTAGATGCGAGATTGGTACACAATTGAGCACCACGCAAATCGTAGTGCGTTCTGTAGTGCGTTTTTTCCATTGTCTTCTATATTTTAGGTCTTGCTTATCTCATCTGTTATTGCTTTACAGAGTCACATCTTGGAAGACTTATTATCTCAACTGTCTAATACTACTTACTTTAGACCTTCTAAAATTCAGATAGGATTTCAGGAGATTTCATTCTTGGGACACAGTCGGTCATTGCTGTCTTAAACTTGAGGATACCACTATGTCTCATATCCTGAATCTGTCTATACCTAGAACTAAGAAACAAGTTCGGAGTCTTCTTGGACTAATTAACTTTTATCATAAATTCATACCAGAATTTTCTTCAATCACTTAAGTTCTGTCTTCGTTAACCAAGAAGGGCTCTTCTAGTAAAATCCACTGGGATTCAGACTGTGAAGAAGCATTAAATCACATTAAATTACGTTTTTCTACTGCACCTATTTTGAAATTACATGACACACGTTTACCATTCGTTCTCAGGATTGACGCATCACAGGAGGGAATAAGCGGTTCCTTGATGCAGCGTGTGGACGGAGCTCTTAATCCAGTCTTGTAAGAAAGTCACAAGTTGAGCAGTACCGAATCAAGATATCCAATCATCAAACGAGAGCTCCTCGCTGTTGTCTGGAGTGTGACTAAATTACAGAGATACTTACTTGGAGCTCACTTTACAATTCAGACTGATCGACGAACTCTGACTTATTTGCAAAAATCGAATTTGACAAATCCACCGGTGGTCATTATGGCATAAACCTACAAGCTTCTTCTTCTTCTTCTTTGATCCATAACCGCCAACCGTCAAAGCAGTCAGCGGCCATCACGCCTGGTGGCGTCTTGTAGGGCAGCAACAAATTGATTCCACTTTGCTCGGTCGGCGGCCATCCTTCGTACAGTGCCCCAACTGTGGTTCATTCTTTGCATCTCAGCTTCCACAGTTCTCCGCCAAGTTGTTTTTGGTCGGCCTCTCTTTCGCTTTCCCTCGGGGGTCCATAGCATAGCTGTTCTTGCGATGGTATCAGGGTCCCTTCTGAGGACATGGCCAACCCAACTCCAGCGTCTGCCAGCTATGATGGTGTGCATGTCCTCCTGGTTACTCCGAATAAGTAGTTCTTGGTTGCTGATGGTGTTTGGCCAAAAGATTCGGAGAATTTTCCTTAGGCAGATTGTGTGGAAGGAGGACAGTTTCGACATTTCCTTCTCTGTTACTCTCCAACATTCCGCACCATAGAGAAGCACAGAAAGTACGCAGCTCTCATACAGTCTTAATTTGGTGTTTGTGCTGTACTGGGAAGACTTCCAAATGTTGTTGAGAATAGCAAAGGCTGTTCTCGCTTTATTCATTCTGTTGTTAATGTCCTTGCTTGTTCCGCCGTCAGGTGTTACTATGCTTCCTAGGTAAGTAAATGTGTCTGTCTGTTCTAACTTCTGGTTCCTTACTGTTATTGGCTCAGGATTGCCCACATTTAGTGTCATGACCTCCGTCTTATTGACTACAAGCTTACGATTATGATATTCTGCCCATTGATGGTGATAAGAATGTGCTGGCCGACACTCTGTCGAGGTGTAGCCAGCCATAAAACCGATACGACCTTTGATGCTTGTGACGTGGGCTGGAAAATAGCCTACAGTAATCTGACAGCTTATTGTAACCTTCTAGCTGCTCTCTGATTTGCTAGCTAAATATGCATTATACCAACTGTCTGTTTTTGCAATGTATCATTTTGTCTCACGCCCTCTTTTCTTTCAACACTAGCTAACGCTGTGTTTACCATCTTCGTTGGCCTGTCAGTCATAACAGGAAACAAATCACGCTTTATTTTATTCATTTCCACTCACGCGAGCGTATCTGTCAATCATATAAAACTCGACAGACAGACATCACGCGAGAAAGGCGGAACTGACACTTTGAAGTTGTCCAGGGAAAGTATAGAAATCCCTAGTTTCTTTGATCTGGCAACACAGGCATTCTACAGGTAAAACCGCTAGGAGAACGAAAGTCTGATATCGGTCACCACTCCAGACGAGAACCGCTGGAAAGACCGAGACTTAAGCCTTTGAACTTTCATTTTTCGCTTCTGAATTTTTGGTCTCACACAGTAATGCGAAATAACGCCATTAGAGATGAAAGAAATTTAATTACATATATACTACTGTTTCTATAACCCATCTATCAGTCGTCATTCAGAATTTGAGAAGAATCTAGCGCGCAGCCTTAAACCATTTCTTTGGGATTACTGGTTAAAAAGTGATTCCTGGAGATTTTTATTCTGGAATTTCTGGTAAATAGTGATGAGTGTTAGAAGTGTTGTACAGTGATAGCATTTAAAGTTAAACACTTAATACTTTAAACATACAGTTAAATACTTCACTTAGATCTTTTTTCTTGCTAGTAAGGCGTATTAACTAAAATAACGCGTAGCGATTTCCATAACCAGATATTCAATTAAAATGTTAGACCGTTCCCGACCGCTACCTAGCTGAGACGGTAATTTGTGTTTACAGTGTAGACGGCTAACCATGCCGAACTTAGAGGTGTTAGAACGACTGATTGGGGGGGGGGGGGGGAATAAATATTGTTTATATTTCATTTTATAATTATTGTTATTATAGCGTCTATTATTTTTTTTAAATGCCATACGACAAATTAACAGATACCGACAATTTACTAGCTACTAAATCATAATTGATCATTTGTACGTGGCGCATTGTGAGAAATAAATAATAAATAACACACTGTGCGTGAGACCCCAGCCAGCCACGAGAAGGGGTGGAAGAGTCTTCATCGGTTAAGTCTGACCCACATTCCCGGCCAGCGGTGTCTGTATGTAAGGCGTAGGGAAAAACACCGTGTATCTTTTTAATTCGTCAGGATTTGACAGAGCGTATGAGAGACTATCGTGTCCCCGTCTATACATATTTATATTTACATAGAGTTTTAGCATTTTCCCATAAAATGTTTCTTATATTTTTAGCAGACCTGATCCAAGTGGACGAACCAGAGGGCTTCTTTTTCGTTTCCTTTTCCATTTCCATGGTTAAGTGTGTACAAGCAGAGATACTGTATGACTGTAACGTATAATACTGGACTTACCAAATCCAGGATACTATTTTATCAGCCAACAGTGGCGTATACCTGAAACATTATTATTATTTTCCCCAACACCTGACAGTTGTAATCCAAGTGGAGTACTAAAATATACACCGTGCAGGGACTGGCACTAGGACAAAGAGTCGGCCGATAGAAAATCCATCATCATCATTTGTAACAACCGGATTTTTCCAGATTTTCTAGAAGTGTTCCCCTCTCTCAAAACGGTAAACACCAAGGACCCTCACATATTCAATATTTGTAGTAAACCCTATATATATATATACAAATAGAAGTTCTAGCCGAGCGGGAAACAGGACTGTTTTTCCCGCCCACCCTCAACACTGCAAGAGTTGTGGCAACGAAATTATTCAGTTGTAGTTCCTGTATCTAGAATCACATTCCTCTGTGCACCCATCGGAGAAACAGTGCCAGTTTTTTTTTTAGAACAGTAAAGACACCCCTTTATGACTCATATCGTCATCAGGATTTATCGTGGAAGTAAACTTATTCGGCGTTCACCTCATTATTTATTTATTTTTTTTTTTTGGAATGAACTGGGGCCAATTTATATCCTCGACAGCTGGGATGATACATTAGTCAACAGAACCAGTAGGGATTATGTTCATGGAATAAATGTACCAAGGGATAACACAGACCCAAGGGAAGAAATACAAATTAGGTAAGAGTGTGAGAGGTGGCCACATGAATGAGAGAGTGTGTGTTAATTTTATTGTTGCTGGAAATTATCTATTAATCCTTGGTGGTTTGATTTCATTCTGTTTACTTTGCTTGGTCTTTTATTGTACCAATATTGTAAATGCTTTTTCTTGATATTCTTTGGGTAACTTGATGTTGTAAAACAGTTTAGTGATAATAAACAACAAGAAAACTTAACTCTGTGTGTTAGTCAGACCCATACCCGTTTATCCTTACTTTTTTCACGTTTGTGTGTCATTGTGTGTCACATATTGTTGTGTGTGTGTAGAGTAACCTGTTCTTTCATTTGACAGTGAGGCAAAGACTGTCCTATAATAAAGCATAGTTGTACGGATAGGCTGGATGAGAGCAACCTACTCACTCCAGAGACATATCTTTCCCTCAACCTACCTTACTTACTTAGTCGTTCCCCTTCTACCGTGAGGTGTAGAGGTTTGGAAGAGAGAGCGCCAGACTATCCTATCGGCTGTCTTCCTCCTGGCCTGGTTCCGTTCTAGTCCTCGGTCCCTCAAAGACTGTCTAATGTTGTCCTTCCAGCGGACTCTGGGTCGTCCTGGGGGTCTGGATCCCTGGCTCTTTGTTTCCCATGCTTGTCGTGGTAGCCGATCTTCTCCCATTCCGCAGACATGGCCAAACCATCTTAGTTGGGACTGTTCTACTTGGGTCTGCAGGGGGTGTGATTTTAGGCCTTGACATATCGTCTAGTTGCGGACCATGTATCTTCTTGTTACTTCAACCACCTTCCTCAGATACCTCATTTCTGAGGTTTGGATCTGGCTTTTGTGGGTTGTAGTCATTGCCCATGACTCGCATCCATATGTCAAGACTGGGACATAGGTGGAGCGGTATACAGCCATCTTCGTTTTCTTACCAGCCTCTCTCTTGCTGAGAAATCCTCGATTTATGGCCTGAAAAAATCTCCCAGCTGCTGCTTTTCGAGTGGCCAACTCTTCTTTGATGCCTCCCTTTCGGTCTATAATAGCTCCGAGGTATTTAAAGTGGTCGACCTTCTCCAGGACTTGTTCTCCCAGATGAATCTGATGTCTTCTTTCTTCTCGTGATATCACCGTGGATTTTGTTTTAGAGCTACTTATGACCATCCCTCTCTTCTCCAGCTCTTCCTTCCAGACTTGCAGGTTGGATTGGAGATGTGCCTCTGATTTAGCAATCAGGGCAACATCATCAGCAAATGCCAGCTCTGAAATACATACATGTCTCATCTTCCAGTACCCCACTGAATACTTTCTTGTTCTCTCCTTATATGACTTGATGACATCGTCCATGAGGAGTATGAAAAGATAAGGTGACAGGATATCACCTTGTCTTACACCAGTGGTGGTCCTGAACTCTTCTGACTTATGGTTTGCTGTCCTCTCATAATTTCTGCAAGACTTGTAGAAGCTTTGTATAGCGTGAATCAGAGGTGCTGGATTGTTCTTCCTTGCCAAACAGTCCCAAAGTTTGCTCCAGAGGACCCTGTCAAATGCCTTTTCCAGATCTATGAAACAAAGATGGAACTCACTCTTATACTCAAGGGCCTTTTCACTCAGCTGTCTGAGTGTGAAGATTAGGTCTTGAGTACTTCGGTTCGCTCGGAAGCCACACTGGACCTCATCCAATTGTGGCTCAGCTATGCGTCGGAGTCTCTGCTCTAGGATTCTAGAGTAGATTTTACCAGGCACACTGTGAAGGGATATGCCTCTATGGTTTCCACATTTTCGATTGTCACTCTTTTTGAAAATTGGTGTTATGATGGCAATCTCCCAGTCCTTTGGTATGGTCTTCTTGCACCACGCTGCCTGTAGAACCCTTAAGAGTAATAGGTCGCCGGATGTTCCCATGTACTTAACCATTTCTGGTGTTATACCATCATGCTCTGCTGCTTTGCCCATCTTGATTTTCTCCAGTGCTGCCTTCAGTTCTTCCATTTTTATGTCATCTTCATCACCATTTGTTTCCTCTTCTGTGCTAGTGGATATCATTTCTGATGCTTGACCTTGCTCACCTTCAAGGAGTTCTGAGAAATATTCTTTCCATCTTTCCATTACTTCCCTCGGGGCAGTAAGAAATTTGCCTTGCTTGTCCTTTATAAATTTGAGAGGGCATTATTTTTCCTTCCTCGTGTTCTTTAGGGTCTTATAGAACAATTTCTGGTTTTCTTGCGCATCTTTTTCTAGCTTTTCTCCAAATTCTTCCCAGGACTTCTATTTTGCTGCTAGCACCTTGTTCTTTGCTTCTGTTCTGAGTATTACATATTCTCTATATTTCTCTATTTGTCCTGCTGTGTTTTAGCTCCTAAGTATGTTTTCCATGCCAATTTTTTCTCTCTTATTCTCTCTTTGACTTCCTCTGTCCACCAAGGTGTCCTCTTTCTCTTGTTCCCAAGTCGGACTTCACCACATGCTTCTGCAGCTTCTGTCTTTATGATGTCCTTGAATTTAATCCAGAGGGTTTCCAAGTCATCGGGTTGTTCTTCTGTGTTTCTCACCGCTGTAGCAATAAGCCCCTGATATCTGGTCTTAATTTCTGGCTCTCTCAGCTTGTAGGTCCTAATGCTCATTTCTTCCGTTCGTTTACTTGGTTTCTTGCGTGATGCTGGGCAGTTCCTAGGCTGAGCAACTCTTTCAGTTGTTCGTTTGATTGTTAGCAGGTAGTGATCACTTCCAATCTCTGGCCCCCTCCAGACTCTAGCATCCCGGACATATTTGAATGAGTTCCTCCTAACAATGGCATAGTCGATCACTGACTTCTCATTCTTTGTTGGTTCACACCTAGTGTATGCATGTATGCGCTTATGGGGGAACTTTGTGTTGGTAATGATCAGATTCTGCTCACTGCAGAATCTAAGGAGTCGCTTTCTATTGTCATTGAGAGTATCTTCTCCATATCTTCCGATGGTTGTTCGTCCATCACGGGTGATGAAGACCACTCTGTTCATCCAATTATTTAAGAATATGTTAGGTTAGTCTATGGGTACGAAGGTGACTGAAGAGCCCGATGCGGGCCTGGAAAGATCTAGCATGGTCATTTCCAACGCTGGCATTGAAATCTCCGAGCATGCTAATTTCATCTAGGCGGTCATCCACTGTCCTTTGAAGCAGCTCAAAGAATTCCTCCTTGACCTCTGCTCTCTCATCCTCATTTGGCCCATGCACTATGACCAGGTTGACTATGGTTTCTCCTTCTTTTAGTTTTACAACCATAATGCACTCCGAGACTAAGTTCCATCCCTTGATACTATCTTTCTGGTTTTTGGCCACAATGCAACCCACGCCCCCTTTAGCTCTTTCAGATGTGGGTACACCACTGTATAGCAGCGTGTTGCCATCGAGATCCATGACTCCTTGTCCCTTTTTCTTTGTTTCCGTAATAGCCAGGATTTCTAGTTTTGCTTTCCTCATCTCTTCCACCAGCTCCTCTTCTTTCCCATTTATACTTCTTGTGTTACTAGTTCCATAAGTCGAAGTCCGTAGTCCGTTCCAGTTCGTCGCCTTTAGAATCAGTCCGGTTTTTTCTCTTATATTACTCGTAATCATAGTTTAAAGCAAACAGGTGATTGGCCTGTTGTGCCTTTGCATGGTGGAGGGGCTGCCTCCTTACGGCCTCCATGCAGGCCGCCTCCTCCTTTTTCAGCCGGGTTTGGGACGGGCCTAGGCGGAGTTCCCTCAACCTACCACCTGTGAAATCTATTTCTATACATGCTCGTGTATCAGTCAACCTCTACTCTTTACTTAGACTGGGCCCAATAAACCAATTAACCTACCGTACGACAATGCTAAATCCGACTGGGAGTGTTTGCTGCCCTGTGTATGCCTTTATGTATCTTCATTATTATTGACAATTCTAGCTACACAAGCTTATTGAAACAATGACATTTCTATAAAGACATACTCCTATTAAATGAATTTCTTTTCCAACTGGATATTTATTTAGTTAAACAAATTGACAGTGATATTATTGAATATCTTTTACTTAGTAGTTATAACTAAAATGCTTTGGTATGATGCTGATTGTTCGAGATATTAGTCGGACCTTGACGTGACTCTGACTGTCGCTCGTTATTTCCGTGGTGCATTATTGGACGTACCTCTTTAGAAAACTGTAAGTTTTTTCTCGAGAGAAAAAAAAAGGGGGGGGGGGGGGGGTTAATAATGTTGCGCCTCCTTTTGCGTCAAATAATACTATTACGTAGACGCGCGTGCAGAGTAACGACAGTTGACTTTTGGAAGTGTATCCAGCCGGAATGGCTGCGTTTCATGTGTGTCCCTGCTGATATTCTTATGTCCGCCAGTGTGTCTGCTTACTTATATGTATGACATAGATTCATTTACTGACCAGGGAAGCATCGTGTCGATAATGTACGCTTGAGTACCATATAATTATATCGCGGACTTGTACCAGACAGAGGGTACGATAGATGGACGAAAGCACCATTACTGCCATAGATTTAGGCATGAACCCTGAGGGCCCTTGTGGGTGGCCTGGTTGAATACAAGTATCTACGAATTATGATTATCATGTGGAGCCATCTGTTGTGGGACATGTAAATAAATTGTCAAGAATCGTCAACAGGAGTGAAATACAACTATTTCACAAGTTTCCGTGTTCGTTACCATTTAACAGTTGAACCATTATTACCCTAGATTCGCTTGACCAATATTAACTAACTAGCAATAACCGTCAACATTGACAGGTTATTAATTATAGTGTGTTGTTTCTGTTACATGTATTACAGACGGTACTATCACTACTGTGGCCATTTCATTGAAGGCGACCGTCATTAGATATTTGTAGTGAAAATTATATGGATGTATTAAATATGAAGACATGGAGTAACCTTACCTAAATGACATGTGGAGCAGTGATAATGATCTAATGGACCGTAAATTGACTAAATAACTAACATTTCTTTTATGACAACGTGTCTCGTAATTGTTCGTGCATCTTTTAATATCTTGCCCTGGTCGACTTACTGCCTCTGAGAACAACGTTTGAAGTTTGACGAAACTCCAGTTCATGTACTGTTTATCAATCGTGTTATTGGATCTTTCCAAAATCAAACTGTTCATGCACACCTTCATTTGCGCACTTTTTCTATTTTCGGGAGAGTACATATAAGGGGAAACAATACAATTAGCTGTGGTTGAAAGTTAATGTACTCTCTCGAAAATAGAAAAAATGCGCAAATGACGGTGTGCAAAATGTGACTGACCGACCCACCGAAGTACTTACGGCGGGTATTATGGTATTGAATACCAAGATAAAATGGAACGTCACAAACACCTTGACATTTGTCACGTTGTCCTTCCGCGAAATACTAAGGATGTGGCGTAGACACCGTAGATGGAAGATATTGAGCCTTCTTTCTTGCTTAGAATAGGTTACTCATGTCTCGCTGCCATACAACAGCGTCTTTACTATATGCAACAGTGAACTGTGATTCAGTGGACAGATTTATACAGTTTAGCAAATTACCTGGTGCAAATGCTTAATATTTATGTTTAACATTCTTCTTTCGGCAATAAAAAATTAAAAAACGCAAAAAAACTTGAAGCTGTCAAAAACTACGCGTTACTCTGTCTTACGGTGAAGCAAGCACCAGGTTGGTGGAAGTATCAGGTCTCTAAACGGTAAATGACTTCAGATCGCTTTTTACCCATTCTGTACACATAATTGTAATATAAATCTTATGGAGGCATTAAGCATACTGTGAAACAATATCAATTTTTTTATTTTAATTTTGAGTACAAAATAAATACGAATAACGAATTTAAAGGTATAATTAATAGTTACATATGTCGGATGGCGCTTCTTTTTTAAAATGTATTCGCTAAACTCTGATGTTACAACCAGGCTGCGCCACTGACTGTAACTAGCAGCAAAGGTGGTCGAAGAAGAGCTGTTTGTAATTATTATTGTTATTGTTAATCAGAATCGACCTCACTGCACTCAGGGCAAACACATAGGTGCTCAGTCTCCTTCGGCAAATGTCCAAGAGTATGAATGCTAATTGTACCTGTAGCACGCTGGTTGTACATACGACTAATACATTATCTCTCATGTCCATCTCTGCTAGTCTCACGTTTGATACCAAACTCCAACAGTCTCAGCCTTGTTTTGGTATCCATTGCAGTGTCATTATTCAGCCGGCGATCATTAATTGCCCTTAGTATCTCTCCAGTTTATCCATATCCAGTGTCCCCACTATGGGTGCTCTCTAGGCCAGTCTGTCAGCTCTCTCATTGCCATGAACCCCAGTCTGTTTGTAATTACTTTTGTATTAATGTTTACTTCTTCTCTGAAACTGTGTGTGTATATATATATATATATATATATATATATATATATATATATATATATATATATATATATATATATATATATATATATATATATATATATATATATATATATATATATATATATATATATATATATATATATATATATACATGCACACACGTATATATTAGATATACATGTATATAATAAATATGTATATGTGTGTCCGTGTGGGTACATGTGTTGTTGTAGCAAGATAGCGACTTTCTATAAATGTTCATAATAGTATATATTACGTGAATTCGCACTTTTTGTCTTAATCAAATAGTCCGTAATTTACAAATACCGACACTATGCGATTACATTAAAACAAAGAGCTACTTTTTACATTTATTTAAGAGACATTCTTGCCTGAATTCTTGCATTCTTGACACACTGCAAACCATGTCAGCTCGGCTGTGGACAGGGGGTTGTGGAGAGAAATATCGCCCGCGCCATCTACAAAAAACCGAGAGACCGAGATTTCTGTCATTGTACATGCGGGTAAGGGAAGAGGTTGGACCGGGAGAGGGAGGGATTTGGTAATTACAAGAAACAGCCCTGGCAATGTCAACTGGCTAGAAAGGACTGGAAACTGTTTTATCATGTATCGCAGACGTCAAGCTTCAGTTGAAAGTCTTTTTACCTTTGTTCTTTCTACAGCTATTGTTTTCCTGGCTTCTCTCCCCAGGGAAGAAGGAATGGAATATTCCAGAACTGGTCACGAATACTGATGTCCCAGGTGCTGTCAAAAACTCAGTTTTTTTTCTGTGTTCCGTTCTTGTCTTACAATAGCCGCTAAAACAAACTACAACCGGCTTGATGACTGAAATTACAATCCCTGGTTGCAGGGGATGAAATTAAGACAACTGACTTGATAGTTACAAATTAAGACAACAGACTGCATAGTTATAAATTAAGAAACAGACTGGATATTTACAAATAAAGACAACTGACTGAATATTTACAAATTAAGACAACTGACTAGATAGTTACAAATTAAGACAACAGACTGGATATTTACAAATTAAGACAACAGACTGCATAGTTATAAATTAAGACAACAGACTGGATAGTTACAAATTAAGACAACTGACTTTAAGACAACTGACTGGATAATTACAGAAAGCTGACTAGATATTTACAAATTAAGACAACTTACTGGATAGTTACACATTAATATAACCGACTGGATATTTACAAATTAAGACAACTGACTGGATATTTACAAATTAAGACAACTGACTGGATAGTTACAAATTAAGACAACTGCCTAGATAGTTACAAATTAGGACAATTGACTGGATAGTTACAAAATAAGACAACTGACTGAATAGTTACAAATTAAGACAACTGACTGGATATTTACAAAGTAAGAAAACTGACTGGATAGTTACAAATTAGGAAAACTGACTGGATATTTACAAATTAAGACAACTGACTGGATTTTTACAAATTAAGACAACTGACTGGACTGTTACAAATTAAGACAATTGATTGGATATTAACAAATTAAGACAACTGACTGGATATTTACAAATTAAGACAACTGACTGGATATTTACAAATTAAGATAAATGACTGGACATTTACAAAATAAGACAACTGACTGGATATTTTACATCTACACCTCACGGTAGAAGGGGAACGACTAAGTAAGACTGGATATTTACAAATTAAGACAACTGGCTGAATATTTACAAATTAAGACAACTGACTGGATATTTACAAATTAAAACAACTGACTGGATACTTACAAATTAAGACAACTGACTGGATATTTACAAACCAAGACAACTGACTGGATATTTACAAATTAAAACAACTGACTGGATATTTACAAATTAAGAAAAATTCCTGGATATTTACAAATTAAGACAATTGGCTGAATATTTACAAATTAAGACAACTGACGGGATATTTACAAATCAAGACAACTGACTGGATAGTTAGAAATTACGACAACTGACTGGATATTTACAAATTAAGACAACAGACTGGATATTTATAAATTAAGTCAACAGACTGGATATTTACAATGTAAGGCAACTGACTGGATAGTTACAAATTAAGACGACGGACTGAATATTTACAAATTAAGACAACTGACTGAATATTTACAAATTAAGGCAACAGACTGGATATTTACAAATTAAGACAACTGACCGGATATTTACAAATTAAGACAACAGACTGGATATTTAAAAATTAAGACAACTGACTGGATAGTTACAAATTAAGACAACAGACTGGATATTTACAAATAAAGACAACAAACTGCATAGCTACAAATTAAGACAACTGACTGGATAGTTACAAATTAAGATAACCGACTGGATATTTGCAAATTAAGACAACTGACTGGATATTTACAAATTAAGACAACTGGATAATTACAAATTAAGACAACTGCCTAAATATTTACAATTAAGACAACTGACTGGATAGTTACAAAGTAAGACAACTGCCTAGATAGTTAGAAATTAGGACAACTGACTGGATAGTTACAAATTAAGACAACTGACTGTATAGTTACAAATTAAGAAAACTGACTGGATATTTACAAATTAAGAAAACTGACTGGATATTTACAAATTAAGACAAATGACTGGACATTTACAAATTAAGATAACTGACTGGATATTTATAAATTAAGAAAACTGACTGGATATTTTACCTCTACACCTCACGGTAGAAGGGGAACGACTAAGTAAAACTTGATATTTACAAATTAAGACAACTGACTGAATATTTACAAATTAAGACAACTGACTGTATATTTACAAGTTAAAACAACTGACTGGATATTTGCAAATCAAGACAACCGACTGGATATTTACAAATTAAAACAACTGACTGGATATTTACAAATTAAGACAAATTACTGGATATTTACAAATTGAGACAACTGACTGAATATTTACAAATTAAGACAACTGACTGGATATTTACAAAATAAGACAACTGACTGGATATTTACAAACTAAAACAACTGACTGGATAGTTACAAATGACAACAACTGACTGGATAGTTACAAATTAAGACAACAGACTGGATATTTACAAATTAAGTCAACAGACTGGATATTTACAAATTAAGACAACTGACTGGATATTTACAAATTAAGACAACAGACCGGATATTTACAAATTAAGTCAACAGACTGGATATTTACAAATTAAGACAACTGACTGGATATTTACAAATTAAGACAACAGACTGGATATTTACAAATTAAGACAACTGACTGAATATTTACAAATTAAGACAACTGACTGGGTATTTACAAATTAAGACAGCAGACTGGATATTTACAAATTAAGACAACTGACTGGATAGTTACAAATTAAGACAACAGACTGGATATTTACAAATTAAGACAACTGACTGGATATTTACAAATTAAGACAACAGACTGGATATTTACAAATTAAGACAAATGACTGGACATTTACAAATTAAGATAACTGACTGGATATTTATAAATTAAGACAACTGACTGGATATTTTACCTCTACACCTCACGGTAGAAGGGGAACGACTAAGTAAAACTGACTAGATATTTACAAATTAAGACAACTGACTGAATATTTACAAATTAAGACAACTGACTGGATATTTACAAATTAAGACAACTGACTGGATATTTACAAATTAAGACAACAGACTGGATATTTACAAATTAAGACAACTGACTGGATATTTACAAATTAAGACAACAGACTGGATATTTACAAATTAAGACAAATGACTGGACATTTACAAATTAAGATAACTGACTGGATATTTATAAATTAAGACAACTGACTGGATATTTTACCTCTACACCTCACGGTAGAAGGGGAACGACTAAGTAAAACTGACTAGATATTTACAAATTAAGACAACTGACTGGATAGTTACAAATTAAGACAACTTATCGCATAATTACAAATTAAGACAACTTACTGGATAGGCAAAAATTAAGACAACTTACTGGATAGGTAAAAATTCAGACAGCTGACTGGATGACAGAATTTACGACAGTTAATTGTATGGCTAAAGTTAAGACAACACACTGAGCGATTGCAATTACGAAAATTGAATAGGTAGTTGAAATTAAGACAGCTGACTGGTTAGCTGAAATTAAGATATCTGACTGAATGACTGACATTAAGGCCATTGATTGGATGGCTGAAATTAATATAATTGAATGCTTACTTGATCGATTAAATTAGGACAGCTGATTGAATGGATACAGTTAAAACAGCTGACTGCATCGATTAATTAGGACAGCTGATTGAATGGATACAGTTAAAACAGCTGACTGCATCGATTGAATTAGGACAGCTGATTGAATGGCTACAGATAAAAGAGCTGACTGGATCGATTAAATTAGGACAGCTGATTGAATGGCTACAGTTAAAAGAGCTGACTGGATCGATTAAATTAGGACAGCTGATTGAATGGCTACAATTAAAACAGCTGATTGAATGGCTACAATTAAAAGAGCTGACTGGATCGATTAAATTAGGACAGCTGATTGATTGGCTACAATTAAAACAGCTGACTGGATCTATTAAATTAGGACAGCTGATTGAATGGCTACAATTAAAACAGCTGACTGGATCGATTAAATTATAGGACAGCTGATTGAATGTCTACAGTTAAAAGAGCTGACTGTATTAATGAAATTCAGACAACTGATTGAAATGGATACTGTGGCGAGATGGAAGTTTGATAATAACTAGTCGTGGCATGAAGGAGGTTAGATAGAAAATTAGTTCCCACACCTGGAGAATAGAACTGATGAACTAGAGGTAGGAATGGCACAATACACGTCAGGTAGTTAACCGCACAGTTCAGATGATAGCTGTAGAAGAGAACTGACAGGTTAGTCACCTTCTCGCTAGACCTATCCTGTGCTCCATGGGTGTTATATTTGTATGGGATTTCAGCTCGTATTTATTCCCCATCAAGTTAAATTATTACTCGTCTTAACCACACAACAAAATTAAAACTGAAAAGTTAAGAAATTTAATAACTGCAGTTATAAAATAAATCAATGCACTTTAATGATTCCTAATGTATAATAAAAGATTTGCATCTTTGGTATATAAATATTTCACACACACAACAACAAAAAATGTTAAAGAAACAATATGTCACTGTTTGTACTTTTCATCATTATGTGGTTTTGACGTCATGGTTTGTGTTTTCACTATGATTTAAACTTAACTTGCGTGGCAGATGGTTGTAATTGACTTCCCTCGGTCGTCACATCAGGACATTGAAGACAATAAGCCTATGCCAGGTGACAGTCAGTTTTAGTACCCTGTTGACAGTGCACAATTTCCAAGGAAAACATGGTGCCACGCTTCTCACCACCAGTTTGAACCTGCAAATATATGACGAGGGGTTGGTACTTGGGTTTTACATCCAAGACTCCCCTCACATGATGCCTGGCCACTGGGGAATCTGATTCCTTATTCGGACCACACGGTAAAGCGGCTGTGATATGTCAGTTAAACGGGGGTACGTCGTACAACATTACAATACATTTAAGGATTATTACATCAATTAAGACATTATCCAAACTTAGCTTGTGCC
>JAMPIV010007062.1:0-186808 GCA_024509875.1 Oreohelix idahoensis
TAATTGTCACGTTGACTGATAATTTGTCTTTCCATCACGTCCCAATTTTATTACTCTTTTAATGTTCTGGTTTCCTCGACATTTTGTATTTTCTTTTCTTTCGGATTTTTCCTTTGTGGCCATTATCCCCCTTCTCAGACCCATTCCGCGGTTTGTCTACGTTCTGGCCTTCAGTATAAATTCCCCACTGTCAGCAGCGGTCAGCTAAAGATAATGTTACCCAAGCGCACCTGGTCTGACCAGAGGAATATCTCTTGCGAGTAAAGTGGTTGATCTCTAGCGGGAGGTAAC
This sequence comes from Oreohelix idahoensis, assembly GCA_024509875.1. Lineage (NCBI taxonomy): Eukaryota > Metazoa > Mollusca > Gastropoda > Stylommatophora > Oreohelicidae > Oreohelix > Oreohelix idahoensis. Next base: position 292 of record JAMPIV010007062.1, read on the forward strand.
TTTTGAGGTCTGGGGAAACAGGTTTGTTCTCCGATTCAGGGGGAGATAACAATCGCGGTCGATCTCTGTGGTTTTGGCCCTCGAACGAAGAGAGAGATCATAATATTATGCATTTGTCTATCTGGGGAAATTTTCTCACGGTTGTTGTTTCTGATGTATACCTCTAGAATAACCTTTGTCTTACTCTTGATTACGTTATACGCCGAACATCTGTAGAAACACGCCAGACCAGGTGTCCGGGTAGCGTTATCTGTAAACTATAAGAGTAGACGGTTTTAATCAGGCAGACACACTCGTAAAATATTTCCTGCACGAGAGGACCATAATGAGAATAGGCAGACGTTAACACAGAACTAAATGTTATTTGCCTATGTTCTCGGCATTTCTCGGGTTTCAGGGATACCGAATTGCTAGAGCATGACTACAGTCAGGCGAAGAACGTCATATTCTCTTCGATCTAGAGGGTTCCTAAAAACACCTAGCATTCACGAGTCGTCACCCCCTCTACCTGAAACAAAACCCTTTGTCAACGCCATCACCTTAAAGGATATCTACATGTAAGACACTTTCTGGAGCTAGCGCATTTGGTCCCACGAAAGCGGACAGACTGACACTCTATTTATTTATCTCTCTGTGTTCTACAGGTTTTTATGTTGGTGGTCTGTGTGTTCGTTGGTATGTATTTGCATATTTGTGATTATTGCTGTAAAATTTATGTTGTTTGTGCTGATATGCATTATTTTCATACATTTCTTCCTTTAACAAATTTTACTCATTTATTAATGCGCTGTTCACAACCCTTTCATCCATAATTTACATGTTTTAGCTCTTTACTATAGTCTCTATTTTTTAATAAGAGAAAAGAGAGAGAGAGCAGGCAGTGCTTAGACTATATAAGTGTGTTGAGGCTTGGAGAGAGAGAGATAACTTTTTGTCTTCTTCCAGGTTGGTCTCAAGTCCACCCCTATTTACACAATATCTATGTGTAATCTATAATTTTGTCAGTTCACTATCATTGTCGATTTCACTACTATTGTCCAACTCGACAAATACTCTTACACTTTAACTCAACCACGACAAAATGGGTTGCTCTCCGGGATTCTGAGCTACATCTGCAGCAATCGCAACACATGAGGTCGCAGTCTGGTATGAATCTCTCACAGGATTCTATCTTTATTCTTTGAGTTTAGTGTTCTGCAGATTATAGGAATTGCTATCCCCTAGACAAATCGAACTATTTCTTTTGGAGGAAGTTTGAACAGCTCTTTTTCTCCACAGCAATCATAAATATTAAGTTACATTTATTGTTCATTTTACACATGACACAGCTGGTTAAGGTTGCTGGTATCACTGCTGAGTTTTTGGTTAAAAAAATCTGACGACTATTGTTGTAAAAGTCAGAATAATTTTTTTTAAGGGTTAAATATGTTTTTCTTTAATCTGAGATAAGAAGCTACAGATAGTCAGTTACTAGCTTGCATCTGTACCAAGGGAGGGTGTTCATTCGGATGATAGTAACCAATTCTCTCAATAGCTGAGTACCGACAGAAGTGGGGTGAAATGATGATAATAAGTTTTACATCACTTACAATATTTTTTGAGTTTTTTGGGGTTTTTGCTTGTCGCAATCAGAGTGTCTAGAAACTTTTTGATTTTTTAAAGTTTTCCCAGGCTAGCCTAGATTTTATTGATTATTAAGTTAATCAGCCCCTAGTGGACTAATAATTAACATCTCTAGGTTTATTCTTCTATAGTGTTTGCTTACCTTGAGATAATGGCCGATCTAGCTAAAGTGCATAGGATTGCCCTTGAGGTAGCTAAGTACATGGAGTACCAGTGTCGTGGAATATTCTAATCCACATATATAAATTATCAAGTAAATATAAAGCCTAATAAATACATATAATAAATAAAGGAAGACGAATGGTAAAGAACAGTGCTGTCACAATGACTGTACTCGAAATCCCCTTGTTTTCTACTGCGTAAGCAAATTGTAACGTTTCACGTCGATATTAAAGGCTTTCTGCAACATACACGCGTTTCCCAAACACACAATAAAATGTGCTGCCTTTCTAAGAAAAACCTTGAAATATGCAAGTTGACCTAAATTTTAAATTCCATTCATGTCTTTTTCTACACTGCGTTACCAAAACGAACGAACAGATGGACAAAAGGATAAAGAGAGAGGGGAGGGCTGAAAATCAGGAACGCATGCAACACGCGTCGCGCGATACACAAATGCTGCCATCACGCGTGTAAGTCTACATGCACTAATTTTTTTCAGACGGACAGTGATAAAATACACTACCCTTTCCCAGAGTTAGGTTTATAAATCATAAAAAACTCTTATTAGAAAAGATAACATTAGATGGGTTTACGGTTGAAAACATAACAGTACCCAGACATCACATCTTCGAAACAGGAGGTAGAAAATACACATTTTGAACGCAGCCACGTAGCTCTTTTAAATTTGGATAATTGGGTTCCTTAGGGCTTGCTGACAAATAATATGTAAAACGTTACGCAAATAGTCCAGGAATTAATAAATTATACCCAAAATAAAATAGTGAGGATGCCTGACAGCATGGAATCATTTCTGCTCATAAAATTTTTTATAACGTGTTTGAAAAAACCTTACGTTACATAAATAGCCTACCATGTAAACTCCCAATTGATTGGAGCGCAACAAATGAAAGCCTAACCACGATTGGTCGGACTATAAATACTATCTTCCGTTGTTAGGGGAAACGGGGAAAGGTAACATTTTTTCAAACACTTGTTGAAACGGGGCTCATTGGTCAGACTCGCTGATATACACACTTGGGAGCGTTAGTTCGAAACCACTTGTTTAAATAAGCTTGATAAAGCATCAGTGCGTTGAAGCCAGCTTATATTTTGCTCAATAAAAGCCTGGAAGATAAGCAGATGGGAATTTGTGCCAGTTTGTGCCAGAATTCATTGCTAATCAACGTATCTGTGTTTATTCGTATGAATTGTGGTAAGCTTGAACCATTCAATATCTTTTAATGAAAATTGAATGTGAATTGTTGATTTATGCCTGTATATATATGTGTAGTTCAGTGGCAAACGTGAGGTAAAGCCTGTAATGCTCCAGCCTGAACAGAGGGTGTCGGAGAAAAGTCAAACGGCATGGAATGGCCAAACAGTACACTGACACCTAGATGATTGATTAGAAAGAAATAATGCTGGAATTGCAGAGGCGTAGTAACCATTAAGAAGGGTAATACTGGAATAAAGTATTTCAAATGAAGCTGACAGTTGGCCTAATGCTCTGAACTCAATGTTTGTGCTGTATTGTGATCAGTGTAAAAGAGAGTATAAGTTAGTTATGAAGTAGAAGGTACATCCTTCTTGATTTCAGGGACAGTGGTCTTGATGGTACTGAGCAGCACCTGGTCAGAGCTTTGCTGAATCCAGTGTCGGACAGCATACTCCTTGGTCTTTTAGCTATCAGTGAGGTGTCTCCAGAGCCCAGAGGAGAATTCGAGCAGAGGAGTCCTTTCCTGCCGCCATCACGCCTGATAAGCTAACTTGGCCAGCTGAGCTCAACATTATGTCCCCTCATCTTGAAATAACTTTGTAAAAATAACATTCAGAGGGGAATTTAATTGTCTTAATATCAGGAACTGAGAACATCTCCAATACTAGTCCCTAAGACAAACTATTGAAGTCATGATGACAAATACCAACAGAGCTTGAACAAAACAAAACCAGTATTACCTCATACTACTATTACACAACTGACACACATAGGATATTTTTAATAATATATGTCACTCCCAGATTCATATTAATACATTCTGTACATAACTTGTAATTAACATTGATTGTGATTCCTGGTTCCTTTGTATTTGAATCAGGACACATACCCATTTATGACATTAATGAATACATATTGTTAATTGAAAAGTTACGAGTGACTTCTTTAAGATATTCTCATAGAGTGTTATATGTATGTGAGTGTCACAGTGTTGTTAATAGTAGTGGATTAAATTAAATTGTTTATCTGTCTGTTGTTGTGACTTACACTTCACCATACTCATACCCTAGACACATAACGTAGCATCACACTATTCCAGAATAATTCTGACTGAGATATATAGATATGTGGTAGCAAGTAAGGTTATATATATTACACTACTCTTATTAGATATATATACCTTCACAGCTGATCTCAGTCAGTACACTAAGTCCCCTATAAATATTTATAACATCTCACTTCACCACATATATTGGGGTCTCGCTCTTGGGATTTTGAATCTTTCCCTATTAAAAATATTGGGGGTAATTCACTTCAGGGAATATAAGAATTAAAAGGTATCCTTGGGTGGAATTAAATAAGGTTGAGCTCACGGTGCCTGTGTTGTCCATTAGAGATTGAATTGTTGGTTAGACATTGTAGAAATTTACCTGATAAACAATGGCGGACCTGGCCAAATTTCGATCTGCTGCGGTTCAGACTGCAAAAGAGTTAGGATTAGATGGGCAAGTTATGGTTGCCTATGTCACGACGGAATGTGACAAATTTATTGAACGTGAAGAAAGAAGGTTTGAAGCCGAAAGAAAGTTAGAGGCTGACAAGGAAATTAAGAAGTTACAGTTTGAGGCTGAGGCTGAGACTAAGAGGTTGCAAGCTGAGGCTGAGACTAAGAGGTTGCAGATTGAGGCTGACAAAGAGGCTAAAGCATTGGAAGCCGAGGAAAGAAGACAGGCTGCAGAAAGAGAAGAGAAGAAATTAGCTGCAGAAAGGGAAGAGAAGAGATTAGCTGCAGAAAGGGAAGCAGAAAAGGAGGAGAAGAGATTACAAAGGGAACATGAGTTACGACTAAGGGAGTTTGAGTTTCAAGGCCATGCTCCTGAAAATGGTGCCAGTCCCTTTGCCTCTGATGCTACGGTTACTCAAGGAGCCTCAACCTCAGCTATGAATTTTCATTTAGATCATTTTGTTGAGAAAGACGATGATATAGAGAGCTACCTAAATAGGTACGAACTATTAGCTACCACGTATGGGTTAGAGAGAGAAAGGTGGAGCTTAAAGTTATCTCAGGGACTTCGTGGGGCAGCTTATGAAGTTTTTGCAAAAATGAGCAGAGGTGATCAGGAAAATTATGACATGCTAAAGCAGGCTCTTTTGTTAAGGTATGAAAAGAATGCAGAATTCTATAGAAAAAAATTTAGGAATGCTAAACTACTGTCAGGTGAAACCTATCACCAGTTCTCTGCACGAATAGAGACATACTTGGAGAAATGGACTTCTCTGGGGAAAACCCAAGATCTTAAGGAAATGGTCCTTATAGAGCAATTAAGAGAGTCCATGGCTCCAGACCTGAGAAAGTTTCTCATGGAACAAGGTGCAGAGAGGCTGGATGAGTTGCTAAATGTTGCTGAAAGGTATCAAGCAGCTCAAGCAGAGGTAACAGGTAATAAAAAGAAACAGGTGGACAACTTTAGGGCACCACAGAACTTTAATAAATTTGATCCTAAGGATCAAAATAAAGGTAAGCACCAATTTGATAGGCCACGGTATGAAAATAAAAATAAATTCCCACAATTCGATGAAAGGAAATATGATGAAAGAAAATCTTTCAACCAAGGAATAAGGTGGTGTAAGAATTGTCAGATGGACAATCATGACACTGACCGTTGCAGAAGGAAACCTGTGTATATGGCAACCCTTCAGGTCAGGTCGACCTCAAGACAGGAGGAGGATATTATGTTAGATACCACTCCAGAAGAGATGAGGCAGGCACAGGCTGGGGATAAAACACTCAAGCCTTGTTTCAGAAAATTGTCAACTTGTCATACAACTCCAGGCAAGGGAGATTTTTACATGAAAAACAAGTTGATGTATAGGAAGACTGGAGCTAGATCCAAAGGTCAGGGACAACTGGTACTTCCTAAAAGATACAGGACAGAATTAATAAGGAGCCTACATGTGAAACCAGATGGGGACCATGAGAAAATAGGTACCATCATTCAAAAGGTGGCTCACAATTATTATTGGCCCAAAGCAAGATGGGACATTGAGAACTTTGTAGAAAGGTGTAGCATAGCACATGAGGGAACACCCACAAGTGGGAACATGGATCAGGACCTGGACACGCCCCGGGGCAAAATTAGGCCTGACAATAAAAAGAAATATAGATTTGATAAAGTGGACCAAATGGAATTGGAAGCCCCTTTTCACGGACAAGCTTCACTTAACTGTTTTACAATGGCCACTATGCGGAGAGTGCAAAAAGATGTCTTACCCCAGGATAAGCCGAAAATCCCTCAATCGGACTTAAACAAACTGGAGGAAGAGGATGTAGAGAGGAAATCTCTCATCAAGAATTTTAAGAGGGGAGAAAGCCCCAAAAGAAAAATTGGTAGCGGTCGTTTTGTGAATGATAATTCTGGGAGGAAAAAATCATCACTATAAAGCTTCGAGTGGAAGAGACCATACCGGTGCATGGACAAATAGGTCCACACAATTAAAGGTCCATATGTAGCTTTGTTAAGAACGTGGACTGATGAAAAGGCAGAGGAAAACATTACATCTTCATACCAATATGTGAATGAGCTGACCACTCGGTTGAAAACTGGCTGGAAACTTGCCAATGAAAATTTGAAACAAGCCAGGAAGAAACATGCTGCCTATTATAACAGGAAGGCGAAAGACAGAAATTTGGCTGTGGGAGAGAAAGTACTGCTTCTTTTGCCCGGGAGTCAGAATAAGTTACAAATTGGATGGCAGGGTCCATATACAGTTCTAGAGAAGGTGTCTAGGACAAATTATAAGATAGATAAGAAGGGGAAAGAAAAAATCTATCATGTGAATCTCCTGAAGAAATATTTGGAAAGAGAACATCAGGAAGAGACACACTTGTTGACCTTGTCCATCGCCATGGAGATGAAAAAGGAACCACTTTCATCATTTGAATATCCATTACACCCCTGTGAGACAGCAGCACAGGTGAAAATCAGTACACATTTAACGAAAACTCAGAAAGAGAGAGTGCAACAGGTTCTAAATAATCATGCAGAGGTGTTAACAGACCGACCAGGGCATACAAACCTATTGGAATATGATATGAAACTGATAGACCCCACACCTGTCTGTATGAAACCATATTCGATTCCGTTTGCTAAGGAGAAAGCTTTGAAGGAAGAGATAGACTATCTGTTGAAGGAAGGAATTATTTCGCACAGTGAGTCTTCGTATAGTTCCGGTGTTGTACTTTTAAGGAAGCCCTCTGGAGAACATAGACTCTGTATAGATTACAGGAGACTGAATGCTATTACAGAAGGACAGGTGGATCCATTGCCGGATACAAATCAGCTGTTTGCCAGACTAAATAAAGCCAAATATTTCTCAAAAGTGGATCTGAGTAAAGGATACTATCAGATTCCAGTAAAGCCTGAGGTTAGACCATACCTAGCTTTTAGTACCTCAGAAGGACACTATGAGTTTAATAGATTGCCATTTGGATTGAAGAATGCGCCTAGTGTCTTCTCTAGAATGATGAGAAAATTATTGGATCCTCTGAATAATCCCTGTATAACAAATTTTATGGATGATATCCTTATAGCAACAGAAACATTTGAGGAACACATTGACTCTCTGAACATGCTGTTTAATCGACTTAGGGAGGCAAATTTAACAGCCCGTCCAACCAAATGTTGCGTTGGATGTAAAGAATTGGAATTTTTGGGACACACAGTTTATCAGGGAAACATGACCCCTGACCCAAAGAATTTAGAGAAACTACAGAAAGCCCCGAGACCACAAACCAAGAAGGACGTGAGATCCTTTGTCTCATTATGTGGTTTCTACCAGAAGTATATCAAAAACTTTAATTCCATATGTGCACCGTTAACTGAATTGACACGTAAAGGACTTCCAGATCGCATTACATGGACACCACAATGTGAAATGACTTACCAAGAATTGAAGGAAAAGCTCACAAGTAAACCCATTTTGAAATTACCTGACTTAAGTCAAGAATTCATAGTAAGGACGGATGCAAGTAATATTGGGTTAGGTGCAACTTTACTACAGAAATCAGATGCATTGGATGGGGAATTAAGCCCAGTGGCATATGCTAGCAGAAAGTTGAATAAAGCTGAAATCAACTACTCAACTAGCGAAAAAGAATGTCTTGCAGTAATATGGGCAATAAAGAAATTCAATATTTATCTATATGGGAAGGCATTTAAGTTGCAAACTGACCACAAACCTTTATCGTTTCTAGCACAGGCTAAGCATGAGAACTCTAGGTTACTCCGATGGTCTTTGCTTCTGGCTCCATATAATTTTAGCATTGAGTATATATCTGGAAAAACCAATTTGGGAGCGGATTTTTTAAGCCGCCATCCGTGTGATGAGAATCACCGTAAACCCCAGAAATAATAATAAATTTCTCTATGTGAATATAGAATAAAGGACTGACATATAATGTCTGTTTTAAGAGGGGAGGTGTCGTGGAATATTCTAATCCACATATATAAATTATCAAGTAAATATAAAGCCTAATAAATACATATAATAAATAAAGGAAGACGAATGGTAAAGAACAGTGCTGTCACAATGACTGTACTCGAAATCCCCTTGTTTTCTACTGCGTAAGCAAATTGTAACGTTTCACGTCGATATTAAAGGCTTTCTGCAACATACACGCGTTTCCCAAACACACAATAAAATGTGCTGCCTTTCTAAGAAAAACCTTGAAATATGCAAGTTGACCTAAATTTTAAATTCCATTCATGTCTTTTTCTACACTGCGTTACCAAAACGAACGAACAGATGGACAAAAGGATAAAGAGAGAGGGGAGGGCTGAAAATCAGGAACGCATGCAACACGCGTCGCGCGATACACAAATGCTGCCATCACGCGTGTAAGTCTACATGCACTAATTTTTTTTCAGACGGACAGTGATAAAATACACTACCCTTTCCCAGAGTTAGGTTTATAAATCATAAAAAACTCTTATTAGAAAAGATAACATTAGATGGGTTTACGGTTGAAAACATAACAGTACCCAGACATCACATCTTCGAAACAGGAGGTAGAAAATACATATTTTGAACGCAGCCACGTAGCTCTTTTAAATTTGGATAATTGGGTTCCTTAGGGCTTGCTGACAAATAATATGTAAAACGTTACGCAAATAGTCCAGGAATTAATAAATTATACCCAAAATAAAATAGTGAGGATGCCTGACAGCATGGAATCATTTCTGCTCATAAAATTTTTTATAACGTGTTTGAAAAAACCTTACGTTACATAAATAGCCTACCATGTAAACTCCCAATTGATTGGAGCGCAACAAATGAAAGCCTAACCACGATTGGTCGGACTATAAATACTATCTTCCGTTGTTAGGGGAAACGGGGAAAGGTAACATTTTTTCAAACACTTGTTGAAACGGGGCTCATTGGTCAGACTCGCTGATATACACACTTGGGAGCGTTAGTTCGAAACCACTTGTTTAAATAAGCTTGATAAAGCATCAGTGCGTTGAAGCCAGCTTATATTTTGCTCAATAAAAGCCTGGAAGATAAGCAGATGGAAATTTGTGCCAGTTTGTGCCAGAATTCATTGCTAATCAACGTATCTGTGTTTATTCGTATGAATTGTGGTAAGCTTGAACCATTCAATATCTTTTAATGAAATTGAATGTGAATTGTTGATTTATGCCTGTATATATATGTGTAGTTCAGTGGCAAACGTGAGGTAAAGCCTGTAATGCTCCAGCCTGAACAGAGGGTGTCGGAGAAAAGTCAAACGGCATGGAATGGCCAAACAGTACACTGACACCTAGATGATTGACTAGAAAGAAATAATGCTGGAATTGCAGAGGCGTAGTAACCATTAAGAAGGGTAATACTGGAATAAAGTATTTCAAATGAAGCTGACAGTTGGCCTAATGCTCTGAACTCAATGTTTGTGCTGTATTGTGATCAGTGTAAAAGAGAGTATAAGTTAGTTATGAAGTAGAAGGTACATCCTTCTTGATTTCAGGGACAGTGGTCTTGATGGTACTGAGCAGCACCTGGTCAGAGCTTTGCTGAATCCAGTGTCGGACAGCATACTCCTTGGTCTTTTAGCTATCAGTGAGGTGTCTCCAGAGCCCAGAGGAGAATTCGAGCAGAGGAGTCCTTTCCTGCCGCCATCACGCCAGATAAGCTAACTTGGCCAGCTGAGCTCAACATTATGTCCCCTCATCTTGAAATAACTTTGTAAAAATAACATTCAGAGGGGAATTTAATTGTCTTAATATCAGGAACTGAGAACATCTCCAATACTAGTCCCTAAGACAAACTATTGAAGTCATGATGACAAATACCAACAGAGCTTGAACAAAACAAAACCAGTATTACCTCATACTACTATTACACAACTGACACACATAGGATATTTTTAATAATATATGTCACTCCCAGATTCATATTAATACATTCTGTACATAACTTGTAATTAACATTGATTGTGATTCCTGGTTCCTTTGTATTTGAATCAGGACACATACCCATTTATGACATTAATGAATACATATTGTTAATTGAAAAGTTACGAGTGACTTCTTTAAGATATTCTCATAGAGTGTTATATGTATGTGAGTGTCACAGTGTTGTTAATAGTAGTGGATTAAATTAAATTGTTTATCTGTCTGTTGTTGTGACTTACACTTCACCATACTCATACCCTAGACACATAACGTAGCATCACACTATTCCAGAATAATTCTGACTGAGATATATAGATATGTGGTAGCAAGTAAGGTTATATATATTACACTACTCTTATTAGATATATATACCTTCACAGCTGATCTCAGTCAGTACACTAAGTCCCCTAGAAATATTTATAACATCTCACTTCACCACAACCAGGATAGCGAAATCCAGCCCTTTCTAGAATTTGCAGTAAGCATGCAGGATCAATACGAGGTAGACAACTGGTTTAACAGCCGTTTAATCTTGGCATGGTCCTGTAAACAAACTGGGGAGAGCGAAGCATTCACCCGAAAGTATGTAGAAGAAGCGATAGAAGAGGAGAAGCAATTGGAAACAAAGCGACAAGAAAGAACCAAGAAATGGGAAATAGAACGACAAGAAAGGGAAAAGCAGCTACAAGAACAGTACCAGAAATTGGAAATGGAGCGACAAGAAAGGGATAGACAAAGCCAAGAAAAGGACAGGCTACACCAAATCAGAATGAATGAACTGGAAAGCCAAATCTGGAGGATGGAAACAGATACTAATTGTAGTCACTCTAGTTCCCCTTCTACTGCGCCCTTGTCTGACAACGCCCCTGTAAACCTTGCGCCCCTGAAAGATAACTTGCCTGCTAAAACCGTGCCCCAACTCCAGAAGATTGACTTTCCTTTGGACTTGGATCCGAAGCCCAAACAAGGAAATGATTTATGTCGTGACAGCAGACCTAAAACCACGGGAAAGAGTACGAAACGTTCCCAGGCGTGGAAACTGCACAAAGGTGATAGAGGTGCTAACAAGCATTATAATACTGATTGTTACCGTCTGGCAAGCGGTGAACCCCGAACCTCTCACGCTCCAGACCGAGCACCACCTAACCGACACGTGACGTCGAGAAAAAGGAGCCACACCCTATCACGTCATATTTCGCAAGCTTCCCGGCCGGACAGCGAAAAAACCATATGCAGAGGCGTATCCCTCCAACTCAACGATCGGAGAAAGGAGGTACCGCTCCTCTCATTACCCTAAGCTGCAAAGGTGCAAGAATAAGTCGCCTGCTAAAAGGGTAAAAGTTTCCAATTCGTTCCAAGGAACATTGGAAAAACACACCGAGAGTTCTATCTCGGGCACTTCGCAATCTAACGGGATCTTAAATCGTCCAGTCCTTTGCATACAGACTGCGGAACCTGTAATCCAGGAAGTAGATCTTGCATTGCAGGACAAAGTGCAACTGACGCCAGTAACTCCCTCCGGGGAGTGCAAAGTTGACGTTTCTGGTAGACACAGGGTTACAGGCGAAGGGATCCCTGATACTCCATCTGAGTCTCTCATACTTCTCGGGGCAGAAGACAGTGAGAAAAGCTGCCTTACTACTGTACAAGGAGCTGTTGTTGAGAGCTTTGGCTCACTTCATGTTAGTAACGGTAAAGCGACTTAACAAATTCTGCAACTCGCAGATAATACCTATCTTTCTCCAAAGATAGAAGCTACTGAGATCTGTTATGATTCAGTAGAACCCCCGAATGCGATTGAAGACTCTGCGTTTCAGGCATCAGAGCTCTCTCATTGTAATCGCATTATTCCAGTGGTCTCAACCCCACTGATGAACAGCAAAGTAATTGCCTCCGCCAGGCCATTACCGAGCAACTTGATCATTTCCGTTGACCAAGCCAGAATTGTGAGTGGCAAGGCAAAGAAAGTTCCAGACCCGCCTTTAGACGGCACTGGTCTGAAGATTGATCAACGCTCCCACCGAAACTGGGGAGTAGGTGCGGAGAGGCAGGAGAAATGCGCTAGCGTTTCTTCGGCCAGCAAACTGTTTCATTTGCCGACTTGGGTTACACGTGCGTGGAAAATTCCGATAGGCTGCAGCTATCTCAGGTCATTTAAGTACACGCGCGGGACACGTAAACCCAGATGGAAACGTAAACACCCCGAGTCCAGCAATGATTTCACTGTATGTAACAGGCGGATTACCTACGCAGTGGTTAGTGAGTTCAGGCGGGGCCATAACTCAAAACAGGTGCGGATAATTTTCCGGACGATAAACAACCGGAGCGAACTGTGGAAGCAAGGTCAGGTTCACAGGGAAAGGAATTACGTCAGTGCCGACTGGCCTAACAAAATTCCATTCGCCGAACGTCTATTAGACAGAGGGAAGAAAAGAAATGAACTCGTAGCCATACGGACAGATAGACAGGAGTTGGATACGAATTTGGCTTATGAGTATAGGATGTTCCAAGGACATTTAACGGACGTCTATGGAAAAGATAAATTACTGTCATTTAGTCCGTGGTTCACGAACTTTAAAAAAGGGGGGCTAACTTGTCACGTTGACTGATAATTTGTCTTTCCATCACGTCCCAATTTTATTACTCTTTTAATGTTCTGGTTTCCTCGACATTTGTATTTTCTTTTCTTTCGGATTTTACCTTCGTGGCCATTATCCCCCTTCTCAGACCCACCCCGCGGTTTGTCTACGTTCTGGCCTTCAGTATAAATTCCCCACTGGTCAGCAGCGGTCAGCTAACGATAATGTTACCTAAGCGAACCTGGTCTGACCAGAGGAATATCTCTTGCGAGTAAAGTGTTTGATCTCTAACGGGAGTAACTTTTGAGCTCTGGGGAAACAGGTTTGATCTCCGATTCAGGGGGAGATAACAATCGCGGTCGATCTCTGTGGTTTTGGCCCTCGAACGAAGAGAGAGATTATAATATTATGCATTTGTCTATCTGGGGAAATGTTCTCGCGGTTGTTGTTTCTGATGTATACCTCTAGAATAACCTTTGTCTTACTCTTGATTACGTTATACGCTGAACATCTGTAGAAACACGCCAGGCCAGGTGTCCGGGTAGCGTTATCTGTAAACTATAAGAGTAGATGGTTTTAATCAAGCAGACACACTCGTAAAATATTTCCTGCCCGAGAGGACCATAATGAGAATAGGCAGACGTTAACACAGAACTAAATGTTATTTGCCTATGTTCTCGGCATTTCTCGGGTTTCAGGGATACCGAATTGCTAGAGCAAGACTCCAGTCAGGCGAAGAACGTCAAATTCTCTTCGATCTAGAGGGTTTCTAAAAACACCTAGCATTCACGAGTCGTCACCCCCTCTACCTGAAACAAAACCCTTTGTCAACACCATTCTCTCTAACAGGAAATTAAGCTCACGCAGTGTGCAACGAGCCAACGCAAACTCTGGAAAAATCATCTGTTGCAGTAGTAGTTTTTTACTCGCCTATTGATCGCCAGTCAGAGCATAGCGGCTTCCCGCATATCAAGCAGCCCAGCGTCTATAGCAGAATGTAATAGACCAGTCTTTGTGTGCTTAAACGGAGCACTCAGTCAAACCACTGTTCAAGCCAGTCCAAACCGGATTTACTACCAAGCACGCCAGAAAAAATTCTAGCGCCGGATAAGAGTGCATGCGTCTTGTGTGTTTCTGGGGTAAAAACTAGCGCATTTGGTCCCACGTCACCAACGATTAGCACCTACAGGAAAGTTATGTATGTTATTCCATCACCTAAAGGATATTACATTAAGACACTTTTGGAATAGCGCATTTGGTCCCCACGAAAGCGGACAGACTGACGCTCTATTGATTTAACTCTCTGCGTTCTACAGGTTCTTATGTTGGTGGTCTGTGTGTTCGTTGGTATGTATTTGCATATTTGTGATTATTGCTGTAAAATTTATGTTGTTTGTGCTGATATGCATTATTTTCATACATTTCTTCCTTTAACAAATTTTACTCATTTATTAATGCGCTGTTCACAACCCTTTCATCCATAATTTACATGTTTTAGCTCTTTAGTCTAGTCTCGATTTTTTAATAAGAGAAAAGAGAGAGAGAGAGCAGGCAGTGCTTAGACTATATAAGTGTGTTGAGGCTTGGAGAGAGAGAGATAACTTTTTGTCTTCTTCCAGGTTGGTCTCAAGTCCACCCCTATTTACACAATATCTATGTGTAATCTATAATTTTGTCAGTTCACTATCATTGTCGATTTCACTACTATTGTCCAACTCGACAAATACTCTTACACTTTAACTCAACCACGACAGTAATATATCTCTGTAGAGGTATCAATATCTGTTTTGATGGCCTCTGCTGGAATGCCATCTGGACCAGTTGCTTTTCCATTTTTTTAGAAGCTTTATGGCTTTCTTTATTTCTTCTCTACTTGGTCATTTATGGCTGATTTGTAGCTCCTCTTCTGCTGTCTGGATGTCTGGGGGATTAGTTGGAGCTGGTCTATTGAGAAGTTCCTCACAATGTTCTGTCCATCTCTTCATTTGTTCTTGTATATTACTAAGCAATTTTCCATTCTTTTCTTTTACGAGGCCATTTGCTTGCTTATATTTCCCTGTTAGCTTCTTTGTGTTGTTGTACAGGTCTCATATTTCCTTTGGCTGCAGCTTCCTCTGCTTCCCTTGCCAACTCTTCAATATACTTCCTCTTGTCTCTTTTGATGTTTCTTCTTACTTTTTTGTTTGCTTCTATGCACACTTCATGAGCCTTGGCTTTGGAGCTTCTGGTTTTGCTTCTGTTTAAATCTGCTTTCTTGTTTTTCCTATCTTCTATCTTGCTAATAGTTTCTGTTGTTATCCATGCTTTGTGCCGATGTTCTCTTGTTCTCAGTATTACTTCACATGTCTCGTTCCATATATATTTTACTTGTTGCCAATGGTCTTCCGTATCTGCTTATCTTCCAGCTGTTGGAGTACTTGGTATTTGTTGGATATTGTGATTGAAAATGTTTCTCTTATTTCCTGATTTCTTAGATATCCCACATTGTACTGTTGTCTATAAATATATCTTCTTCTTTGATCCTTAGCCGCAGTCCGTCAAAGCAGTCAGTGGCCATCACGCCTAGTGGCGTCTTGTAGGGCAACAACAAATTGATTCCACTTTGCTCGGTCGGTGGCCATCCTTCGTACAGTGCCCCAACTCTGGTTCATTCTTTGCATCTCAGCCTCCACAGTCCTCCGCCAGTTTGTTTTTGGTCGGCCTCTCTTTCGTTTTCCTTTAGGGGTCCAAAGCATAGCTGTTATTGTGATGGCATCGGGGTCTCTTCTGAGGACATGGCCAACCCAGCTCCAGCGTCTGCCAGCTATGATGGTGTGCATGTCCTCTTGCTTGCTCCGAGTAAGCAGATCTTGGTTGGTGATGGTATTCGGCCAAAAGATTCGGTGAATATTTTTTAGGCATGTTGTGTGAAAAGAGGACAATTTCGATATTTCCTTCTCTGTAACTCTCTAGCATTCTGCACCATAGAGAAGCACAGAAAGCACACAGCTCTGATATAATCTTAATTTTGTGCTTGTGCTGTATTGAGAGGACTTCCAGATGTTGTTTAGGCTAAAAAAGGCTGTTCTTGCCTTATTCATTCTGATGTTGATGTCTTTGCCTGCCCCGCCGTCTGGTGTTACTATGCATCCTAGGTATGTGAAGGTGTCTGTCTGTACCAGTCGCTGATTCCTTACTGATATGGGCTCAGGATTGTTCTCATTGAGCGTCATGACCTCTGACTTCTTTAAATTGATGTTTAAGCTCACCTGCTGGCTAAACTTTTAAGTCAATCCGTTTTTTTCCTGGATGTGTTGATGTGAATGTGCTAGTAGTGCAATGTCATCTGCATATTCCAGATCTTCCAATGTAGAAAATGTTGTCCATCTTATTCCTCTTGGACTGCCCTCTGTTGTCTGGCGCATCACCTAATCTATGACTGTTAAAAATAGAGTGGTTGATAAGGGGCATCCCTGTCGTACTCCTGTCTTCACCTCAAAGGTTAGGTTGTTCTGCCCAACACTGCACGTAAAGTTGGCATAGAGGCTTTTTATGATTGACACTATGCAGCTTGGAATTCCATAAGCCCTCAGTATTTTCCATAAACTGTCCCTATGTATGCTGTCAAAAGCCTTTTCAAAATCGACGAAATTAATGTACAGCTGTCTTTGCCATTCTGAGCACTGCTCTATAATGTTCCTGAGAGTGAATATATGATCTACACATCTTCTGTTCTTTCTAAATCCTGCTTGCTCTTTCCTCAGTTTGTGGTCTACTGCTTTTGAAATTCTCTGTATAATTATCCTGCCTAGTATTTTGCTGGGAACTGAGAGAAGAGTGATTCCTCTCCAATTATAGCAGTCTGCAAGATCTCCCTTCTTCGGCAATTTGACAATTATTCCTTTGTTCCACTCTGATGGTGTTGTCCCCGTTTTCCAGACTTGTGCAAATAGTGGTTCTAATAGTTCTGCTGCTAGCTCAGGGTCTGTCTTAAATAGCTCTGCATTTAAGTTATCATGGATAGGAGCTTTTCCGTTCTTTAACCCTTTGATTGCTGTGATGACTTCTTCTTTTCGTGGAATGTCTGTATTTACATCTAGATCGTTTTCAGCCTCAGGAACATTGAATTGTGTCTCTGGTGGTTCCTTGTTCAGAGTTTCTCTGAAGTGCTCTGCCCATCTTGTTTCCTGTCCCTCTGCTGCCGTGATGAGATTTCCTTGCTTATCTCTTACTAATGTAATATTGTTTGTACCTCGTTTTCCGCTGATGTATTTACTTATTTTGTATACTGTGCTTTGTTCATTTCTCAGTGCTGCCTCTTCTACCTGTCTTGCAAGATCGTCTAGGAAATTCCTTTTGTTGGCTCGGGTTTGGCGTTTAACTTCCTTGTCCAGCTGACTGTACTGTTCGCTATATAGTTGCTTTAACCTGGGCGACTTCGCTTCTGTTTCTTTCTTTTTGTTTCGTTTCTCAGTGTTATGGTGTTTAATGTTTTCTGGTGTTATCCAGTCTTGCTTCTTCCTTTCCTGGAATCCCAAGCATGATTTGCTGCTTTCCTTATATATTGTTGAAATGGTGTTGAATTTCTGGTCTATATCATCAGTCAAAACTATAGCTCTTATAAGCCATGCCAGCAAAATACTATTACAAATCATAATGAAAAGGATGCAACAAAAGCTAGAAACAGAAATAAACGAAGTACAGGCGGGTTTTCGACCAGGTAGAGGCACTAGAGATCATATATTCAACATGAGGATCATTATAGAAAAGTGTAGAGAATTCAACGTTGACCTACATACTTGTTTCATTGATTACACCAAAGCTTTCGATTGTGTACAACATCAGCAGTTAGGGGCTATTATGAAAAATATGGGATTTCCAAACCACCTTATACAACTCATCGCACTGCTGTACCAAGAACAACAGGCAGCCGTAAGAATAGAGGGGGAAACATCAGAATGGTTTGAAGTACAGAAAGGAGTAAGACAAGGCTGTACCCTTTCCCCTTACCTGTTTAACATTTATGCCGAGAATATCATGAGAAACGTAAGAGATGACCAAGAACACACAGAGTTTGACTCATTTAACATCGGCGGGTACCAGATCCCGGAAATCAGATATGCTGACGACACAGTCCTCCTATCGACCAACCCAGAAGGACTTGAACAATTAATTCTGTCCACCAAAAAATACAGCGAGGCCCAGAATCTATACCTAAACACCAAGAAGACCAAAGTATTGACAACAGACAAAGTAAAGACCAAACCAGAAATTGAAATTGATAACGAAGAACTGGAAAGTGTTAATGAATTCGAATACTTAGGATCAATCATCAACAGCTCTGGCGACTGTGCAGTAGAAATTAAAAGAAGACTTGCAATTGCTTCACATAAACTAATACAGATGAAAAACCTATGGCAAGGCACAAGCAAAGAAACAAAGTTACAACTGATCAGAGCATGTATATTCCCAGTAGCAACATACGGCTGCGAGACTTGGACACTCAATAAAACAGTTGCAAAAAAGATTACATCATTTGAAATGAAATGCTACAGAAGGATGTTGAGAATACCCTGGACAGAAAAAAAGACCAACAGAGAAGTACTGCACTCACTAAACGTACAGGAACATTGGCTCCTAAATACCATCGCAATAAGGAAGCTGAAATTTTTCGGTCATATAAAAAGACATAATAGTCTGGAAAAAAACAGTGATGGAAGGCATGGTCCCTGGAAAAGGGGAAGGGGTCGACCTAGACGACGGTGGACCCAGGACATCACAGAGAGTCTGAACTTGTCTTTGGCTGATGCAGGTCGACTTGCCCAGAATCGTGATGCGTTCAGAGCAGCTGTAATGGAGACAACGTTCTGGAAAGAATACGTCACATGATGATGATCATCAGTCAATGTCTTTTCCTGACTTTTGGCAAATTTATATCGTTTCTTTATGTCAGCCGCAAAAGCCTTTCTAGTAAGGGGGTCCTTCAATTGGATTCAAGCTGAATTTACTACAGCTATATACTGTTGTAAATTTCTTGAGTTTTAATTTTGTTTTAGCCAACAGAATATGGTGGTCTGATACCACATTTGCTCCTCTACATACTTTTACATCATGCAATGGTAACCTAAACTTCTTACTTATGCATATGTGATCAATCTGATTCTCAGTTCTGTGGTCTGATGATATCCATGATGCATTAAGTATTCTTTTATGTGGAAATATGCTTCTTCCTATAACTAGTTGATTTGAAGCACAGACGTTATCTAATAGTTCGAGACATGAAAGTGCTAACACAGACAGAAACGTTCCTCTGTATGCCGAGCCATCCAATGAAGGACAGATTCCAAAACCTAGAAATGGGGCAATTGAAAAGAAGCAGCTTTATCCACCACGCCAAACGATTCCGAAGACAAACCTCAGACCTGCCTGAAGTTGACAGCCCCCTAAAGTCTGTGCCAGAACAAACCCCTTGGAGAGAGGATCCTGGACTACCAGTAAACAACCAGACAAAAGTGAAAGGAAAATTCGACAGGGATGAACAGAACAGCGTGCAACGTAGGACAGTCACTCTCAGTTTCCTGAATGATGAATACCCACAGGATCTCTGGATCCGAGTATACACCGATGGGTAAGCACAGAATGCAGTAAAGGATGGAGGAGCAGGAGTGTACATAGAATACCCAAACAACACTAGGTATACGGTCAGAGTACCAACGAGGAAATTCTGTAACAACTGTGATGCAGAAATCCAGGTGGCAACTGAGAAACTGTTGAACACTGTGACATATTATGTAAATAATTTTCATGTATCTATTTCTTTATCTACACTTTTCTTTTAACAAAGTTTTCACCTACGCCTGTTGGTTAACATAAACCATTCCTATATTCATAGATCTGCCCTTTTTCAAATTAGCGCGCATATTTTATTGCTGTTCGCTATCTTTCTTTGATGATGTTCAACCAGCAGACCATTTAGCTACGTTGATCTGTAATTTATTCTTAACGCCAGCGATTGAAAATCGTGGTAATAGGATCAGAGAGCGATCAAGGATGGATTACTTTTAGTACTAAGAGCAGATAATTTGTGAAGCACGGTGAGCAAATTGCTATTACCTCCCTTGTAATCTGCTCGCTAGAAAGCAATTTAAGCACGGCAGATTGCCAGATCAAAGAACGAGCTATCTCGATTTCGTTCTGTGATCACGTCTGCAAGGCGGGTAATCAGTGTGATTTTACGATCGAAGAATCTTGCACGGTCTGGTCAATTACGTTACGCCTGATCTAAAGAGAGTGCAGGGGGAAAGGGTGTAGATTTCTTTAATCCAGAATCTCAGCAGAGAATTCCCCGTAGGTGATAACATCTTGCAGAGAGTCTGGTTTTTCGGACTATAGTGGCCATTTTCCTTTGATTTTAGATGCATATATACCAGCGCTTTCTAACTAAATTTATCCAGTACTCCATAAATTCAGAAGACAACTAGCTTCGATTATAGAATCACTTGTAATAGTAGAGTTCTCAGTTGTCGGTGGAGATAGTCTCAGTAGTTTGTGTGAAGTATTTGGGTCAAACCCTAAACCTTACCAGCGGCTTCCATATGAATCTGAGTATTACCTTACAAAAGAACATTCTGATATAAATATCGGGTTTTCAAGGTTACCTGTCTGGTCTCGTGTTTTACACCCAGAAAGAGACAGAGTACCAACCCGAAGAATATTAAGAATAAATTTGTACTGGACTTATAGAATATCCAGATTTCTTCTTCCAAGTTCATATACATTCAGCCTGTGGTGGCGACATAATCAAACATTTGACATTACCTGTATAACAACCACTGTGTTGTGAAGAAGATCTATCCTGAACAGATTTATTTACCTGTCACTCGATTTAACGATTGAAGATTTCCAAGCTACTGTACACTGTGAACATCAGACCTCTTAATTATTTTACTACCTGGACAAAAATTGAAGTGACATAAACAGCATCCTACTAACAGGAGCGAATGTAGCGTTTCCCAACAATTTGATTATTTAGTCTTTGGAGAAACTGGGGCTTGATTCGCCAATAACCAAACCCTGGATGGGCTGTGTGTACCTTACGATTGTTCCAGATGTTGTGAAAGCACCTATTAGGTAAGAGTGAATGATTGTGATCACAGGTCTGTCAGAGCGAGAGAAAACAGGGATGAATAATTCTTTCATTGTATAACCCATGTACTAACTTTGTATTTTTATGCAAGTTTTGCTAATGCTGTCCCTTTCAGAATAGATTAACGTATAAACTCTGTTCTTTATTGTAGAGGGAAATCCTAGACCATAGCCTAAACACCTTTGACTCTTTGAGGGTTAATAACTTCTCTTCTAACGAGATCTTGTCTCAACAGAGGGAGGGAGGGAGGATTACACCTATGAGTCTAACTCTTTAATTAATTCATTAACTTATGTGTATTTGTATTTGATCTGATATTCAAAACTGTTTGCTGTTGTGAAGTTTTTTTTTTTATGATAAATAAAAATTTACATAAACTCTATTTACGTGTCGGTCAGCTTGTCCCAAAAGATCCCTATTCCATAGATATAGTTTTCATGTCTGTGCGTCTAATGGTCGTCACGTATCTGTGTGTGTGTAGATGTGGGTGGTTGAATATATATATATATATATATATATATATATATATATATATATATATATATATATATATATATATATATATATATAGGGAAACTGTCCGATCTAAGAATCTCCGTCGTAATCGATAGGCTGGATAGATTATCTATAAAATCCAGGGACAGACTTTGCCTTTCACCACGTCACTTATGTGAAAATCTATTTCTTTACCCTATCTCCCACTGAGCTATCACCTGTTCTAATTCTATCCAGACGGGACCATAATTGATCTTAAATACCTATTTAAAAATATACGACAAATGGGTGCTCGTTTTTCGGGAATTGAATTCTAATTTTGAGCAAGTACGGGAAACATTTTCTCGTTCACCGGGATTTTTCATCTGTATTTTCTTTAGTCTATATAGAGTAAGAGTGTGATTGTCTCGTGAGATTTAGTATCTTTAAAAATAATTATCCCCTAGACTAACGATCTGTTTATTGGCTTGCTGATCACACAAATATATCTATTTATTTTCCACAGCATTGTTAGAGTCTCCACAGCATTGTTAGAGTATATACAATTGATTTACAGGGTGATCTTTGTCGGAATATGTTACGTATTGATTTTGTAATACAAAGCCGCTGGTTACGTGTGATTGTGTAACAATCACAGGGTTTAGTGAAGCAGAAAGGTGTTTGAGCTAAGAGAAGCAGTGCGTTCGGACTATCGTGCAGTTAATTGCCTCCCTTACCCGAACTGACTTCAGGGGTGAACTTGATAGTAGACTTAAATTAAGGGAAATTTTTTTTCTCCTTAAATTTGTTTTTTGGTTTCCACTTTTAGTAACTTAGTTTTTTATGTTAGTGATAAATCTGAACTACCATTTAGTTGGCGTAGTCGTGTGCATTAGGAGCCTTTATTGCCAGTAATAGCAGCGATAGTTAGATAACTATTATAAGGAGAAAGTAGCCCAGTTAAATAATAACATATCTTTTGCTTGTAATTTCTCGTAAGTGGTAGGGAACAAGTGTATCCTTTTTTTTCCTTCTTTCTCGGGTAAATCTCAGTCAGCTATTTGCAATGGCAGAGCAGGCAAAGCTTAGGCAAATGCGCAGAGAGGAAGCAGGGGAAGAGGGATTGGAAGAAGAAGCAAAGGCGTTTGTCAACGAAGAACTTGACAGATATGATGCGGAGAGGACAGCAGCCGAAGCTAGGGAGCAGAAGAAGATTGAGGAAGAAATGGAAATTCGCAGGGCGAACGAAAGAGAGAAGGAAAGACAGCATGAGGAAAGAGAAAACAAGCAACGACGACAGCACGAGTTGGCGCTTAAAGCTCTAGAAGTCCAAAGCCGTGGGGCTGCTTCTACCTCCAGCAATGGAGAGTCTTCTCCTCATTCTTCTCTAACTGATCCTTCTAACACTAAATCTCCTCAACTCATCGCTATGTCTTTTGCTCTAGAATCTTTCCCATGTCCTACTGAGAAGATTGACACGTATCTAGAAAAATTTGAGAAAATGGCCAATCTGTACAGTTTAGAGAGGTCGCGTTGGTGTTTGAAACTTTCCCAGGCTCTAAAAGGGTCTGCTTATGATGCGTATACAAAACTGGAAAGCAGCCAACAAGACAATTACGACGTGTTGAAGAAAGCTTTACTTGAACGGTTTGAAATGAACGTTCGCAAATTTTTGCAACTGTTCCGTAACAGCAGAAAGGAGAGCTCTGCAACTTTTCAGCAGTTCTCTTCTCGTCTGAAGGGATACTTGACAAAGTGCCTGGAGCTTTCGCAGCTTGCCTCTACCTATGAAGGACTTGAGGAGTTCGTTATAACCGAATAGATAAAGAATACTTTGTCAAGTGACACCCGTCGATTTCTAGCTGAGCAGGGAGCAGAAAAGCTGGAAGACATTTTGGAAAAGTCTGAGCTATATCATAATGCGCTGACCGAACTGCCGGCCACAAAACGTAAACCGACAGAAGAGCCTTCTCGAAAGAATAACCTAGAGCAATCTTCCCACTCTTCTCAGCAGCACAACCACAGAGAAACTGGACCCCAGAATCCCCCTCCTGAAAAATCTAAGTTCTACAAAAACAAGTACCCCACCTACAACAAACAGTCTGATCAACCCTACCGTCCTACATGGCAGTGCGGTCAGAAAGGACAAGGTGACAAAGGGAAAACCCCTGCGCACGGGACATATGATCAGAGCGAGCACACCGAGCCTAAACGCATCGGATGCTTGCTAACAGTCTCGCAAGAAGGAAGAATTATTGTCAGTGATTCTCAACCTGAGGGAGAGAGGCCATCAACGCGAGGAACTGTTATTTTGAACGGGTCTTCAACTTATTGTCTTTTTGACACGGTTCTTTCTTTTGATTGCATTGTTGCCGGACACCTGGTCAAACCTGGTCAAGAGACAGAAAAAACCGTCGAACTTTGTGGAGTTTTTAAGAATGATGCACCAATAACGCTTGCCATCGCATTGGTGGAGATCCACTCTGAGTTTGTCAGAGGTGTGATCAAAGCGGCTGTTATGGATGACCCGATCTACCCAGTCATACTTGGCGGTAGATATGTGTTTATTGGGAAACCAGAAGAGCCAATTGTGGCAGCAGTAACCACAAGAGGGCAAACCAAGAAGGAACGGGAGCCTGCGCCAAATTTGTTACCTAAGGAACTTAAAGAGGTGCAACAAAAGAACCCTACCTTGGCACCCTGCTTTAGGAAAGTGCCCATGGCTAAGGACCCTAGACAGCACGGGGACATTTTTTTCTAAGGATGGCGTACTTTATCGTAGAACGGGCAAGCCTGAACAAGGTTTTAATCAGCTCTTAGTACCGAAACAGTACAGAAGCCAAATCATGGAAATGGGGCACTCTCTTTCCTTTAGCGGACATATGGGACAGAACGCCACAAATCAGCGAATACAGACTCACTATTGGTTGCCAGGAATTAACTCTGATATTATCAGATACGTGAAATCCTGCGCCAAGTGCCAACGTGTGGCACCCAAACATTTGACACACGCAGTTTCCATGGGTGAAATGCCAATAGTGGGAACACCATTTGAACGGCTTGCTGTCGACATTGTTGGACCCCTAGAAAGGACCAAGAGAAGGAACAGGTTTATCCTGACTTTAGTCGACACATGCACTATGTGGGCCGAAGCTATACTGCTAACATGCACAGATTCCAAGCATGTCGCAGAAACCCTCGTGCAGATTTTTACATGGTTGGGATTCCCTCAACAAGTTTTGACGGATAACGGATCCCCATACTGTAACCTGTTAATGGATGAGATCGTTAAGCTCTTGAGGAACCAACACATCTACATAAGCCCTTATAATCCGGCCGGAAGTGGGTTAGTAGAACGTGCCAATGGAAACCTCACGACGATGTTACGTAAACTGGGACAAGAGAAACCTAAAGCTTGGGATCTTTGTATACCTGCAGCTTTATTCGCTTACAGGGAAGCCCCACATACGTCCACTGGATTTCCCCCAGCTACACTTTTATTCTGCAGACCTATTAAGGGGCCACTTGAAGCCTTACTTCGGTCCCTGACAGACCAGAAGGCTGATGAAGCAGTCGTCTCAGCCAGTAAATATGTGTCGGAATTAAAGGAGCGGTTAAAACTAGGATGGGACCTAGCAACGACCAACCTTAAGCGAGCATGCGCAAAGCAAGCTAACCAATACAGGAAAGCCGCGAAAGAAAGAGAATTGCAAGCAGGAGAGAAAGTTTTGTTGCTACTCCCAACCGGGAACAACAAACTTCGTATTGGATGGCAAGGGCCGTTTACCGTCCTCAAAAAGATCTCAAGGGCTAACTACCAGATCTCTATTAAATGAAAGGAGAAGGTCTACCATGTAAATCTGATAAAGAAATACTTGGAAAGACCAGTGCCGTCCTCCGAACACCGCCTGGCGATCGCCATAACTGACGAAGATGATGATAGTAACAGGGGAATTCCACTGCATACACACGGAATCGTCCAACAATGTCAAACTCGGCGACACTCTTTCAAGCGCAAACGGAATACATTCCAGAGAAAGAAAACATTGGAGCAGACTTCATGAGTAGGAATTGGAGTGACGGAGGGGGAAGATGAGAATGAAGATAACAGTCACCTGGAAGCTACTGATATAAGAAACCTATTTCCATAAAGTGGACATGAAGTGGTTTCATATCTTTA
This sequence comes from Oreohelix idahoensis, assembly GCA_024509875.1. Taxonomy (NCBI): domain Eukaryota; kingdom Metazoa; phylum Mollusca; class Gastropoda; order Stylommatophora; family Oreohelicidae; genus Oreohelix; species Oreohelix idahoensis. The sequence continues at coordinate 26,102 of JAMPIV010007062.1, forward strand.
AGCGGGGACGTCTGTGACATATTATGTAAATAGTTTTCATCTATTTCTTTATCTACACATTTCTTTTAACAAAATTTTCACCTACGCCTGTTGGTTATTATAAACCATTCCTATACTCATAGATCTGCCATTTTTCAAATTAGCGCGCATATTTTATTGCTGTTCGTATCTTTCTTTGATGATGTTCAACCAGCAGACCATTTAGCTACGTTGATCTGTAATTTATTCTTAACGCCAGCGATTGAAAATCGTTGTTATAGGATCAGACAGCGATCAAGGATGGATTTCTTTTAGTACTAAGAGCAGATAATTTGTGAAGCACGGTGAGCAAATTGCTATTACCTCCCTTGTAATCCGCTCGCTAGAAAGCAATTTAAGCACGGCAGATTGCCAGATCAAAGAACGAGCTCACTCGATTTCGTTCTGTGACCACGTCTGCAAGGCGGGTAATCAGTGTGATTTTATGATCGAAGAATCTCGCACGGTCTGGTCAATTACGTTACGCCTGATCTAAAGAAATTGCAGGGAGAAAGGGTGTAGATTTCTTTAATCCAGAATCTCAGCAGAGAATTCCCCGTAGGTGATAACATCCGGAGCTTTCTAACTAAATTTATCAAGTACTCCATAGATTCAGAAGACATTCAGCTTCGATTCTAGAATCCCTTGTAATAGTAGAGTTCTCAGTTGTCGGTGGAGATAGTCTCAGTAGTTTGTGTGAAGTATTTGGGTCAAACCCTAAACCTTACCAGCGGCTTCCATATGAATCTGAGTATTACCTTACAAAAGAACATTCTGATATAAATATCGGGTTTTCAAGGTGACCTGTCTGGTCTCGTGTTTTACACCCAGAAAGAGACAGAGTACCAACCCGAAGAGTATTAAGAATAAATTTGTACTGGACTTATAGAATATCCAGATTTCTTCTTCCAAGTTCATATACATTCAGCCTGTGGTGGCGACGTAATCAAACATTTGACATTACCTGTATAACAACCACTGTGTTGTGAAGAAGATCTATCCTGAACAGATTTATTCACCTGTCACTCGATTTAACGATTGAAGATTTCCAAGCTACTGTACACTGTGAACATCAGACCTCTTAATTATTTTACTACCTGGACAAAAATTGAAGTGACATAAACAGCATCCTACTAACAGGAGCGAATGTAGCGTTTAAAGTTCCTTCCCATCCACAGAGGGTTTATCTCAGGAGCCGTTCAGATTATTCAGTCAAAATCCCGGTCGTTGACACTCCTTCGAGCGCCGACGCCCGGGCTTGAACCTTGAAAACCTGGTCGCCATTACAACGTTGTAACCATTACACCAGCGCGGCTCCCCTTTCATTGAAAAACCCATGTACTAAGTTTGTATTTTTATGCAAGTTTTGCTAATGCTGTCCCTTTCAGAATAGATTAACGTATAAACTCTGTTCTTTATTGTAGAGGGAAATCCTAGACCATAGCGTAAACACCTTTGACTCTTTGGGGGTTAATAACTTCTCTTCTAACGAGATCTTGTCTCAACAGAGGGAGGGAGGATTACACCTATGAGTCTAACTTTTTAATTAATTCATTAACTTATGTGTATTTGTATTTGATCTGATATTCAAAACTGTTTGCTGTTGTTAAGATTTTTTTATGATGCATAAAAATGTACATAAACTCTATTTACGTGTCGGTCAGCTTGTCCCAAAAGATCCCTATTCCATAGATATAGTTTTCATGGCTGTGCGTCTAATGGTCGTCACGTATCTCTGTGTGTGTGTAGATGTAGGTGGTTGAATATATATATATATATATATATATATATATATATATATATATATATTTATTTATTTATTTATTTATTTATTTATTTATTTATAGGGAAACTGTCCGATCTAAGAATCTCAGTCGTAATCGATAGGCTGGATAGATTATCTATAAAATCCAGGGACAGACTTTGCCTTTCACCACGTCACTTGTGTGAAAATCTATTTCTTTACCCTATCTCCCACTGAGCTATCACCTGTTCTAGTTCTATCCAGACGGGACCATAATTGATCTTAAATTCCTATCAAAAAATATACGACAAACACCAATCTCGGTCCACAGCCTGTGGTATTCCTGACAGATGCAAGATCAGCACTCCAAGCACTTCAGTCCAGAAAATACCCAGGTATACAAGCCCTACTTTCTGAACTGTGCAACCAGCGCAAGGTCGCCATGCATTTGATACCGTCTCATTGTGGAATACCATGAAACGAGAGAGCGGACCGATTGGCTAAAGAAGGTGCTACAGACGAGCAACCGGATGTACCAGTTATGTACCTTCAGAAGAAAAAGATGATCAAATCAATCAGAAAGCCACCAACACCAACACAGGATGACTACCAAGCTATGAACAAATTGTCATTCTGCGCCTCAGAACAGGACACAACCGACTCCGCAGCCACATGTATACAAAATTCAAGATTGGCATTTCAGCCATGTGTACAGGCACCCCAGACTGCGGAGCTCGTACTTCATGATTGCCCCGAATATGATATATTGAGGCAAATGCCCAGAGAAACAACATTGGAAGCAAAACTATACGGACCTCTGTATGAACTACAAAAGTTATATTTACTTTCTTTTTGGCTGATTTAAACCTTGCTGTTATAATTCGGGGTCCCATTGCTTCCCTAGACAGCATTAGAGCCACCCCTTCACTGTGGTGGACTCTTTCCTCCTCATGTCCTGAGGACAGCACCATTTCTCCTGTGATCAATCTCCTCCTCTCTATGCCCTTCCACCATGTCTCTCAGAGACCCAGGATATCAATCCTGTAATTTCCATTTCTGCTGCTACCTGTGCAGTTTTCCCTTGTTCACATAGAGTGTGAACATTCCAGGTGCCAATCCTGGAGATTTTCCTAGACGAAAAAAGGTTAGTCGGCAACCCAGACTCCTTTCTCTGGGCTGCTTCATGCGCCTCCTTTCCAGATGACCTTCTTCTGTCTTGGGCGGCTGCGTTGATTTATATTCTGCATTTGACTTGTCCAGGTTTGTTGAAGTTTTTGTGGTAAAACGTTTTTTACGGGATGGGGTAACCAGCCCCATGCCCAACCCTTTATTCGCTTTTTACGACATGCATGGTAGGGTACAGTATTACTATTCTTTGCTCCCCTTTGGTGCCCACACTGGTGAATTATTTCAATAGCTAAAATGTAAGTAACGGTACATTTCAGTACAAGTTTTAAAGCACTCATAAATCCCACTAACTTTTCAAACATTTTTTTCAACATTACTGCAGATGCATCTCCTGTAATGGGGCTGGACAACGGATGTGTAAAAAATGCCAAGGCAGAGGAAATCTTCGCTGGTTTATTCTGCTTACAATTAAATGGTAAATACTTAATATTTCTTGCTTTCTCACACTGGTTAAAGCAATGAAGGCACTATTTTGTACATTTAATTTGAGAATAATTATTATTGGGGATGATTGTCAGTCTCTTACTGACGCTCTAGCAAGTCATCAACTTCCCTCTCCAGTTACAGTTAGTTTTCAAATCACATTATTTCTTAGATTGCTAGCCCTTTGCACCTCACATATTTTCATTCAAATTAATTTTTGTTTGGTCAGTCATTGTTCCACGATTGTCTTGCAACTTTAGGTGGATAAACGGCAGAAAAGACCCCTCAAGGTATTAACAAATATCTCTGGATTTATTTTTCATACTTTTGTCAGATCTTCTCTATTTATACTTAAGTTTTTCCTTGCTTTATTGTGCTGTGATTGTCCTGCACGTGTGACATGAGGTGGATAAACAACAGAAAAGATCTCTTGAAGTATTAACGAGTATCACTTTCAATATATTTTTCTGTGAAATGTGAACTTCCTTTGGAATTATACTTTTGCTAGATCTTATTATGTCTCTGTTCTTCGTGTGTTCTTAAGTCTTCCATTGCTGCTCTTCCATCAGAATTTCTTAATATGTAAACTGTACTCTCGCTTTCTGCCTAAATTGATAGATGTATACGCTTCTGTTTTTGCTTGCGTTTTTCTTAATATGTAAACAGTACTCTCACTTCCTGCCTAAATTAGCTTGTTTTGCTTTTCTGTTTTAGTAATGATTTGAAATGATGTCATATAGATGTGGTTTTGTCCTGCCATACGTTTTGAATTTCTCTGAAGTAATTATTACAAAATATTTGCATCTTTGGCATATTGGCAAGTGCCTCATATCTGCTTGTTTGCTTTGCAGTGATGGATATTGTCAGCCTGGCAGTGACCTTTCACAAAAACCCCTGTAGGGTAGAGGACCCTCTAAATAGTGGTATTACACCACCCATTATTTAGTAGGCCTGGTATATTTGACCAGTTTCGAGCCTGCTGAGTTGGTGTAGCCCTCTTGGTGTGCAAGAAAGCTGTGGAACTCCACCCCTAATAAAGAAGGGAAAAAGAAAGTGAAAACTCAAAACCCCGGGGATCGAAACAAACAAATTCAAGTCAAATTAATTTTAAACATTTTTTTTAACTGTTCTTGTTTCAGGACAAACCACTTAGATGATCACATTGTTGAGAGGACAGCACTGCCAAGTAATCTGATCAGAAACGTGAGAGGACGGACAGCTTTTGAGGAAACCAGTAAAAGGGTAAGACTGTGCCTACAGTGTTCATAATACTGTATATTACACTTTATAAACACATGGGCACATAAGACCTGTTCACGGAGGGGAATTGTTCTTTCATTATAAGCACATCTAATAAAAAAACAAACAGGAACTGCTCTGGGCACAGACTGTCGAATACTGAAAATGTTATATACAGGAAATGTCCGGCCTGCATAGATAGATCATCAACAAGAGCTAAAAAAAAAAAAAAAACGGAGGTGGAGGTCTACAAATAAAATAAAAGAATAGACAGAAAATCCATCCTTAGAGGCCACTGGAAAATTCTCATACAACTGTAGAGCTGATGCAGTTCTATTATGGGACAGCCTTTACCCTTTTTTAAAAACTACTATTATTTTGATGGTTGAATGGAAAAAAAACAAACAAACAAATAATAATGCGTCTTACAAGGAAAAAGGACAAGAAAAACTGTAAAATATATATGATATTATTTTGAGCATAACAAATATTTGACGAAACTAAATTTTTCAGATTCCATGGACATCCCAACAGTAAAATGTCCATAGTAGTCTGACTCTTATAAGGAAGGAAAACCCGAGGCCTGTAAACAGTAAATAAATATACTACTCGTCAAAAGTTAAGGGCCACCCTATTATTTTCAATACCCTTTTATATAAGCGCATAGAATGATTAAATGAAGGAAGTTTTTAGTAAAAATGGGTGCAATATCTTCCTCTGACAGTCCTCTATGCACGTTAAGCATAAAAACAACTCACCGACAACCATGGTGATCACGTGCAATTTGGTTAGCTGACCATAAATTCACATTTTTAATCTGTTTTTTCAAACTTCCGTGCAACCAAACAGGTGAAGTAATCGTGCTGATTGACATTCCACGTGCAATGGCGACTTTTCGTGAACAGAGTTCACTCTTAATTTGTTTTACAATCAGCAGACTTAGAGTAGTTTCATCACTTGCAAATACCATGCCACCGAGAAGAAGTCTTGACACCTTACAAAGAAAGAGGGCTATAGCGTGGGTTGAAAGTGGTTTATCTGTCCGTGAGGTTGCTAGACGGCTTGCAGTATCACACTCTACTATCCAACGAATTTTAGAGAAATTTCAGGCCACAGGAAGTGTGGAGGATCGCCACCGGCCAAGTCGCCCTAGATGCACCAATAGACATGATGACCGGTACCTCTTGTTGTCAGCCCTGCGCCATCGAACAGTGACTTGTTCCACTCTAAGATGTCAGCTGAGACAAACTGTAAACGTTAATGTCAGTCAAAGCACCATTCGCAGACGTTTACATGAATTTGGACTGGTTGCTCGACGTCCTGCAGTCAGAATCCCTCTTACTCCTGCTCATCGCAGAGCCCGTGTTGCTTGGTGTCGCGAGCACATCCGATGGACAAGGCAACAATGGAGTCAAGTTCTCTTCACTGATGAATCTCGCTTCACTGCGTCATTCAATGATGGCAGGATTCGAGTTTGGAGACGACCAGGAGAGCGATTTACTGATGACACAATTCGAGAGGTGGATCGTTATGGTAGAGGTTCTGTCATGGACTGGGGAGGCTTCTACAGACATGGCAGGACTCCACTCTACATCATCCAAAGCAACTTGACCGGCAAAAGATACCAGAACAAAATCTTGAGACCAATTGTTCAGCCTGCTCTGGAGGCCATATGTGGTAATGCCTTCCTCCAAGATGATAACGCTCGACCCCATCGAGCTCGTGTGGTGAATGAGTTTATTCAGCAACATGGGATCATCAGGATGGCGCGGCCAGCTCATTCACCTGACCTTTCTCCGATTGAGCACCTCTGGGATGTCCTTGGTCGAAGATTGTCAACAAATCACCCACTGCCAATGGATGTTGCACAGCTGACTGCATTTCTGCTTCAGGAATGGCAAGCTGTTCCTCAGGATACTCTTCGGACCCTTGTGGACTCGATGCGTCTATGCTGTCTTGAATGCCTTGCTGCAAACGGTGGTCATACCCGATTTTGAAATGTCTATTTGTCCAATATCTATTGTGTGACTTTTGAAAAGGTGGGTGACACACTTCACAGCTTCATTGCGTTTGAATGTGTGTTTCCGTTTCTTTACGTGACATTTCAATTTGGTATTCAATAAATGCCGTTTTGACTGATACCAATTACGTTTATATCAGATTTGTTTTATGGTTTCAACCAAGGTTTTTCTAAGTGGCCCTTGACTTTTGACGAGTAGTATATTTCACAAACATAAAGGTATGTTTTCAGGCACTCGTAAGAAATAAAGAAGTAGAAAACTAGACAACAGAAAAACAACAGACGTGAGTGGCTTACCCAGGACCTTCCGTGCGACAACCCCGCACTAATGACCCGTCATCGAAGCATCCTTTATGTGATGCCTAGATGGCAGGGAGGATAGTGTGATTCGCTTGCATAGCTAGGCGGGGTTGTCACACGGAAGGTCCTGGGTTCGAGTCCTGGGTAAGCCACTCACGTCTGTTTTTCTGTTGTCTAGTTTTCTACTTCTTTACTTCTTCGTCATCATCATCAGTTGCCATCTCCACAACGAAGGTTGGCTGTAATGGATCTCCAACGTCTTCTGTCTCTTGTCTTGGTGGTGCACTCTGATAGACTCTTTCCTGTCCATCTTTTGATGTTATCTTCCCACTTATAGCGCTGTCTTCCCCTTGCACGTTTGCCTTCAACTCTCCCTTCTGTTATGGTCTTCTGAAAGGTGTTATGTCTTTTTATGTGGCCAAAGTATTTTAGCTTCCGAACTTTGACCTCCCTCATTAGTTCTCTTTTCATACCTAGATTTTCTAGGACCTCCTTATTTGTTTTCATCTCTTTCCATGAGATACGCCCCATTCTTCTATATATCCACATTTCAAGAGCCTCAATTCTTTCTTCCAAATGCTTATTCATCGTCCATGTTTCTGCACCATACAGAAATGCAGAATATATATAACACTTTATGATTCTCAGTTTTAATTTGTGAGATAACTGTTTGGATGTCAGTATATGTTTCATGTTGTTGAATGTAGCTTTGGCCATTCCTATTCTCTTCTTGATTTCTGTTTCACATCTGCCATCTTCTGTTATTATATGACCAAGATATACGTAGCTCTTGACTTGTTCCAGGATTTTCCCATTTACGCTTATCTTTAATGTGGGTTTATCGTCTGTTTTGCTAACTATCATAGTTTTTGTTTTCTCAATATTAATGTCGAGTCCATATTCATGACTTATACTGTTCACTTGCTTCACTAGTTCTTGTAACTCCTGTTCGCTTTCAGCTAACAACACGGTATCATCTGCATATCTTAGGTTGTTTATTGACCTTCCACTGATGTTCAGTCCTGGTATTTCCTGTATCTGTTTGAAAATTTTTTCGGTGTATAAATTAAATAGGTAGGGGGACAGCACACAACCTTGTCTGACACGACACCTCTTTTTATGTCTATGTATGGTGAATAATTCCTTCCCGATCTTACTGTGGCAGTTTGCTCCCAATAAAGGTTACTGAGTATTCTTATATCCTTTCCATCAATACCTATGTCTTCGAGGCATTCAATTATTTTCTCATGATGGACTCTGTCAAAAGCCTTCTTATAGTCAATGAAGCACATATACATACTCTTACGAGTGCCTGAAAACATACCTTTATGTTTGTCTAATATTTATTTAGTCTGACACTTAGCTCTTCCAGAAAATATATATGATAATGAAGTGAATGAAAGGTTTCCTGCGATACTTGTATCACCAGGTGTGGCCAGTGAACCATTTTCCAGAACAAGAAATAAATAATGCATCCAGAAACCTGGTCAGTACACATGGATCACAGTTTACAACTGAGAGAATCCTTATGCAAGTAAGTGGCTCACACTTCTGGGTTGTAACATTTATTACTGCACCTGATTACACATAAATTAGGAGTTGTAAACTACTGAAAGAATACTTTGACTCGACAACAGTCTTTTATACAACAGTTAAGTTTGTTTTATATTGTGTAAAGTGCAGATAAGAGAAATCAGACTAACCAAGCAGGATTACTAGGCCCATTTGAGACAAATTTACAACATCATGATGTGCTGTACCTCTCACACATGGGGTTAAAAGAGTTAATTTCACTGGTAGGTAGGTAGCCTAAATGATGATCTGTTAAATTAGGTCAATTGAATTTTAGACAGGAAGTAGTCCTTAATGATTTATTAGCTTAGCAGGTGATTTGTTTAGTAGGTAAGTCGAAGTTGGCATGTGTAATTCTTGTAACAGACAAATATGTGTAGCTAATGATTTATTAGTTAGCAGGTAGGATTATGTGATTTGTTTAGTAGGTAAGTCTAAGTTGGCATGTTTAATTCTTGTAACAGACAAATATGTGTAGCTAATGATTTATTAGTTAGCAGGTAGGATTATGTGATTTGTTTAGTAGGTAAGTCGAAGTTGGCATGTTTAATTCTTGTAACAGACAAATATGTGTAGCTAATGATTTATTAGTTAGCAGGTAGGATTATGTGATTTGTTTAGTAGGTAAGTCTAAGTTAGCATGTTTAATTCTTGTAACAGACAAATATGTGTAGCTAATGATTTATTAGTTAGCAGGTAGGATTATGTGATTTGTTTAGTAGGTACGTCGAAGTTGGCATGTTTAATTCTTGTAACAGACAAATATGTGTAGCTAATGATTTATTAGTTAGCAGGTAGGATTATGTGATTTGTTTAGTACGTAAGTCTAAGTTGGCATGTTTAATTCTTGTAACAGACAAATATGTGTAGCTAATGATTTATTAGTTAGCAGGTAGGATTATGTGATTTGTTTAGTAGGTAAGTCTAAGTTGGCATGTTTAATTCTTGTAACAGACAAATATGTGTAGCTAATGATTTATTAGCTTAGCAGGTAGGATTATGTGATTTGTTTAGTAGGTAAGTCTAAGTTGGCACGTTTAATTCTTGTAACAGACAAATATGTGTAGCTAATGATTTATTAGCTTAGCAGGTAGGATTATGTGATTTGTTTAGTAGGTAAGTCTAAGTTAGCATGTTTAATTCTTGTAACAGACAAATATGTGTAGCTAATGATTTATTAGTTAGCAGGTAGGATTATGTGATTTGTTTAGTAGGTAAGTCGAAGTTGGCATGTTTAATTCTTGTAACAGACAAATATGTGTAGCTAATGATTTATTAGTTAGCAGGTAGGATTATGTGATTTGTTTAGTACGTAAGTCTAAGTTGGCATGTTTAATTCTTCTAACAGATAAATATGTGTAGCTAATGATTTATTAGTTAGCAGGTAGGATTATGTGATTTGTTTAGTAGGTAAGTCTAAGTTGGCATGTTTAATTCTTGTAACAGAAAAATATGTGTATTTAATGATTTATTAGTTAGCAGGTAGGATTATGTGATTTGTTTAGTACGTAAGTCTAAGTTGGCATGTTTAAATCTTGTAACAGACAAATATGTGTAGCTTAGCAGGTAGGATTATGTGATTTGTTTAGTAGGTAAGTCTAAGTTGGCACGTTTAATTCTTGTAACAGACAAATATGTGTAGCTAATGATTTATTATCTTAGCAGGTAGGTGTTACGTGCAGTCTTTGATATCTTACAATATTATACATTGGTATTCTTGTTATCTTCGCAAATATTTTGAAAGCAAAATTGTGCTTAAGGGAAAGTCATTATTGTGTTACTTCCCTTGAAAGTTGTGTCGGCTCTTTCGATCAAACTCCGCGGATAAATCCATTTTACTGCGATTTATTCGTTGTTTGGGTAATAATAGATTGTTCTTGCTTCAGAATATCTATGGCCTGAATTTATGTGTATTGTTTGTCTGAGTAGGACGAGTCTGTCTTATATCTGTATATCTTTACATATCTAAGTCGAACTATATGTTCTGTTGTCTCTTTTTTTTTTTTTTTTCCGTAACCAGCGGCACTTGGGCTTTCAGCCCTTCGGCCCAATGACATGTCATTGCGAGGCTGGGGAACCTGAGGACTTTCCTTCCAACCCGGTCAGGAGCTTCGCTCCTTCCCATCCACAGAGGGTTTATCACATGAGCCGTTCAGGCTATTCAGTCAAATTTCCGGCCGTAAACATTTCTTCAAACGCCGACGCCCGGGTTTGAACCATGAACACCTGGTCGCCAGTACAACGCCGAAGCCATTACACCAGCGCGGCTCCCCTGTTGTCTCTAGAGAGGTCGAAGGCTATTCGGCGGATGTGTCGCTAGAGTGTGGTGTGATTTGGCTTCGTCCTGATAGGGACTGTGTTTTTCCATGTCGGCCTGTCGCCGGGGAAAAAGTGATCTCAGTATTTGTGGGGAAGGTGATAGTCGTCTAAACCTATCGTGTATGCTTTACCCCAGTGTTTAGTCGTATTGCCAAGGAATGGCATTTTCATATTTCCTATACCAAGGTAATCAAAGATACTCTTATGAACTCTCGATCGAAGCCACCATTTTCGATAGTTACGATTTGAATGTCTAAGAGAATATATTTGACTCGATGAAAACGACTTCGATTCCTAGCAGCACTATATCCTGTAGATTGCAGTCAATTGTTCATGATCAAATCTACAGAGCAATGAAATGTTTTATGAATGACTAACTTTAGGACAGATTCATTATCTGTATCCAAACGTGAGTGACAGCTCACGAGTGAAGCCATCTTGGAACCAAAACATGTAGTGACTTTCAAGAAGAGAAAAGGGATGCCCGTATTATCGCTTGATCAGTCCAGAGATCACTGCTACACATGAGAACCCATTGAATATTATTATATGGAAAAATATGTGCTGAACATTATGTTGAAGAATCGTCGCTAGACGAGATTAGGTTTAGAAGCCATCTGAAATATTGTTTATAAGCTGACGTGCTCAGTCAGTGAAGTCAGATGATACATGTATGGGCGATACTGAGTGCTTGGCTACTGACAGTCCATTATACACTTATTCTACATGAGTGCCCATGTAACATTGCAAGACCATTTATCCACTGTACTATGATGTATTATGGCAACCTGTGATTTGTCACTATCTGTGCTGTCGAGTGTGTACGTCCAATTAAACTTTAGAAAAGGTACACAGTCGTTGGTGTCGATGACTTCCAGCCATACATGAGTGTGAGAAAAGAACATTTTTTGTCAACACCACGAACCTTTATCATCATTCGCACATTATACACTCAATCCATGTCTACACACCACTGCGTAGGTCAAGTTGACATTCCATACACTACAGTGGAGCAAACAACACCATAGAGATCTTATCAACTGATGATGATGATGATGTCTGCTTCCATCCACTTATATCTATCTTTTGGTGGATATCATTAACGGGAATAGAAATCCAACTTTATCAACCTTATCAACTGGTGGACCAGCTTTCTGGGTTTGACCTCGCAGAAGTTCAGAAGTCAACAGATTACCGATACCAGACCGTTTCCTGTGGCTGATACGACACACTTGCAGTATTGGTTTGCTCTTTGTCAACACTTCGTCACGTGACCTGTCAGGTGAATGCAGTATGTAGGTCAGCGTTGTTGACATTTTTTACATTAGACATTATAGAGTTTCACAGAACAGTTGGATCAATTCTTCTCAATGTTAACAGGAAGACAGTATGAGTGAACTAAGAAGTCCTATTTTCATCGATGGATCTTCTTGTTTTCCATATATGAACTTTAATATTTAAGGCCAGAATGTTTAATTGAATAAAGTGGCAGTTTGTTTATTTTCATAAAAATAACTTTGCCATTACTGTAAGACTGAGCCTATTTTGCAACACATACTATCATACACATAATTTATATATATTTATGTTTACATGTTATTTGTTTGTATAGTATGTTAGTTTCTATGTCAGCGGGTTGTGTTTAAGGTTGGGCGGCGTCCTCACAACAGAATATCCCACGTCATAGAGGGTCCGTTGTGGGCGTTTTCTATAGGTGCAATTTTCTTGATTGAAAATTTGCTGCGACAACTGTTGCTTTTGTGTTAGCTGTGAAGTCTGTAATTATTGTTATTTTTGTAATATTTCTTTGTTCTTTAGTTTTGTTTTGATTTGTTTGTAATTTGTTGGTCTAACCTTTTCTATCTTTCAGTTCTATTCACAATTTATATTCATATTGTGACGTCATTTGTGTTGTTATTCTTTGCAGATTCAGTGATTATTTTCATTGATTTCCCTATTTGATTTATTTTGATTTCTGCAAACGTTCTTGTATTGTCAGTCCTATTTGTACTTTATGTATTCTGTTGGTTGACATATGTTTTATATAGGTATATTTCATAAGACACAATTGCCTGTGCACTGCACTTGGATTATGGTATAAACCAGTACCTGATTATTATTACTATTATACAAGACCTTATTAAAGGCTTGTGACCCACAGATATTGGGATAGTATACTGATTAATCAAGTCATTGAGAACTTGTGGTATTATTATTGATTCAGGTGATTAGTATTATTGTTAGACATCATGGCTACATTAGAATACTTCATTACACAAGGGAAAGCCCTTGATAAGACTGGTCAACAATTAGAACAATGGGCAGTTGCTCAATATGACAAAGCATTAGCTGCAGAAGAGAGAAGAGCTATGGCGGAAGAGAAAAGATTAGAAAGAGAAGCTGAGGCTGCTGCTGAACAAAAGAAATTGCAGATGCAGGTAGAGGAAAGGAGATTTGAAGCTGAACAAAAAAAATTGGAAAGAGAAGCTGCGGCTGAACAAAAAAGATTAGACAGTGAAGCTGAACAAAAAAGATTAGACAGGGAAGCTGAACAAAAAAGATTAGACAGGGAAGCTGAACAAAAAAGATTAGACAGTGAAGCTGAACAAAAAAGATTAGACAGGGAAGCTGAACAAAAAAGATTAGACAGGGAAGCTGAACAAAAAAGATTAGACAGAGAGGCTGAAGAAAAAAAAGCAATAAGAGAACATGAATTTGAGTTGGAGAAATTAAGATTGACAAGTATGAGTAATGTTAATCAGGCATCTAGTGGTAATGATAAACCTTCTACTTACAAGGTTAAGGTTCCACCGTTCAATCAGTCCAGTGACGATATTACATTCTGGCTGGATAGATTTGAACGTTCTTGTCGTACACATAATGTGGATAAATCACAATACGCTAATCAATTATCAGAAAACTTGAAAGGTGAATCTTTGACTAGATTATGCCTTGTAGGAGAAGCAGATAAGGATAATTATGATGTCATTAGGGCGGCTTTGATAAAAAAATATCAGCTAAGTGAGGAAGGCTATCGCCTTTTATTTAAAACGATGGTACCTGAGACGGGTGTAGAATTCTCAGAATTCACTGCAAAGGCACGTCTCACAGTTGATCGTTGGATTGAGCTTTCCAAAACAGAAAAAAACGTATGAAGGACTTATGGATTTGTTGCTCAGAGATAAGATTATGTCATGTGTGAACAAACCTTTCCTTGAATTTATACATGAGCGTAAACCTAAATCTCTAAAAGAAATGGAAGAATATTGTTCCCAATATGTCACTGCACACCCCGACGTGACTTTTGGCAACACTAAGATTAAGGAGAGTATGCCAGTTGCTTCAGCAACACCATACAATCCCAATTATTCACACAGATTTCAGGGACCTCAAAACAGATTTGATAAAAAAGGTAACCATAATAGTTATCAAAACCAAGGTAACCAATCATTTCAGGGTTCTTCTTCAAAGAACTGGAGACGACCTGATAGCTCTCGACACAGGGGTGGTCATAATTATAGGAATTTCCGTAGAGGAAGTAATTATAGAAACTATCAGGGTTATCCGTCTTGGAGTCAACAAGATCATAATTACAGAGATACTCATTATAATGAATATGATAATGGTAACCAAGGGAACTATGACTCAAACCCAAATAGGGGTTACAATAGAGGTAACAATAACTACAGAGGTGATAATAACCGAGGTAGATCTCAAAACAAAAGACATAAACCACATTTTCAGGCAAACTCTGCACAACAAGAGTCCCATGAAGCCTATAAACAGAGTAAAGATAATAATGATGCTAGTAATATGGCATGTGCCGCTTTTGATTTTGGGAGAGCATCTCAGTGCCCCCAATGCAAAACGTTATTTGAGCCAACCACAGTGTCTACTTTAAGCTGTGGCCATCCTCTTCCTGCTCTTCCAGCATCAGTCGCGCATGATGGAAGAGGTTCTCTTGTCTTACATAAGGGTTTAGTGAATAACAATCCAGTCTCTGTGCTATTTGATTCTGGATGCACCACAATTGGTGTTAGGCAGTCACTCGTAGATCCTTCCCGTGCCACTGGACAAGTAGTCAAATGTGTAACATTTGGCGGCACATTAGAGAAATACTCTACTGCTATCATTAGGATTGCTACTCCTTTCTTTACAGGAGATGTACACGCATGTCTTCTTCCGAATCCGATCGCTGACCTCATCATCGGTCGCATTCATGGAGTCAAAGAATGCACTCCGCAACAAAATTTCCACGTGGGAAAGGCAAAACATGCAGATTGCTAACGCTGTAGTCACTAGAGCTCAGGCTCTTAATATGCCTCAAACTTCATCTACTGAAGATAATGAAGTGCATAACCAAGATAATCCCTTGGTAATTTCTCGTGACTCGTTTATAAAACAGCAAGAAGATGATCCCACTCTGAAGAAATTCTTCATTCTTGCAACTAAAGGTGATCCGAATAAAGACACAAGTCGTAAATCGTGGATTACAAAGAAGAATGGCGTACTTGTACGTATGGTTCAAGACTCCATTACGTCAAGTCATTCTCAAATCCTGGTTCCCAAGAATTTGAGAGTTAAAATTTTGCAGCACGCTCACGACTCTCAGTGTGCTGGACACATGGGTTTTTCCCGTACTAAGTCAAGAGTCCTTGCGGCTTTCTTTTGGCCATTGGTAAACAAGGACATACGTATTTATTGTCGATCTTGTAAAGTATGTCAGGAAGTTAAATCCAAAGGTCCACGGCATGCTGCACCCATTCAGGCGGCGGACATTCCTATTCGGCCGTTTCAAAAAATGGCCATAGACATTATTGGTCCATTTAAGATCAAGTCTGCCAGAGGACATCAGTTTATCTTGACGTGTGTTGATATGTGCACACGTTGGCCAGAGGCTATTCCTCTGAAGAGCATTACTACTGCTGATATTGCAGATGCTCTTTGGCTTATATTTTCTCGTCTGGGGTTCCCCGGAGAGATATTGTCAGACCATGGCACCCAACTAATATCAGATACCATGTCTCAAGTAATGTCTACTCTGCAGATAGATAGATCTTTAAGTAGTATCTACCATCCAATGTCTAATGGTATGGTCGAACGCCTTAATAGAACACTTAAAAAACTTACTGGGGAAGATAACTGAGGATCATCCTCAAGACTGGGACAGAGTTTTACCTGCGGCCCTCTTCGCTTACAGAGAGGTACCCAATGAACATACGGGATTTTCTCCCTTTGAACTCGTCTTTGGCGCGCGTCCGCGTGGCCCTATGTCGTTGCTTCACGATCTCATAACATCTGACAATATTGACGATGACACAAAGTCATCCTACGAATATGTCATCGCATTGAGACAAAAAATTATCGAAGCATGCAAATTAGCAACTTCTTCTTCTGAATTTGCGAAACAGAAGGCAAGGCAATTTGCCAATAAGAAGAGATGCTTACGACAACTTTGTCCTGGTGACAAAGCATTTGTATTACTACCTTGTAGGGAAAACAGATTACTTATTTCTTGGAAAGGTCCGTACGATATAATATCGAAAATTTCCGATGTCGACTATATTGTCGATATTGATGGGAAGCATAAAACCTTCCACATCAATATGCTTACTGAATTCCATGAACGTCCGGATTATTTGCAACCCATTTTCCAAGCAACGGACAATTCTCCAGTACAACATGGTCATTACTCATCACTGTCCGTGATACAGGATGAGGAAACAAGTTTTTCAGATGTAAATCTTCCTCTTCCAATGATCCCACTTCATTCCAGTGAATCATGGAAGAACGTTACTGTCTCTCCTGATTTGTCTCTAGGAGAACAGCGACAAGTTTCAACTATGTTGCAAACATTTCAGGATGTACTCACTGACATCCCTGGACAAACGAATGTCATTCAACATGACATTGTTCTAACTGACCATACTCCTATTAGGGTTAGACCTTATCCTATACCTATACATTTTCAAGCACAGGTCGAGAAAGAGTTGGATGAGATGATAGATTTGAAAATAATCGAACCATCCACCTCTGCATATTCTTCGCCGATGGTTATTGTGCGTAAAAAAGACAATAACATACGTCTTTGCGTTGACTATCGAAAATTGAATCAAGTAACTAAGTTCGATGCCGAACCTATGCCTTTACTGGAAGAGCTACTTACTCGACTCTCCAAATCTCATTTTTTCACTAAACTTGATTTGTCTAAAGGATATTGGCAAGTTCCTTTATCTGAACGCGCCAAACCTCTCACGGCTTTTTCAACACCTAGAGGTTTGTTCCAATGGAATTTTATGCCTTTCGGTCTTATGAACGCACCAGCTACGTTCGTACGCATGATGCGCCGAATCCTATCTTATCGGTCAGATGTCATTGCATACCTAGACGACATCTGTCTTTTCAGCGATACTTGGGAAGATCACTATTCAGGGTTAGATGAATTGCTGTCTACTTTGCGTGAGCACAACCTGACAGCGAAACCCTCTAAAGCCTATATTGGTTTTAGCGAAATTTCTTTCCTAGGCCACCGAGTTGGTCATGGTTTCCTAAAGACAGAGGACCATAATACTAGTAAGATACTTAACATCTCAATCCCTAAGACTAAAAAACAGGTGAGAAGTCTGTTAGGTCTTATTCAATTTTATGGCAGATTCATTCAGAATCTATCCTCTATCATGGCACCTCTCTCAACACTTCTAAAGAAAGGTTCGCCTAATGTGGTCCACTGGTCTCAGGAATGCCAATGCTCTCTGGATAAGATTAAAACATTGTTTTCAACACCACCTATTTTAGTGCTACCTACTAAAGATAAGACATTCGTTCTTCGTAGTGACGCTTCATCCACTGGGATTGGAGCGGCACTAATGCAAGAGTACTCTGGAACTCTGCATCCTGTAATGTATATTTCCAGAAAACTTAATGCGGCAGAAAGGAATTATTCGGTTTTAGACCGTGAGCTATTAGCTATGGTTTGGTCGATCCTCAAACTACAGAGATTCCTTCTAGGCGCACATTTCATAGTAGAAACCGACCAAAAAGCTCTTACTGCTATACAGAGTAAGAATTTGAAGAGCTCGAGGTCTACTCGATATGCAATTGCTCTTCAACCTTTTCATTTCTCTGTGCGAGCTATTCGTGGATCAGATAATGTGATGGCAGACATTCTGTCAAGATGCCCACATGATTCCACATAACTATTAGAGCTTAGACTTCTTGATATGTCTAGTTCTATAGTAGTTCCTTTTCTATATCATGATAGATACACATTTGTAATTTAATAATATAATGATTGTATCACTACATAGCGGTTCATTGATGTTTATTCACCGCTGTGCTTTGATGATTTTTTCTTCATAAATCATAAATTTAAGATATCTAATACGAAATGATGATATGAATTTTTTAGGCATTGTGTAATTGCCAGAATTGTATTATACTTTGATGACACCTTCCTGGAAAAATATACTTGTAGAGAAATAATTTCTCTCAGTTTATGAGACACATTCTCACCAGTCGCTCCATAAGTCGACTTAGCCTCATATTAGG
Source organism: Oreohelix idahoensis (assembly GCA_024509875.1). Classification (NCBI taxonomy): domain Eukaryota; kingdom Metazoa; phylum Mollusca; class Gastropoda; order Stylommatophora; family Oreohelicidae; genus Oreohelix; species Oreohelix idahoensis. Next base: position 44,473 of record JAMPIV010007062.1, read on the forward strand.
CGTTATAGGTATTCCTGATATTTTCATCTGCGCATTATTCATGCGTTGTGAGCCTATTGTACGTTGCTCCTAGATGTATTTCAAACAGAAAAAAAAATGTTCCATTTTTTTTTTCCCGGGAGGTGTGGTAAGACTGTTACGTGCAGTCTTTGATATCTTACAGTATTATACATTGGTATTCTTGTTATCTTCGCAAATATTTTGAAAGCAAAATAGTGCTTAAGGGAAAGTCATTATTGTGTTACTTCCCTTGAAAGTTGTGTCGGCTCTTTCGATCAAACTCCGCGGATAAATCCATTTTACTGCGATTTATTCGTTGTTTGGGTAATAATAGATTGTTCTTGCTTCAGAATATCTATGGCCTGAATTTATGTGTATTGTTTGTCTGAGTAGGACGAGTCTGTCTTATATCTGTATATCTTTACATATCTAAGTCGAACTATATGTTCTGTTGTCTCTAGAGAGGTCGAAGGCTATTCGGCGGATGTGTCGCTAGAGTGTGGTGTGATTTGGCTTCGTCCTGATAGGGACTGTGTTTTTCCATGTCGGCCTGTCGCCGGGGAAAAAGTGATCTCAGTATTTGTGGGGAAGGTGATAGTCGTCTAAACCTATCGTGTATGCTTTACCCCAGTGTTTAGTCGTATTGCCAAGGAATGGCAGTTTCATATTTCCTATACCAAGGTAATCAAAGATACTCTTATGAACTCTCGATCGAAGCCCACCATTTTCGATAGTTACGATTTGAATGTCTAAGAGAATATATTTGACTCGATGAAAACGACTTCGATTCCTAGCAGCACTATATCCTGTAGATTGCAGTCAATTGTTCATGATCAAATCTACAGAGCAATGAAATGTTTTATGAATGACTAACTTTAGGACAGATTCATTATCTGTATCCAAACGTGAGTGACAGCTCACGAGTGAAGCCATCTTGGAACCAAAACATGTAGTGACTTTCAAGAAGAGAAAAGGGATGCCCGTATTATCGCTTGATCAGTCCAGAGATCACTGCTACACATGAGAACCCATTGCTAGGGGTTCAATATTATTATATGGAAAAATATGTGCTGAACATTATGTTGAAGAATCGTCGCTAGACGAGATTAGGTTTAGAAGCCATCTGAAATATTGTTTATAAGCTGACGTGCTCAGTCAGTGAAGTCAGATGATACATGTATGGGCGATACTGAGTGCTTGGCTACTGACAGTCCATTATACACTTATTCTACATGAGTGCCCATGTAACATTGCAAGACCATTTATCCACTGTACTATGATGTATTATGGCAACCTGTGATTTGTCACTATCTGTGCTGTCGAGTGTGTACGTCCAATTAAACTTTAGAAAAGGTACACAGTCGTTGGTGTCGATGACTTCCAGCCATACATGAGTGTGAGAAAAGAACATTTTTTGTCAACACCACGAACCTTTATCATCATTCGCACATTATACACTCAATCCATGTCTACACACCACTGCGTAGGTCAAGTTGACATTCCATACACTACAGTGGAGCAAACAACACCATAGAGATCTTATCAACTGATGATGATGATGATGTCTGCTTCCATCCACTTATATCTATCTTTTGGTGGATATCATTAACGGGAATAGAAATCCAACTTTATCAACCTTATCAGTAGGATTATGTGATTTGTTTAGTAGGTAAGTCTAAGTTGGCATGTTTAATTCTTGTAACAGACAAATATGTGTAGCTAATGATTTATTAGCTTAGCAGGTAGGATTATGTGATTTGTTTAGTAGGTAAGTCGAAGTTGGCATGTTTAATTCTTGTAACAGACAAATATGTGTAGCTAATGATTTATTAGTTAGCAGGTAGGATTATGTGATTTGTTTAGTAGGTAAGTCGAAGTTGGCATGTTTAATTCTTGTAACAGACAAATATGTTTAGCTAATGATTTATTAGTTAGCAGGTAGGATTATGTGATTTGTTTAGTAGGTAAGTCGAAGTTGGCATGTTTAATTCTTGTAACAGACAAATATGTGCAGCTAATGATTTATTAGTTAGCAGGTAGGATTATGTGAATTTGTTTAGTAGGTATTTGTTTTAGTCGAAGTTGGCATGTTTAATTCGTGTAACTAAGTTGGCATGTTTAATTTCTTTGACAAATATGTGTAGCTAATGATTTATTAGTTAGCAGGTAGAAATTATGTGATTTGTTTAGTAGGTAAAGTCATGTACAGTTGTGGCTAATGATTTAATTAGCTTGTAAGTCAGACGTTTAATTCTTGTAACAGACAAAAATATGTGTAGCTAATGATTTATTAGCTTAGCAGGTAGGATTATGTGACTTGTTTAGTAGGTAAGTCTAAGTTGGCACGTTTAATTTTCTTGTAACAGACAAATATGTGTAGCTAGTGATTTATTAGCTTAGCAGGTAGGTTTATGTGATTTGTTTAGTAGGTAAGTCTAAGCCGTTTAATTTCGTTTGTAACAGACAAGGTATAGATAATGGACTATTTATGTGTTTAATTCTTAGGTAAGTCTTCAGTAACAGACAAAATGTGTGTAGCTAATGATTTATTAGTTAGCAGGTTGGATTATGTGTAGGAGGTTACCGTCTCCCAATTATGTGATTTGTTTAGTAGGTAAGTCTAAGTTGGCATGGTTTATAATGACCAGAGGCAAACCACTTGTAACAGACATCTTTACCCAAATATGTGTCAACTAGACAAATCCGAAGACAATAATGATTTATTTAGACAATTAGCTTAGCCCAGGTTCATCTACAAATTAGGTTTTGAACCTTTACCTCGATAGAAAAGTACCCTTGCCACACTGCCAATCGGATGCTTGATAAAGTAGTGAAGTAGATTTCTGCAAAGTGTTTTGTCATTTCAGTTTCCTTTTTATACCAGTGAACAAGAGACATGCAAAACATGCTTTCTCAAATTCTTAATATGAAAATAGTAGCGTCTGGATGAATATGAGTCTTTTTTGTGTGTGGGTACTATTGTGAGTTCAAATTAATACTGTTGTAAACTCATAATTTAAAATTAACTTGTGCATTTGATGACAGCATAATTATCAAACAAATTTACATGTATAATAATTGGAGCTCGTCATAGTTCACGTGGCCTAGATGCCATTTCTAGTGGGACCTTTTCTTTGAGCGTTTGATTGGTAAAGTGGTTAGAGGCTTGCCTCTAGTGGTTTCCAGGTTCGAGAAATACAGTAGCATTATGCTCCAGACTAACCAGGTACCTGACTCTGCTGATGAGTCGGAGAAGCAAAGAGCTGGTCACCCACTGCATAAAGTTGGACCTAGTATAATTACTTCTCTAACACTTTACTCCCCAATAGATGTTTCTGTTATGGACTAACTTTACATTTTTTTTAAGAAGGTTACAGCATAAAAAATTTCAATATGATTGTCTAACATTGCAAATAAAAATGTAACACCATGTTAAGTCATGTTTTCGAGTGGGAGTTAAGTGTTTGGGATTCTTACGTACGGGTCTGATTTTTTATAGACACGCTAGTAAGCACGTTTAAAGTTATGAGATGATTTTTTATGTGGGTGCTTTGTGTACGATATTTTTGGAACATAGCTCAACTGAGTATGTGTTAGTTTTTTTGTTTTTTTAAATAAAGAAAGTGTTCAAATATTCTTAGTAGTAGTTGGGGGAGAGATACGGGTGAGCTGGGCTCACATGTCAAGCTGTGAGTTTGCGCTTGAGCGAAGATTTACTGGGTTGTATTGAGAAACTATAATCTCGGTCTCGCTAGTGTGTCCAGAATGTTATTTAAGGGAAGAGATTCAATAGATTATTAAAATGCCATGGATTATATCGGCTATGACTATTTATGCTATTTACGCAACCAATTCCCTATGGATTATTTCTGCTATTTCAATGTATTAAGAATCGCTGTTTATGTGATCAGATTCATTCTGGATTATTACCACATGGATTATTAGCACATGTATGCCATTGTAAAGTTTTCAACTAGTCATTATGGATTATTAGCACGTGTGCCATTGTAACGTTTTCAACAAGTGAAGTCATTATGGATTATTAGCACATGTTTGCCATTGTAACGTTTTCAACAATTGACTGTTCCTTCATCCGCTATTCATGCGATCTGATTCATTTTATAACCTGTGACAATGTACTGTCCGTGATGTCAATGTTGCTGTGATCAATAAACGGTGTATACGTTGGAAAAACCTTATTCGTCTTACCCGTTGGTGGATTTCCTGACCTTAAGTTACTGTTGTGTGGGTGATAACAGAATATAGACCTACCTAAAGAACTCATGACATTCGCCCATTATATTTACACACCTGTCGGCCACTAACAGTAAGCCCGACCTTAATGACATCGTCCTTGTCAGTCAGTGGTACTACACCACAACACCCACCACAAACATTCAACAATAACAGAAACACTAACAGAACAGATTGTAACGTAATTACCACAGTAACACACCAACATGTTAAATTCAAGTGTATTATTAAAGTATAATTGGTAGTATGTGACATCAGGATGAGTTTAAAATGGGCTACAACATGTCGTTAAATATCACGAGACAAAGCATTTCGGTAGTCCAAGCTTGCTCATGTCTTAGACACAACAGACAGAGAAAGATGAATTTTGTTCATTAAATGATGAATAAAGTTAAATACTAATGCAAAAAAATCTGAACATGGACCACAAAAACTTATACAAAAAACAATCTCATAGTTACATAGACCACTACCTGATCCACTGTAAAAAGTATGAACAACAAAGGCTTTAATTAAAAACTTATTATAGAAATCACAATATAGACATGACAGGTGATAAGGTTTTAAGTATAGATGCCCCAAGAGATGCCCAATCAATACTTAAAAGATATATACATAAAACAAAGAAAAACATATAAGGTTAGTAACACAAAAAAACAAAACAAAAACTTACTACTCATAGGACAAGGAAAGACAAGGTATTAAATAGAAAATAAAAAACAACAACTCAAAAAGAACAAATACTAATACAAAGTAAAACCAAGTGTAAAGGACAATAGTTATCAAGAAACAATACAAAAGAGAAAATAAAATGGACAAATACTAATATAAATTAAAATCAGCAACTGCTAAAGACAATAGCTATTTAAATTGAATACAAAATTAAAAAATAAAATGACACTAAATACCCCAATTATAACCAAATTTCAGGTTGAACAAGGTAGACCAAGATGGAACGAGAAGAGTCAATAACGGTCAGCTGTTAAGTGCCCGCTCTCTACCCATCACCTCATCAAAACAACAACAACAACAACAAAAATAGTGAACGGAAATTAAAAAATTTATCTAGAGGGGAACGGCAATTGGCAGATCCCCGAAAATCAATGGACACGAAACGTTAATTGCTAACATTTTTCTCTTCATTTTCCTTTACTCTTCGTCCAACATTTGTGATTATGTGTCATTATCGGAAGCATTAGACAGTGCTGCACGATGCAAAAAGCTTCGTCAAGCATCAGTCAATGAAACGAATCTCCATACAAAGCTTTACAAAAGCTTGTTCATAAGAAAAAGAAACTGTAAAATATGCGTTTCGGCCCATTTATGTCCCTGGCGATCTTTAGGGCAAGGGGAGAGTGAGGCAAGAGGAGGGGCACTTTAGTTACTACTCTTAGGTGTCATCAACAACAATATGACATGAGACCAAAATCTAAACTGGAATAAACATTTAGATAACGGAACAAATTAAGAATAGGAAAACCCACAGTGTAGTTTTTTTTTTTTTTTTTTTTGCCCTATGCATGCGATCTGGGTGTTCTTTATGTACGGAATACCAGGTTTAACCCCAGTGGGTATTAATTTGGGTATAAAAAATATTCTTTATTCCGCATAGCACAATATATTTGTCATTTCTGCTAGGCTGCTTTTTTGATGGATCATATATTGTGATATTTCTGATTTCTATATTGTACATCAATATCCCCTCCCCCTCCTGCTATTTTAAATATATCTCACTTTACGTTATATCTTCCCCGGAGGAAAGGGGAGGGGGGAGACCTGTGGGCACCAGGACCTAGCTTTAGTTTGTTATTCTTGTCGTGGTTGAGTTAAAGTGTAAGAGTATTCGTCGAGTTGGACAATAGTAGTGAAATCGACAATGATAGTGGACTGACAGAGTTATAGATTACACATAGATAAGGTGTAAATAGGAGGTGGACTTGAGACAAACTTGGAAGAAGATTTATTAAAGTTATCTCTCTCTCCAAGCCTCAACACACTTATATAGTCTAAGCACCTCCTGCTCTCTCTCTCTTTTCTCTTATCAAAAATAGAGACTATAGTAAAGAGCTAAAACATGTAAATTATGGATGAAAGGGTCATGAACAGCGCATTAATAAATGAGTAAAATTTATTAAAGAAGAAATGTATGAAAATCATGCATATCAGCACACAACCAACATCAATAATCATCAATAATCATCAATAATGAAAATACACACCAACGAACACACAGACCACCAATATAAAACCTGTAGAACACAGAGAGATAAATAAATAAACAGAATGTCAGTCCGTCCGCTTTCGTGGGTGTAGTGGATTGATGGTATTGTATGATGGTGATATTACTAAGTGTGATGCATGAGGTCAGCTGTAAAGGCTCCTGAGTTAAAATGTAGCTGTGAATTGTCAGAAGGCCCTTCGTGCTACCACTACGACCTCACACCTATCTTTTTTTTTTCTAATGAATGTGGCTACGTTAAATGTCTAGGGTAATGATATGTAATGTGTTGTGGTAGTTTACATACACACACACAGATATTTACTAAGTCTAATAATATTAATAAATGTTATAATACACTGAACTAACTCAAGTGTGTAAAATTTTTGATAGTAATTTTCTTTAAGGTAGAAGTATACCCAGAAAAGCTTAAAAAAAATAAAAATCCAACAATTTTCATTTTCATGCTTTAAATCATCGTCAACATGTTCTTGAACTAAAAATAATTCATAGAAGCTTAGATATACTCTGGTTTGATAGGAATCAGTGTTTTTCTACACACGCCCCCTTGAGTGATTTGCATAGCAACCAATGTTTATAGTTGGTTACCATGTGAATAATGACCCAACAAGAAGGTGCGTAATTGTAAAACTGCGAAATTATAATTATACATAGGCAACAGGAAAAAGATATTTATAACTTTTCCACGGGGAATCACTCAATGATTTCTTGTGAATTTTTCAAAAGTGTGTGTCTAGAAAGCTTTGATCGTAAATTTCAACATTTGTTACATGCATAGTGCATTTTCACCAACATCAACTCTATTTATTGCTAGTTTTATACTGATTCTGTATAATAGTAGTTAGCAGAGCTTCTTTTGTTCACAATGAGAAATAAGACAAAGACTGGGAGGCGTGTACACCAACAAACCGTTGCCTGAAAATGAGACACCTATTGTCGATAGTGACGCTATAAAACCTCTGTGCTCCTCAGCAAAGAAAATAAAGGTCATAAAGGTCCAAGAAGTGAAGGACAAGCTAAAAATGACAACAAAGGAAATGGGTTTATCCTTATGGATGTAAAACTACTGTTTGGGTTTTTATGCGCTAACTTTAGATGTGACAAATGTTATCAGTACTCACTGACCTGTGAGATCGTCGAAGAGACTCGGAATGGCTTTTGTCATGAAATCAGTATCAAGCGCACAAACAGTGGCGAATGGACTGCCAATTTAAATACTTCTGATGTTTCATCTTCAGCTACTCACAAACAAAGAAGTAAATGTGCGAATGGTGGCATTTGTGCGTTCTATTGGGAAAGGCCACAGTGCATTGCAGAATTTTTCGATATACATGAACACAAGTCAACGCATGGCAAAGAAAGCATACAGGAGAACGCTGCACATGATCTATTCAGCAAGTAAGGACATTGCAATGGAAAGACCCTGAGAGCACTGAAAATGGGATTCATAGACACTGCAGCTGCAGTAGAAGGAGACCTTTATTCAACAGGAGCTCATTAAACTTCATTTTGTGAGTTCTTTTTCTGTTTTTCTTTGTTTTCTCGGAATTGTCTTTTTAGCATAATTGGTGATCTTTGAAACAAGATATCTCTGGATCTGTACATTCAATTGACATATTTGATGGAATTTTATGGGTGTGTTAGGAAATAAGTTGAGTTGGTGAATTCTCAGCAGACCAGACGCTCACGTAGCTTGAAGGTGTAGCTCTGGTGCTGAGATCTGGTGGCCCCACCTCTCCGTGCTTGGGGGCTATAATAGAAGTCTGGTGGCCCCACCTCTCCGTGCTTGGGGGCAATATCAGAAGTCTGGTGGCCCCACCTCTCCGTGCTTGGGGGCTATAATAGGCTGCTCTGACAAAATGTTACTGCACGGGTCCACTCTTGTAATATTCAACAACTCAGTTGACACCACCTTGGTGCCAACTAAAACTCACAGTTCTGCAATCAAAGTATTAGTCATGTGTCAGAATTCCATCCTCTAACCATTTCTGGACACAACACTACACAACAGCCACACCACATAGACGGGTCAGATCTTTCTGACCAAACAACACATCTTACCAAGTTGGTTTCACATAGGATAAGTTCTCCCAGACTACGTATTCTGAAATATGTTCATTAGCTTCCTGCCATAGAATAGGATAGGTGATATGTTTCACTGATCTCAACACTTGATCTGTCCTTCATAATCCTTGCTGGAGTTTATGTATTTTATTTGTCTCTAGACCCTGAACTGGGGCGGGGGGTCTAGAGCGAATCCTTACTTGTTGTAAGGGACAGATTATGCTATTGCAGTATCAAATCACTCGAAACCTTAAACAAATATTAAAATGTACAAAGAAATAATTTCAGTTTTACCAGAATTATGAATATAGAACACAGTTAAATGCTAGCAAAACTCAGCTGAGCTGCTGGCCTTAGGATGGCGTCCCTCTAAATATTTCAATAGCTTCTGGGAATTACACCACTTAATAATTCACTGTGTCTACTAGGACAACTTATAATGAATGGCACAAAATGCGCGTCTGAGCGCCGATAATATATTCATCTATGGCCAATCACTGCCTTTTCTTTTTTCAAATTCAAATATCCTACCAAAAAGTCATTTCAGTCATACCTCAGTCAAGTATGCCTTATTGTCTGTTGGTCCGTCCGTCTCTACTTGCGTTTCACACAAAAAACACACTTGTTTTTTGAACCAACCCTGCCTTCCCCTACACAATTTTGCCTGTAAAGTTATTTTTAGCTACAATTCACCATCCCACCCCGTCTCTTCATTCCAACTAGATTTTAGCACTTGCGTCTTCAAGGCCACAATTTTTTGAAAATTAGTGACATGTTTTATTTCAATGCAGACGATCGTTGATATGAACAACACAGTCTTTTGTCAATATCTTTCTTATTATCTATCCGTCTGTATAAATGAAAGCATATTATTTCACTGCTCAATATGGGCCATCCGGCCAGCTAGGTTTTATATTCCTAACATTATTATTAAGAAAAGTTACTTTTCAAATATTTTCTAGAATCTTCTGGAATGCGTTCATCACTGCATTCAAATAAACGGACTAAGTTATCGCAAAAGCGTCCAAAAAATGACTGTGGCGTATAATATCCAAGGTCCCTTTTGTCGATTTCTTTACTTTATGTCAACTTGGGGAACGTGACTTTTTCCTCCTTTCCCCACCACTTGCGTCTTTTAGCCTTGCTAATTTCAAGCACGCGTTCAGTCAGATTTTTCCTTTTGATCTCCGTTCTCATCCCGTTCCGTTTTGCCTTCAAGTCTAACAATTTAATTTCCATGGCGGGTGATGACCCGCGGCGTGGGCGATCATGTATTCTAGCAGCTTACGCATTAGTTTTTATCCCTACATTGTATCATTGGAGATATTTTAACGTTGTATCACGGTTAATTTTGTGACAGTGGGACCAAATACAATAGTTCCAGAAAGTGTCTTACATGTAGATATCCTTCAAATTGATGGAATAATATACATAACTTTCCCTGTAGGCGCTATCATTGGTGACCCCTAATTGCGCGAGGTGGACTGGAAGACTCTTTCTCTCTCTGGTTTACCAAATGGATAAACTGAGTGTCAGTCTGTCCGCTTTCGTGGGACCAAAGGCGCTAGCTCCAGAAAGTGTCTTGCATGTAGATATCCTTCAGGGTGATAGGATAACCTACATAACTTTCCATGTAGGTGCTAACTTTGGTGACCCCTAATTGCGCGAGGGGGGACTGGAACCCTGTCTATCTCCTGCTGACCGCTCATAAGGGCGAGGTTTTTCATAACCCAGAACTACACACAAGACGAAGTTACTTGAGGACAAGCGGTCCCTTTGCGCTCCTATCCGGCGCTGGAATCTTGCGTACTTGGTAGTAAATCCGGTTTGGGCTGGTCTGAACTGTGATTTGACTGAGTGCTCCGTTTAAGCACACAAAGGCTGGTGATTTTAAATTCTGCTATAGACGCTGGGCTGCTAGATATCGGGAAGCCGCAATGCTCTGACTGGTAATCCAATAGGCGAGTAGGAAACTGCTACTGCAACAGATGATTTCAGATTTTGCGTTGGCTCTTTGCATACTGCGTGAGCTTAATTTCCCTTTAGAGAGAATAGCGTTGACAAAAAAAAAGGGTTTGGGTTCAGGTGCAGGGGGGGGGTTGACAACTCGTGATGCTAGGTGTTTTTCAGAACCCCTCTAGATCGAAGAGAATGGGACGTTCTTTGCTTGACTGGATTCTTGTTCTAGCAATCCGGTATCCCTGAAAATCCGAGAAATGCCGAGAACATAGGCAAATAACATTTAGTTCTGTGTTAACGTCTGCCTATTCTCATTATGGTCATACCGGGCAGGAAATATTTTCCGAGTGTGTCTGACTGCTCAAACCCCTCTACTCTAATAGTTTACCAATAAACACCTGGCGTGGCCTGTTTCTACAGATGTTCGGCGTATAACGTAATCAAGAGTAAGACGAAGGTTATTCGAGAGGTATACATCAGAAGCCACGACCGCGAGAAAATTTCCCCAGATAGACAAATGCATAATATTATGATCGCTCGCTGCGTTCGTCTAAGGGGCAAAACCACAGAGACCGACCGCGGGTTATCTCCCCCTGAATCGAAGATGCAACGGTTACCCAGGCCTCAAAGGGTACCAGCCGCTAGCAGACCGTTTCTTCACAGAAACCCTCTCGGCTCGTGATCAAACGCTTTGAGCGCAAGAGATATTCCCCTAGTCAGCCAAACACTAGGTGCGCTGACGTAACATTATCGTTAGCTGACCGCTGAAGGCCAAAACGTAAACAAACCGCGGGGTGGGGTCTGACAAGGGGAAAAATGGGTCACGAAGGTAGAATCCGAAAGAGACGAAAATACAAAATGTCGAGGAAACCAGAAGATTAAAAGAGTAATAAAATTGGGACGAGATGGAAAGACAAATTATCAGTCAACGTGACAATTCTACATCTTTGTCTATATCTTTTGTTTTAAAATAACGTAATTTGTATTATATCCGTTTTGTGCTTCATTGGTTTTTACGTCTATTGTGATTAATATTTTTGTCCTGACTATAGTGTAAGGAATGCTTTTGTTTATTCTTTATCATGATGAGCCCTCAAAGAGGTCGTGGTCAGCAGTTTCGTAGGGGTAGTTACATAGCTGGCACTCTGGAGAGTGTTGTGGTTGGATTCTGTTCAAGTGACCGTTGAGTGGTATATATTGTGATCTGAGCCGAAAAATGGTGCTCTGATCCCTCCTTGTAAGATGGCCGATGTTGTATTAGGATCAGGACCAGCCATATGTCTGTAAACCTCTCTCCCGGCGTTTCCTGTGGCCCATCTGTTTAGCCAAGTTTCTTGTTTGTTGTTCGTATGAGTGATTTGACTGTTTGGAGAGTTGTTACTGTGAGTGGTTGTTCTTGTCTTGTTCCCTTCTTTGCTAATTTGTCTTCTCTGTGTATTTGAGTGGCCAGGGATCCACTGCATAACTATTATGATGCCATAGGAAGTGATAAGTGTCGCAAAATTGGTTTCAAGTCATTGCAAACGTTTTAAGGTAGATTTATAAACCCGTCAACGATCGATTGACCGCTTTCAAAATGGCGGCGTATCAGCGAAATGTGTATCAGACAGAGGAAATCGCCAAGGATAAATAAAAGCAGAAGGGAATCAGTATGAAAAGGATTTTACATTTTAGTACAGGGAAGGATTGTGTATAACTGCATATAAGAAGGAACGGTAGGAAGTTCTCATTTACGGAGATATATGCGTATTTCGGCTGCCCACAGTTACGCTAAAAGCATGTAAACCCACTTCTGTTCTAAATATTAAAATCAACAAATAACAGTTTGGGAAATTACATGGATAGGAAGGTAGAGAATTATCAACTGTATAAAACTAGATAAGATGGAACAATATGGATATTATATATGCCGAGAATGAGAAAGGCAAAATTTCAGTCGACGCACAGATCGGCTGAAATCGATGTTCGGGAAAGATTTTTTAGGCCTAGTTCTAGCTGTGACGTCAGTACCCTCCGATACGCTCGCGCTATGCGTATATAAGCGTTTCGGTAAAACTCTGAGAACACACAACGAAAGAGGTTTGAGACAAGACTGAGGGCAGATAACGCCACGACTCTAAATCCATCTGAAGTGTGAGCGGATCGCCAGAAATTTTCAGTCAAGTGTCTGGAGTTGGAGGGTAAGCGAATTTACGATAGCTATCCTGTATAATAATTTTTTTTATTTTGTATTACAGGTTCATATATAGAGTTCACAAAATATGCCTGTCTAATATTCATTGATATAATGTATTGTTATTTTGAATATGATTTAAACATGTGCTTTGTGGATGATTGTTGTTTGTACTAAAAGGTATTCAAACTAGCCCCACAGCCAAATAGAAAATATTTATTGTATTAAATGTTGTATCTCGGCGATATTAAATGCTTTATCGCTTACGAAGATAAAGGCAGTCCCATGACCAGAGATTGCCATAGGGAAATGAATGGTATACCGCGTTTATGAGGTTAAGGTGACTAGTCCCCTTCCTCGCTGCCTTTTCCTTCCCTAGTTCGAGCGCACAACTTTGTACCCATTTACAGCTGGTAAACTGGAGTGTTCTACAGCCAGTTTCAGTAGAAAGCAACCTGATCACGTGGTCACTCACTTTATTTATTTATGTATTACTTTTGGGTAGATGCTAAGAATAGCATCAGTATTTGAATTTGTACTTGATATGATTTAGAAGGATCAAGTTATAGCATCAGTAAAGGATGTATAGGAGCAGAGTAAACCAGATGATGTTTATTACTGATATGTTAATATTAATGCTATATCACTGAAATGATGTCCTTACTTACTATGATTGTATAACGGTGACATCTGATGACTGACTGGTCTGACATCTGTGCTAGTCAGCTACAAGTCTAGCCAGATACTAGCCAAGGCTGTTATGTTGCAGGTTCCATGAAATAACTCAAACCAGACTGTCCAGTATCAGAAGCCTGTGTTGTTCATCAGAGGCCATCCCACAAAAGTGCAGGACCCCAAAGAGGGAACTTCAACTGGTCATTGGCATCCCTACTGTTGGGTCTACCAAGTCTGATATCAGCAAAGGACAGTTCAGTGTCAGCAGTATCAAGTTGAACAGATAAGTGTCAGTTAAGACACTGACCACCAATATATAAGAAACAGCTAATAGTGAAAATCCATAGTTCAGTCAACTGATGACAATTAATTGGAAAGTCAAGAGACTAAAAACAGTGATTGCAGATTGCAGTAACTTTAATATTCAAGATCTGGAATTCTAAACAGACAATAATAGTAATTGTGTGAATACTTTTATATATATATATGTGTATGCTCTTTTCCTACTAGTAGAAATAGAATATTAGTGTAATTATTAAACTATTTTACCTGTACCTGAGGATTTATTCACTTCTTCCATTTGTGGTTTCAGTGAATGTTCATTTTACTTATCCCCTAGAATATAAGTAATCATAAGATAGTCATAGGGAGGAGACGCCTTAAATCCTGGTACAACTTCTTACCAACTGGCCAGGGTTTTCACAGTCTGACTATTTCTATGATAGCCATACACCAGTGCTTATTTCTAAGACTGGGGTATTACTTGTAAGACCAGAACCCTATACTGGCATAATCTTACATAGATAAATAATTTTAAATACCTCCCGCTACAGTGGGGGCTCGTCCGGGATATCTTTGATATTCCAGAGCCAACTTTCTATTTCTGCTGTGTAGAATATTTTGTTTTGTAAAAAAAATTTTTTTGGAAAGAGTAACATAGTAGGAAATAATTATATTTTTAGGAGTACCATTGAGTACAGATAAAGAAAGCTGTTTCATATATGGTGAAGTCAGTTTAATTAACTTTAATTTTAACTAAGTTAATTATATTGTTGCTTTGGACCCCTGAAGGAAAGCGAAAGAGAGGCCGACCAAAAACAACTTGGCGGAGGACTGTGGAGGCTGAGATGCAAAGAATGAACCAGAGTTGGGGCACTGTACGAAGGATGGCCACCGACCATGCAAAGTGGAATCAATTTGTTGTTGCCCTACAAGACGCCACTAGGCGTGATGGCCACTGACTGCTTTGACGGTCGGTGGTTAAGGATCGAAGAAGAAGAATTATATTGTAGTAAATTAGTTTGAGTAAGATCACTTGCCCTACTAGACTACAGATACATCATGGCTGACTTGGTCAAATTTAGGTCTGCTACACTGCAGGTGGGAAAAGAGCTTGGCATGGATGGTGACGCTCTGATCCGGTATGTCACGACGGAATGTGAAAAGTACACCGAGAGAGAAGCAAAGCAATTAGAAGCAGAGAGAGAAACAAAGAAATTAGAAGCAGAGAGAGAAGCCACGAAATTAGAAGCAGAGAGAGAAGCCAAGAAATTAGAATTGGAAGCAGAGAGAGAAGCCAAGAAATTAGAATTAGAAGCAGAGAGAGAAGCCAAGAAATTAGAAGCTGAGAGAGAAGAAAGGAGGTTACAAGCAGAGAGAGACCATGAGCTGAAAATGAGACAGCTTGATCTTGAACTTCAGGCTGGGACTATAACCCATGGTAATAGCTCACCTCATTCTGCGAATAGCTCTTTTCAGAACACAACAAATGGGGCCATGAACTTCCACCTAGATCCATTTGTTGAAAAGGAGGACGCAATTGAGTCGTACCTGGATAGGTATGAAAGGCTAGCCTCTACATATGGACTGGAAAAGGAAAAATGGAGTCTAAAGTTATCCCAGGGATTGAGAGGTATTGCATATGATGTGTTTCTGAAACTCCCCAAAGAAGATCAGGAAAATTATGAAATACTAAAGCAAGCCTTACTGATCCGGTATGAAAAGAACTCTGAGGCATATAGGAAGAAATTTAGAACTTCTAAACCTCTACCTGGAGAAACATATAACCAGTTCTCAGCTAGGCTAGAAACGTATTTGTTGAAATGGAGTAGTTTAGGTAAGTATCAGAAAACCTACGAGGATCTGAAAGAAATGGTTATGTTAGAGCAAGTGAAAGATTCCATGTCTCAAGAAATGAGGAAATTCCTTATGGAACAAGGAGCAGAGAGGCTGGAAGACATTTTGAAATGTGCAGAGAGATACCAAGCAGCTCAAGCTGAATTGGTAGGAACAAAAAGGAAGCAGGTAGAAGGATATAAGCCACCACCGCAGAATACCCAGTTTGACCAGAAGGATCATCCATACAGAAATAAGCCAAGATTTGATAATAAGGACAAGAACCCTCAGACTCAGAAAAAGAAACCCTACCCAAATGGGTACCAGAGCTACTCTGGGAAGGTTAAGGCGGCCGGCGTGATGCCGACCACATCACCCCTAGTGTGCCGACGGTCAAGATAATATGGGCCTAACACCATATTCCCAATATGCCTCAATGGGCGTGTAACGGGTTCCTTTACCTTTACCTTACGCTGCATGTTTAGCAACAGGGAATAGGACAGATATGATGGAACTGACAGGGAGTCAGAATAGCCTCCGTCATCCCCCTGTGAGTGAGCTCGTAACCGTGAACGGCAATCGAGTCATGTGCTTATATGATACCGGCCTGGATTTCGACTCAGTTGTGAGTTCAACCCTAGTGCACTCTGATCAAATTACCACAGAAACCGTGGAAATACAAGGGGCAACTAAGGGAACAGCAACCATGACACTTCCTATAGCTAGGATCAATGTGAAATCTCGCTACGTGGAAGGAGTGATAACAGCCGCAGTGATAGATGACCCTATATACCCGCTGATATTGGGGTGTAGGTATGTATTTTTGGGTGACCCAGTAAAACCTGTTGTCCTGGCAGCAGTCCAGACCAGGTCGAGCACCAAAAACGAGGAGGAAAATCCTAACAATACTCAGCCAGAGCAGATGAAAAAGGCTCAATCAGAAGATGACACATTGAAGCCTTGTTTTGGCAAATTACCAAAGGCCCATAACCCTCCAGAAAAAGGAGACTTGTATATGAAAAATGGACTACTGTATAGAAAAGCTGGTACAGGACCTCAAGGACATGGACAGCTGGTAGTACCAAAGTGATACAGGGAGAAAGTTATGGAGCTCGCACATGCTATTATATTTAGTGGACACATGGGAATTGGTGCCACAAGTCAACGGATAGCTTGTCACTATTACTGGCCAGGGATCACGGAAGATATCAAACGATATGTGAAATCTTGTCCAGAGTGTCAACGTGTAGCCCCCAAGCATGGGACTGCACCAGCAACTCTAGGAGAAATGCCAATCATGGGTACTCCATTCGAGAGAGTTGCAGTGGATATTGTTGGACCCCTCACTAGGACTAAGAGAAGGAATAGTTATATCTTAACTCTAGTTGATATATGCTCTATGTGGGGAGAGGCCGTAGCCATGGCATCTATAGATTCTAAGCATGTGGCAGAGGCATTGTTGACCATATTCACCCGGTTAGGCTTCCCGCATCAAATATTGACGGACAATGGTTCCCAGTTCAAGGGAAAGCTAACCCAAGAAGTGTTCAGGATTTTTCAAGCCAGACATTATCATTGCTCTCCTTATCACCCACAAGGAAATGGTCAAGTCGAGCGGTTCAATGGTACGCTCATTTCTATTCTCAGGAAGCTGGCAAGTGAAAAACCTGAAACATGGGATGTATACTTACCCGCTGCATTATTCGCATACCGAGAAGTCCCACACAATTCCACAGGAATGGCACCGGCCACATTGTTGTTTGGTCGGCCTATAAAAGGTCCACTGGAAGCATTACTGCGGACTTGGACAGATGAGAAGGCAGAGGAAAGTGTCACCTCATCAATTCAGTATGTAAATGAGTTGACCACTCGACTGAAAATGGGCTGGAAATTGGCTAATGACAATCTTCGCAGAGCCAGAAAGAAACATACTGAATACTATAACAAGAAAGCAAAGGATATGGAACTTGCTGTTGGAGAAAAAGTGCTTCTTCTATTGCCCAGCAGTAACAACAAACTGCAGATTGGTTGGCAGGGTCCATATAACGTGCTAGAGAAAATATCGAGGACTAATTACAAAATTGACAAGAAGGGCAAAGAAAGGGTGTACCATGTTAATCTGTTAAAGAAATATTATGACAGGACATCAACGGAGGTAGCTCATATGATGACTCTGGCCATCGCAACCGAAATGAAGCATGAACCACTAACCTCAATAGAGTATCCATTAAGACCGACTGAGACATATGAACAAGTCAAAATTAGTACTCAGTTAACTCAGGAACAGAGGGAGCAAGTTAAAGAGGTTTTTAAAACACATGCAGATGTGTTAACTGATAAACCAGGATGCACCAACTTATTGACGTATGATATGAAGGTCATCGATCCAACACCGATCTGCATGAAGACCTACCCTATACAATATGCCAAGGCACAGGCATTGAAGGAGGAAATTGATTATTTGTTGCAAGAACAAATCATCTGCAAGTCAGAATCACCTTACAGTTCAAGTGTTGTACTGTTGAGAAAACCAAGTGGAGAACACCGACTCTGTATCGATTACCGGAAATTAAATGCGATCACTGAAACCCAAGCTGATCCATTACCGGATACCAATCAGCTGTTCTCGAAGCTAAGTACTGCGAAATATTTCTCTAAGGTCGATTTAAGTAAGGGATATTACCAGATTCCTGTCAAACCCGAGATCCGACACATGCTGGCTTTTAGCACTTCGGATGGACACTATGAATTTAATGTACTACCATTCGGGTTGAAAAACGCACCAAGCGTATTTTCAAGGATGATGAGGAAATTGCTGGAACCCTTGAACAACTCTAACATCACCAACTTTATGGATGACATTCTCATAGCCACGGAAACATTTGAGGATCATCTACATTCTCTATCAAGGTTACTGGGTAGACTCAGAGAGGCAGGTTTGACTGCTCGTCCAACAAAGTGTGTAATCGGATGTCAGGAATTAGAATTTTTGGGACATACAATTTGTCATGGAAACATGGCTCCTGATCCCAAAAATATAGAAAAGTTAAGGAATGCAACTAGACCACAGACAAAAAAGGATGTGAGGTCGTTCGTATCCTTAGGAGGATTCTATCAAAAGTACATCAAAGACTTCAACACCTTATGTGCACCTTTGACGGATCTGACAAAGAAAGGGAAGCCGGACACAATAAAGTGGACTGCAGAGTGTGAGCATGCATATTCAGAGTTGAAACATAAACTCACTAGTAGGCCTATTTTGAAGTTACCCGATCTGACGCAAGAGTTTATAGTACGGACTGATGCAAGCAATGTAGGAATTGGGGCCGCGCTTTTGCAAAAATCTCAGACCCAGAATGAGGAACTGTTTCCTGTTGCTTATGCCAGCCGCAAGTTGAACGCGGCAGAACAGAATTACTCTACTATAGAGAGGGAATGTTTAGCATTGGTGTGGACCATCAATAAGTTTCAACCCTATTTGTATGGCAAGCCATTTGTGGTCCAGTGCGATCATCAACCCCTGTCATTTTTGGCCTCATCACGTCATGCAAATACTCGCTTACTAAGATGGTCATTATTGATTCAGCCATACTCCTTCACTATTGAATATATTCCTGGAAAACAGAATGTGGGCGCAAGATAGAAGGAAGGAAAACTGACTTTGGAATGGTCGATTTGCAATTGTCTTGTACCCAATAGTTAAGCTAGATATCATCCAGCTTAAAATATGGGGGAGCTATGTCGCAAAATTGGTTTCAAGTCATTGCAAACGTGTTCAGGTAGATTTATAAACCCGTCAATGATCGATTGACCGCTTTCAAAATGGCGGCGTATCAGCGAAATGTGTATCAGACAGAGGAAATCGCCAAGGATAAATAAAAGCAGAAGGGAATCAGTATGAAAAGGATTTTACATTTTAGTACAGGGAAGGATTGTGTATAACTGCATATAAGAAGGAACGGTAGGAAGTTCTCATTTACGGAGATATATGCGTATTTCGGCTGCCCACAGTTACGCTAAAAGCATGTAAACCCACTTCTGTTCTAAATATTAAAATCAACAAATAACAGTTTGGGAAATTACATGGATAGGAAGGTAGAGAATTATCAACTGTATA
The DNA here is from genome assembly GCA_024509875.1 of Oreohelix idahoensis. Classification (NCBI taxonomy): domain Eukaryota; kingdom Metazoa; phylum Mollusca; class Gastropoda; order Stylommatophora; family Oreohelicidae; genus Oreohelix; species Oreohelix idahoensis. The sequence continues at coordinate 64,069 of JAMPIV010007062.1, forward strand.
AAACTAGATAAGATGGAACAATATGGATATTATATATGCCGAGAATGAGAAAGGCAAAATTTCAGTCGACGCACAGATCGGCTGAAATCGATGTTCGGGAAAGATTTTTTAGGCCTAGTTCTAGCTGTGACGTCAGTACCCTCCGATACGCTCGCGCTATGCGTATATAAGCGTTTCGGTAAAACTCTGAGAACACACAACGAAAGAGGTTTGAGACAAGACTGAGGGCAGATAACGCCACGACTCTAAATCCATCTGAAGTGTGAGCGGATCGCCAGAAATTTTCAGTCAAGTGTCTGGAGTTGGAGGGTAAGCGAATTTACGATAGCTATCCTGTATAATAATTTTTTTTTATTTTGTATTACAGGTTCATATATAGAGTTCACAAAATATGCCTGTCTAATATTCATTGATATAATGTATTGTTATTTTGAATATGATTTAAACATGTGCTTTGTGGATGATTGTTGTTTGTACTAAAAGGTATTCAAACTAGCCCCACAGCCAAATAGAAAATATTTATTGTATTAAATGTTGTATCTCGGCGATATTAAATGCTTTATCGCTTACGAAGATAAAGGCAGTCCCATGACCAGAGATTGCCATAGGGAAATGAATGGTATACCGCGTTTATGAGGTTAAGGTGACTAGTCCCCTTCCTCGCTGCCTTTTCCTTCCCTAGTTCGAGCGCACAACTTTGTACCCATTTACAGCTGGTAAACTGGAGTGTTCTACAGCCAGTTTCAGTAGAAAGCAACCTGATCACGTGGTCACTCACTTTATTTATTTATGTATTACTTTTGGGTAGATGCTAAGAATAGCATCAGTATTTGAATTTGTACTTGATATGATTTAGAAGGATCAAGTTATAGCATCAGTAAAGGATGTATAGGAGCAGAGTAAACCAGATGATGTTTATTACTGATATGTTAATATTAATGCTATATCACTGAAATGATGTCCTTACTTACTATGATTGTATAACGGTGACATCTGATGACTGACTGGTCTGACATCTGTGCTAGTCAGCTACAAGTCTAGCCAGATACTAGCCAAGGCTGTTATGTTGCAGGTTCCATGAAATAACTCAAACCAGACTGTCCAGTATCAGAAGCCTGTGTTGTTCATCAGAGGCCATCCCACAAAAGTGCAGGACCCTAAAGAGTGAACTTCAACTGGTCATTGGCATCCCTACTGTTGGGTCTACCAAGTCTGATATCAGCAAAGGACAGTTCAGTGTCAGCAGTATCAAGTTGAACAGATAAGTGTCAGTTAAGACACTGACCACCAATATATAAGAAACAGCTAATAGTGAAAATCCATAGTTCAGTCAACTGATGACAATTAATTGGAAAGTCAAGAGACTAAAAACAGTGATTGCAGATTGCAGTAACTTTAATATTCAAGATCTTGAAGTCTAAACAGACAATAATAGTAATTGTGTGAATACTTTTATATATATATATATATATATATATATATATATATATATATATATATATATATATATATATATATATATATATATATATATATATATATATATATATATATATATATATATATATATATATATATATATATGTGTATGCTCTTTTCCTACTAGTAGAAATAGAATATTAGTGTAATTATTAAACTATTTTAACTGTACCTGAGGATTTATTCACTTCTTCCATTTGTGGTTTCAGTGAATTTTCATTTTACTTATCCCCTAGAATATAAGTAATCATAAGATAGTCATAGGGAGGAGACGCCTTAAATCCTGGTACAACTTCTTACCAACTGGCCAGGGTTTTCACAGTCTGACTATTTCTATGATAGCCATACACCAGTGCTTATTTCTAAGACTGGGGTATTACTTGTAAGACCAGAACTCTATACTGGCATAATCTTACATAGATAAATAATTTTAAATACCTCCCGCTACAATAAGCATCCAGGATAAGTTTTACTAATTCAGTTCTACAATGTCCACTGCCTTCCAAAGCTTGAAGGGCAGACATTCAGTCAGTAAAAATGACAATGTTTTGAGCCTTTGAGGGAAAAGCTTCAAATTGTCTTCAGATGGTGTACAGCTGTTTCCAGTGCAATGATTTCAGCTTCATAGTTGGAGCAAAACTTCCCGTATGCATCAAATAGCTCATCAGAGGATCCATCTAGATAATACGTAAACTTCATAACCTGCTTGATGGTAGCCTTAAATGCAGATCCGTCAGCATAGACATGCAACCATTCTTCAGGGTAGGCATCAATGGTTCTTTGTGATGCACTCATAAGACTGACTCGGTCGAAATATTTGGTTGTTCCATCTACTAATTTCATCTGTACTTCTGGTGTTTTTAAGCGGGTATGTGGTGGTAAATTCTTTACTACTTTCTATACATCTTGTCTTCTTTCTGGGAGGTGGTATCTATCTTGTATTTCATGGACATGGTGTAAGACTGACTTGTGTTTTATTCTTTTCTTGTGTACCCAATTTTCTACAAGGTGCCTATTGGGGTGGTTTCGGTTCATTCTCTTATATCTTTCATAAACTTCTAAAGCAACTTTATCTCTCCACAACTCAAGGGGTTCCACATTTGTGTGTATTTCACATGCAGCAGTTGGAGTTGATTTCTAATTAGTCGGAGGACATTGCTTTGTACTCTGTCGAGAAACTCTAGGTTTGTTCTGGAGCAGGTTGTAAGCAGTGAGTTATTGTATTCTATCATAGAACGGACATAGCCAAGGTACAAGTCTCTCAAAGTATCCTTGTCTGATCCCTATGTAGTGCCAGCAAGCCTATTCAATAGTTTTAATCGCCTCAGTGCTTTGTTCTTTGCATTCTCAATATGGTTCTTGTGACGTAGAAATGTAAATATATCCTCAGAAATCCGACCACCTGGCTTCCTCAATTAGTGTTTTAACGTTGCTACGAAAATACCACGCAATTTCGTTGTTTATCTGACTCATAATTTGTAACCACGCCTATTTTTCCTGTCTTTCTAGCGCTAACGAATTGGTTACCTACTTTCACAACATGCCAGATAACAGGGGAGCGGATCAACGTTTGCTTACCCGAGTTCTCATGCTAGCTGATTTGCCAATTATCGGCAATTAGACAGACGCGCGAAGCAATAAACGGTTTGTTTGTTTGAAGAATCAAGGGCGATAATATTATTCCCGTTCTTTGATGTTTAAATTTTCAGGGGACTTAAGTATTTGATCTACGGCAGGGGAGACAATCTAAGATGGCCCGTTCGTATGTCTCACGTCGTGTGATGTTCGTCGGCAAACGCCAGTAGAGCGAATAGCAAAACCTTTCATCTCGGGAAACTTAGATTTCTGAATTCCCCGCAACCCAGAAGATGTGAAGTATCGCATCCTTTAGAGATAATTACACAAAATCTGTTTATATTCTGCCTTCTCTCCTAGTCAGTTATCAGTCTCTCAGAAATTTTAGATAAATTTAATCACGCCAGACTAGGAACCATTTTATTCGCTAAATGTGTTAAATTGTCCCGTGGGGATTTAAGTTTCTGATTGTGGTAATAATTTAAGTTGTGCTTAAGAATTAAATGTGTTTTAAGTTCTACCATTTTATTCACTGCTATTCCTGAGCGATAAGACTAGCGAAATAGCAAACGCGCAGATATTCTCTTACCAGTGGTTCAGTAATGTAAAATCCATCAACCATTTTTTTAGCTGACTTAAGTATAATGTTAAGAGTGACGGATAAGGTGACAGAGTAGTATGCGCATTATATTTCTTTTCATTATATTTAAATTTTTTAAATGAATAGTGTTTATATCATGTGTTAAAAACGATAGACGCCAACAATCAACTAGCTAGTAATGACAGGCGATATTTGTTAAGGGCGAGGTCATAATTAAATTATAACTGACATCGTGCGCTGAGTGTTTTACCGGGTCGGATGGGGGACGGCTGCATGCCTAAAACCCAAATCCGTACTTGCTAAGCGAAGCGCGATGGTATAAGCTTAAAATACCGTGTGCCTTTTAATTTAATTAGAGGATGGAGAGGAAACGAGATCACACTTTACGCGTGATAGCATAGGATTGTCATTTTGATTAAATGCTTTGTTTTTTTCCCAATATAGGCTTGGTCAAAACCAGCGGACAGTGTGTTTTCTCTAATTATGGGCCCTTTCTCAGTTACTGAAGGCATATTAACTGTAACTTGAGCTAACTGGATTTACAAATATCCTGATTGTTTTATTCAATTTATCAGCCCGCTGCGGCAATAAACATAACATTTTTCCCCGACTACTGACAGTCGTTTTCTCAAGTGAATTTTATCCAGGAGATAACGCTGTTTTCATAATCGGCACTCATCCCAGAGAAAGTCGAGAGGATTTATCATCATCAGTTTTTTTATAACGTAACAGTCGTAGCACCTAGAGGCTAGACAATACAGGAACTATTTTTTTCTATTTTTTTATAACTGTGAACGTCCCGAGAACGTCTTGCTTCAATAACTATGTGCGGTGATACAGGACTCATCCAGGAAAAATTAACTAACCCATTTTGGCGACTACCTTGACATTATTATTAAATACCAAGGCTGGTCTGGGGCCATATTTGGGCAACCCACCTGACACTACAGGTCATACTATTGTTATTGTTTTTTCCAAGGGATACCTACACCAAGTATTGGGTAAGCAAGTGTGTTTGTGGCCACAGAATGACAGAGTGAAAGACAGAGAGCGAGAAAAATATTTTCCTTTGTTACAATCATTGCACCCACTTCCTTTTTTTAGTTCGCTAACCTGATTATTTTTTTTTTACTGGATAGCTTAAGTAGAAACTTTGTTCTTTACTATACTGTCTATTCTGTACCCTATTGTTAATCTTTTGGGTTATTAACTTCTTGTGGGATCTTTTCTCAACAGAAGGGAGGGCACTTATGGGGTTATTTTCCTATGTCTGTAAACATGAATATATTGATTTGTAGATGTTTGATGTTGTAAAATTTAAGTGATAATAAACTAACCAAAAACTTAATTTACCGTGTTGGTCAGACCCATATCCATTTACCATAGTTCTTTCACGTTTTGTGTGTCTTGTTGTCACATAACTGTGTGTGTGTAGATAACTTATAATTAACATTATAGGGAAGCGTGACAGATCGTCCTCTTCTAAAGATTGACAGTATAGATAGGCTGGACTAGAGAAACCACTCATTCCAGAGACGGATCTTCACCTCAGTTTATTTCACTCGTGGAATCTATTCTAACACCTTTCTTTCTCATATACCCCACCTTCTGCTCTACTCACACGGGACCAAATAAATCTCTATACGTATCTAAAAAAATGCACGACAGTCCTTGAGGCTGAGCTGCCGATCAAATGTGACTCCAAGATACATGGGATGTTCTTCTTTTGTCACTTTTTGTTTGTTTAGCCATAGGTTGATATTCTTCTTGGTTACTTTATGGCTTTTGAAAAAGATTACACAGTCTTTATATAGCTGACCTTTAGTTTCCATGTTTGACAGTACTCATGTACTCTTCTAAGATCTCTGTTTAGTCTCTGAGCTCCACTTTCAGCATTCTCATGACTCTGCCATATTGCCAAGTCATCAGTGTAAAGAGCTTTTTCGGCTTTGATCTGGTCTGCTAAATCATTGATATCGATGAGGTACAACAAATTGAAAATCGGACAGACAGATAGGTGCCCATGTGAAGAGGACATACAAACAGTAGAACACGTACTCCAAAACTGCCGGCTCCAACGATGCCCTTATGTACAAACTTACAGACAGATCGGTAAACTCATACAACAGCGTGTTCTAAATGTAACTATCATTACTTTATCAGAAAGTACTCTTGTCATAACAAAGAGGACAGGAAACGCTTACGTCATAAGTTTCTGCCGGTACACGAGATCTTGTGCTAACCTTAGCCAAGCTGTGCCAATCCCTTGCGATTGCGAGTAATTATCTCAGCTAATCTGGGTAGCGCCAAGCAAATGAGATTATTATCACCTACAGGGAGTGTCAAGCGATTCGACAATACTCAAATATCTGCTACTTAGCAGAAAAATAACGAAGAAAGAAAGAAAAGTGCGATCATTGAGAGCACATAATAAAAATCAGTACCACAAATGTACCGATACTGCCGGAGAGAAACAAAGATCGATAGAGGCCGCCCCGTTTTGTCACAGGTTGCTTGTGTGGATGATGGCAGATAATTGGTGGATTTGGCGTAATTGCAATGAAAATGTCAAGAATTGCGTTACATAATTTGTGAAAGGCCCCCATATTAAATGCCTGTATTGTACATCAGTTGTTTAGAATTATTTCAGAAATGGATGAAACCATGTGGCGATTTCACATATGTTTTATTGAATGACTTTACGTGTAGCACCAACATGGAAGAATGAGCGAGCTTCTGTGCACTATTTAACTGATAAAGATTTGCCATTTGCCGATGCTAAGTGCTTATAAAATGATGAAGCATTCATGCAGTCGCTAGTACATGAGAAGCGGAATCATTTTTTAAAAATCAATAAATGTTGGATTTCATTCTCAACTTTTACTGATCCCATAGTATTTCTGTCACCAGTGTGTTACCAGGTCCCGAAAGGGGGGGAATTAATAGTAACACTGTATCCTACACGGCGACTAAGGAGGGTTATGCATAGGGCCGGTTATCTTATCCTGTCAAATAAAACATTTTGCCACAAAAACTTAAAAAAGCACTATAGATAAGTCAAATATAGAATATAGGTCAACTCAGCCGCCCAAGACAGAAGATGGTCTTCTGGAAAGGAGGCTCATGAAACAACCCAGAGAACGACGAAAGGAGCCTGTGTCGCTGACTGAGATGAGAGCTAGTGACAGAAGTGATATTGATGAGAAAGACGTGGAAAGACTTTGAGCTGATGACACGTGACATGAGGACTTAGCATGTATTTGTTGAAGGCCTGTGCTTCTTCAGGAGCTCAAGGGTCTTGATTGACAGTATTTCTGCCTGGTCACAATGCAAACGTGAAGATGCTGTTTTTTTTTCGTTGAAAGATAGTTAGTGGTTGTAAGCGTACAATTTAAGCTAACCACGAATGTTATGTCCTTTCTTATTTGACCACTACGAATGTTAAGGTGGGATTTACGTATGACATGTAGGAACGTAACACTCTCCTAGCTGTATACTGTTGTAGTCCGTCCGACCTGGGCCAAGCAGCTTTGTTTTGCATGAATAGCTCACCAGGCGTTGAGGCGCTGAAAGGGGTGTCATGTTGACATTCGAACATCAGACATTTTATGTATGTAAGGTACTCGAAGGTTGTGTGGTTGACAAGTGAGGTGGGTGTGTAGAGACATGAATGCGTATAGGATCTTTGAAATGTAAACAAGGCACCCACTCACTCACACGCAGTAGTCAGTAATTGTAGAAAACTGCTGGAACTTTCAACCATTTAATTACGTGACACAGTGACATCAACAGGTACAGTCAAATGGACGAAAATCAAGACACATCATGTATATTGGATATGACTGCAAAACATCTGGTAAATAAGCTTGATTCACTCATCTATAAGGACGTTATCGACAATGGTCTGTCCTTTAATAACTGTTCATAGGTGGTAATAATTAATAACATTGAACATCATCAGTTCTGTATAGCTCGTAGGTATGATGCTAATAACGCTGGCTTGACAAGCCATTCTTTTCCTACTGTAACTCGGGGCCTCTGACTGAACGCGTCAGGTAGTTCTTAAATAAATGTAGTTGCTTAATATGGGAGTCTGTGAACTTGATAATAATGTCAAGACTTCCTCTGGCTCCACCTTTCAGGTACTTCTTCTTCTGCTCCAAAAGTTATAGGCCGTAATGACGGACCTTATAATGGTTGATAAACAACTGTACATTTTTCCATAAGCATGTATTATCTTTCATGCTGAAACGTACCGCCATCCTGCGGGTTTCATAACAATATATGGTTATTGTGCTTCTATAAGTACTTCGACGAATAGACCCAACTGGCTATGTCAAGCACACATAATGGACTCTGGATCCCAAGAACTGTGAGCGCTACTCACAGGTTCATACTTAATGTTCTGCAAACTTTGCGTAATAATAAAGTAATTTTACCTTGGACAGAATTCCGAACACTACACAATAACACCTGTCGTCATTCCAGACGAACAGAATAACTCTGGGGAATCACTAATATGACAAGACTATCTTTTCCCCAGATAATGCAAAGAAGACACCACGGACATCTTCGTCCGGCAGAAACCAGCTCATAACTCTCACAGACGGAAGTCTGTTCGGTTCGCGCTAATAACTAGCGCATGCGTAGACAGAACAGATTTGAGAACAGTTAACTATCCCGTCTTAAGAAAGAATAAACACAGGGAAGGTAACCCCTAATCAACCTGTGTCAGGGAGTTAACATAAAGTTCTGTACCTTTGACCATCAAAAATATAAAATAGATTTACATCTTCTGGAACCGACAAAAATGACGGTAACAGTGGTCTAACTACAGAAGCAGGTTAATCGTGGATTCCATCAAAGAAATTTTGCTTCTGAAATATATTTTGAAGAAATGTCACGTTCTCGATTTCATGCTTATTTACAAGAAAACTTTTAACTGTTGACGATGATAATGTCCGAAAAAAAATGCAACTATATATATATATATATATATATATATATATATATATATATATATATATATATATATATATATATATATATATATATATATATATATATATATATATATATATATATATATATATATATATATATATATATATAATTTTATCCACACTAGTCTAAACGTGGAAAGTAAATTTTTATGGTAACATCATTTAAAAAACATACGTTTTAAAGAACATGTAATTTCTTTTGTTTTCTAAACTGTTTTGACGAGCTCTAGTAATTATGATAATGCATTAAATTACTGAAATTAATAGGTTCTCATTTGTGTCCTGTATTATGTTTTTGTTGCGTTCTCTTTTTCACTTAAAACATATTTTAAAATTTCCTCTTTTTTGTTTGAAAAACTATTATGGTCACCCTACTTTGAGGTATGACAGTTTTTAGACCAGGAGTTCCTCCAAGAGGAAAAAAATAGGGCAGGGATTTATTTAAAAATCGTAATCGGTTGATCGACTACCTTTAATCGAAGATTAATCGATTAATTTCGCACAATTTGATAAATTATAACAAATCATAAATAACATATTTTTTTTTAAAAATCACTAAGGACTTTATTTTTTTTTTCTTGTTATAAAGACAACATCGTCCTGAAAATATAACATAAATACTGAAAAGTTACAAGTAACTAATTTATTAATATTGACCATTCTTGCCAAATTTCATATCACAAACGTTAAACATAGCAAATGCTCTCACATCTCTGTCGTAGATTTTTCGATAGGAATTTAAGATCAATTATGGTCCGGTCTGAATAGAATTAGAACAGGTGATAGCTCAGCGGGAGATAAGGTCAAGAAATAGATTTCCACGATGTGAAGGGGTGAAAGTTAAAGTCTGTCCCTGGATTTGAGATATAATCTATCCAGCCTATCGGTTACGACTGAGATTCTTAGATCAGACAGTCTTCCTATAAATAAATAAATAAATAAATATATATATATATATATATATATATATATATATATATATATATATATATATATATATATATATATATATATATATATATATATATATATATATATATATATATATATATATATATATATATACTGAAGCACATTAAAAACGCACCACTATTATATATACTGATGCCGAGAAGCTGGGACAAAAAAGTGTGGGAATGGATTTTCCCCGTGTTTTTCATGAGGTAGAGAGCGAATGGCTGCTGGAATGGAAAGTACACTATTCAACCCACGGGTTTGTGTACAGACTACATGAAAACAATGAAAGTTACACGTGCAACACGATTCCCAACAGCTATGACCCTGAAAATGTGTACGCGTTAATTTTTTCTATCATTTTATGTTGAAATATCAATTAGTTGAGTATGTAACCACAATTTTTATAATGCTAAAGTAGAAAGACTAGCTTTTCACCCCAGAGAATTAAACAAGCATACATTATTTGTACTACTGTAATGTAAATTCATCATTTAAAAAAAAAAACAGAGAGCCAATTGGTGAATTTCATTGTGATATTTGAAATCAGCATGTAAATCAATAAGAAATGGTAAATTTAATTTCTGGTACAAATAATTTTTGAAAATTTGTTGACTAGTGTTATCAGTACCATCCGGGTGGAACGTTGCGGCATTCCAACACGAAAACAACTTTCTGTAATAATAACAACGGAAGAATTGCATCATTTTTCATAAAAATCACAGTTCCTTTTCGCATGAACACACTAATATGTATTTTACGATAAAGCCACTAACATTGTGTACACAGTGATATAAAAATCCACCAGAAATATTTCTTGAAATGCAGTTTAAAAATCAAAATGTAGGACTCCGCGAAAACGCGTTCGCACGCTTCGAGAGGAGATGAAAGAGAAGTGGTAACTAGTCTTACAGTCTAGAGTCCACATCTTTGCACGCGTCATATAGGCCTACTGTGTTTACATTCAGCAAAGACTACTATTTTAGAAACTCGACTACATTGATTATCACTGGGAGTTATCAAACCTCTTATTGTTTATGTCAGATTGACCTGTAGCAGGAAGGTAAATTCGGCTTAGGCTTAGGCCTTCGGTATCGTTGAATCTTCTTCTTCTTCTTTGATCCTTATCCGCCGACCGTCAAAGCAGTCAGTGGCCATCACGCCTAGTGGCGTCTTGTAGGGCAACAACAAATTGATTCCACTTTGCTCGGTCGGTGGCCATCCCTTCGTACAGTGCCCCAACTCTGGTTCATTCTTTGCATCTCAGCCTCCACAGTCCTCCACCAGGTTGTTTTTGGTCGGCTCTCTTTCGTTTTCCTTCAGGGGTCCTAGCATAGCTGTTCTTGTGATGGCATCGGGGTCTCTTCTGAGGACATGGCCAACCCAGCTCCAGCGTCTGCCAGCTATGATGGTGTGCATGTCCTCTTGCTTGCTCCGAGTAAGCAGATCTTGGTTGGTGATGGTATTCGGCCAAAAGATTCGGTGAATTTTTCTTAGGCATGTTGTGTGAAAAGAGGACAATTTCGACATTTCCTTCTCTGTAACTCTCCAGCATTCCGCACCATAGAGAAGCACAGAAAGCACACAGCTCTGATATAATCTTAATTTTGTGCTTGTGCTGTATTGAGAGGACTTCCAGATGTTGTTTAGGCTAAAAAAAAAGGCTGTTCTTGCCTTATTCATTCTGATGTTGATGTCTTTGCCTGCCCCGCCGTCTGGTGTTACTATACATCCTAGGTATGTGAAGGTGTCTGTCTGTACCAGTTGCTGATTCCTTACTGATATGGGCTCAGGGTTGCTCACATTGAGCGTCATGACCTCTGACTTCCTTAAATTGATGTTCAAGCTCACCTGCTGGCTAAATTTATAAAGTCTATCCGTATTTTCCTGGATGTGTTGATGTGAATGTGCTAGTAGTGCAATGTCATCTGCATATTCCAGATCTTCCAATGTAGAAAATGTAGTCCATCTTATTCCTCTTGGACTGCCCTCTGTTGTCTGGCGCATCACCTAGTCTATGACTGTTAAAAATAGAGTGGTTGATAAGGGGCATCCCTGTCGTACTCCTGTCTTCACCTCAAAGGTTAGGTTGCTCTGCCCAACACTACACGTAAAGTTGGCATAGAGGCTTTTTATGATTTACACTATGCAGCTTGGAATTCCATAAGCCCTCAGTATTTTCCATAAACTGTCCCTATGTATGCTGTCAAAAGCCTTTTCAAAATCAACGAAATTAATGTACAGCTGTCTTTGCCATTCTGAGCACTGCTCTATAATGTTCCTGATGGTAAATATATGATCTACACATCTTCTGTTCTTTCTAAATCCTGCTTGTTCTTTCCTCAGTTAGTGGTCTACTGCTTTTGAAATTCTCTGTATAATTATCCTGCCTAGTATTTTGCTAGGAACTGAGAGAAGAGTGATTCCTCTCCAATTATTGCAGTCTGCAAGATCTCCCTTCTTGGGCAATTTGACAATTATTCCTTTGTTCCACTCTGATGGTGTTGTCCCCGTTTTCCAGACTTGTGCAAATAGTGGTTCTAATAGTTTTAAGTTATCATGGCCAGGAGCTTTTCCGTTCTTTAAACCTTTGATTGCTGTGATGATTTCTTCTTTTCGTGGAATGTCTGTATTTACATCTAGATCGTTTTCAGCCTCAGGAACATTCAATTGTGTCTCTGGTGGTTCCTTGTTTGTCGTAGATTTGTGATAGGTGATTAAGACTTAGTTTGGTCCCTTCTGAATAGACATAGAAATAAGTGATAGCTCAGTGGGAGGTGATAAAATAGAAATAGATTTCACGAGTGAGGTGGAGGAAATATAGTAGATTCTGTCTCTGACACTCGAGACGCTTCTCTCAGTCAGCCTATCATCTACAACAGAGTTAGATTAGTCAGACAAATCTAATATAATATATATTAATATATATGTTCCTCACATACCCACACACATAAGTGACAACAATAGACGCACAAACGTGAAACTATGACAATGAAAATATAGATATTTGGGAACGAACTGACCGCCACACTGATTAAGTTTAATTGAATTTTAATTATCATAATAAAATTCCATCCCAACACATAAACAAATTACATTTAAGCATATACAGATAGTCATAAAGTCAATGAATTTCTACAAGAATGATAGACCCATTGGTATGATCTATCCCCTCGATGTATAGCCCACAGTCCTGTTAGAAGAAAAGTGATAGCCCCAAAGAGTCACTGATACATATACTGAAGTCGTAGATTTCCCTTTAAAGGTATGCACAGACTTTGATACTCTAATCTATCTTAAGGACAATATTGTTAGCAACAAAACTTGCATAAAGAAATTACAAAGTGGGTGCATATATTTAAAAAAAACATCACTCAGTCTACTCTCACTCTGTTCTTTCAGCAGGGATCCCTGTCTCACTTTCTTACCTAATGTCTGGATGGTGTTCGCCGTCTGGCGCACTTTATGACACACCCAACGTTAATCTGCCTTTCGTTTGATGAAGCGGATACCCAGCTCTGCAGATCTTGGTTTCATCCAATGGGTCCGGGGAGCGTCCTCTTTATGCGATATTTTGTTCAGATTTAGTTATTGTCACTTTACTCAGTTCAGGTAAGAATTAGTTTTAGCGGGTCCACAATGTCAGAATCACGAGGTTTCCCGTATTTAGGAAAATGACCGGTTGGTAACTTCTCTCTCAAAAAAAAAAGATTATTGTCCACACCCCCATTTGTCAAAAATCGTCGGATTGTTAATGCTGGTAATATTTTTCGCCACAGAGGCTGCATGTACTTGATGTTTTATCACGAAGAATTTAATCTGGCTCGGTAGGCGCAGTTATTCAATGTGTCTTAAAGTTTGTGAAAATTGGTACTCTGTCGTTCTGGATGCAAACACAATGCCAGACAGGTTTTACTTTGTACACCCACACGTCTTTAATTAAGAGAATGTTTAGTTCTTCACAGATATTTCTCATCAGTACTTAAACGCTGGTAGAGTTGGGTCACCCCAGTTTCACTGAATAAAGAGAAAACAACATATAAAATACTTATACATACTATTCCTTCGGTTATAACTTACATTATAAACTGCAAGCGTAGAGCTTGTTTTATCGTTTAAAATTCCCGTGAAATAAGTTATATTCATAAAATCAATCATCATGAATTAGAAATACCTACGTATTTCGTCAATACTCAATGATGAATCAGTGCAGTTATAAGTTAGTTAAAATATTCTCGACTAATTACTAGCAATTTAATAAAATTTATTTATAGCTGCGTGAGTTTAAGCTAGAAATTATAATTTATTTTGCTATCCACTGAAAAACGTCGACTAGAGAATATAACAGACTTATAAATTAATTCTTCTGCACACAAATCTAACTAGTAAAATGAAATAAGCGGTTATCACTGAATCACTCAATTCTACTAGATATATATATATATATTTACCTTCACACAGAACTACAGATTAATACCACGAACTAGAATCCTTCAATATAATGGTAGTCTAGAACTCGGCAAAATGTTGCCAAGAAACTCAGAACTTTGCAATATACAAGATATTTTCTAGCACGAGTGATCTGTCTACTGCAGATTTAGGAGGACTAAATGAAGTCAAGTTTCAGCTACTGGGTAGATATATGAAACAGACAAAGGATCCCACGTTATTTCGAAAATCCGAAATAGCCTCCCCTTCTCGTCTAACACTTAGAAAAAACTCAGACGCCTGCCATAACCTGTCAATACGCGTCTTAACACCTCACGCTGAGAACTAGCCGTAGAAGCGTGAGTGTCATGGAAAACGAGACGAATGTCTGCCATTCGGTCTCTCGAGAACGAATTTCTCACACTATTTCGTCTACTGCAGGGCCTGACACCTTATGCAATAAAATGCGTTTCTAAATGAGAAAAGAAACAGGCGAAAGTTTGAATGGGAAAGTAATATTTTGTCGCAAACGAACGAATGCGAAAAAAACAGGAAAAGGATAAAAGAGCGATAATAAAGTAGAGGACACAGGTAGAAAAGAAAAGAATATAGAAAATTTATTGATCATAAATCTCTATGCGACAGAACGTCCTCCCTTTAAGATATGGAAGCACTCTATGTCTACGTTATGGAAATAAATTTCCTATATACGTAGCTTCAGGGTGTCAGTCCTCTTCCCTCTCGTCTCCCCCCCCCCCCTCCGTCTCTCTCCAATTCCTACTCAAGTCTACTCAAAAAGTTTCCTTTCTCTGGAATGTCTTCCGTGCGCGCTTGAAAGAGCGTCGCCGCTTTTGACATTTTTGAAAGATTTCGTGTGTGTGCAGTGGAATTTCCCTGCCACTATCGTCATTTTCGTCAGTTTTGGCGATCGTCAGGAGATGTTCGGAGGTCGGCACCGGTCTTTCCAATAATTTCTTTAACAGATTTAAATGGAACACCTTCTCCTTTCCTTGAATAGAGATCTGGTAGTTAGCCTTAGAAATCTTTATCAGGACGGTAAACGGCCCTTGCCATCCGATCCTCAGTTTGTTGTTTCCGGTAGGGAGTAACACCAAAACTTTCTCTCCTGCTTCCAATTCTCTTTCTTTCGCGACTTTCCTGTATCGGTTAGCGTGCTTTGCGCGTGCTCGCTTAAAGTTGGTCGTTGCTAGATCCCATCCTTGTTTCAACCTTCCTTTTAAATCCGACACATATTTACTTGCTGAGACAACTGTCTCATCAGCCTTCTGGTCTGTCAGCGACCAAAGTAAGGCTTCAAGCGGGCCCTTAATGGGTCTGCCGAATAAAAGCGTGGCTGGCGGAAATCCTGTGGACGTATGTGGCGTTTCTCTGTAGCCAAATAGAGCTGCAGGGATAGAAAGATCCCAATCGTCAGGTTTCACTTATGCCAGTTTACTTAACATCATGTTGAGGTTTCCGTTAACACGTTCTACTAACCCACTTCTGGCCACAGTGTAAGGCTTAGTGTAGATGTGCTGGTCCCTCAAGATCTTAACGATCTCATCAATCAACAGGTTTCGGTATGGAGATCCGTTATCCGTCAACACTTGTTGAGGGAATCCCAACCGAGTAAAAATCTGCACTAGGGCTTCTGCGACATGCTTGGCATCTGCGCATGTTAGCGGGATCGCTTCTGCCCATAAAGTGCATGTGTCGACTAAGGTCAGGATACACCTGTTCCTTCTTTTAGTCCTTTCTAAGGGTTCTAAAATGTCGATCACTACCCGTTCAAATGGTGTTCCCATTATTGGCATTTCACCCATGTGGACTGGGGGTGTTCGTTGCTTGGGTGGTACACGTTGGCACTGGGCACAGGATTTGACATACCTGATAATATCAGTATTTACTCCTGGCCACCAATAATGAGTAGTTATCCGTTGGTTTGTGGCGTTCTGTCCCATATGTCCGCTGAAGGGAAGAGAGTGCCCCATTTCTAGGATTTGGCTTCTGTACTGTTTCGGTACTAGGAGCTGGTTGTAACCTTGGTCAGGCTTGCCCGTTCTGCAATAAAGTACGCCATCCTTCGAAAAAATGTCCCCGTGCTGTCTGGTTTCCTTAGCCATGGGCAGTTTCCTAAAGCAGAGTGCCAAAGTAGGGTCCTTTTGTTGCGCTTCTTTAAATTCCATAGGTAAAAAATTAGGCGCAGGCTCCCGTTCCTTCTTGGTTTGCCCTCTAGTAGTTACTGCTGCCACAATCGGCTCTTCCGGTTTCCCAATAGACACATATCTGCCGCCAAGTATGACTGGGTAGATCGGGTCATCCATAACAGCCGCTTTGATCACACCTCTGACAAAGTCAGAGTGTATCTCCACCAATGCGATGGGAAGCGCTGTAGGTGCATCACTCTTAGAGCCTCTACAAAATTGGACGGTTTCTCCTGTCTCTTGACCGGGTTTGACCAGGTTTCTGGCAACAATGCAATCAAAAGAAAGCCCCGTGTCAAATAAACAAAAAGTTTGAGAACCGTTCAAAATAACAGTACCTCGCGTTGAGGGTCTCTCTCCCTCAGGTTGGGAATCACTGTCAATAATTCTGCCTTGCGAGACTGTTAGCAAGCATCCGATGCGTTTCGGCTCGGTGTGCTCGCTCTGATCATTAATCCCGTGCGCAGGGGTTTTCCCTTTGTCACCTTGTCCTTTCTGGCCCCGCTGCCATGTAGAACGGTTGGGTTGATCAGACTGTTTACTGTGGTTGGGGTACTTGTTTTTGTAGAACTTGGATTTTTCCGGAGGGGGGTTTTGAGGTCCAGTTTCTCTGTGGTTATTCTGGTTAGAAGCATGAGAAGATTGGTCTAGATTATTCTTTCGAAAATGCTCTTCTGTCGGTTTACGTTTTGTGGCCGGCAGTTCGGCCAGCGCATTTTGATAACGCTCAGACTTTTCCAAGATGTCTTCAAGCTTTTCTGCACCCTGCTCAGCTAAAATTCTTCGGGTGTCCGCAGACAAAGTGTTCTTTATTTGTTCGGTTATAACAAATTCCTCAAGACCTTCATAGGTAGAGGGGAGCTGCGAGAGCTCTAGGCTCTTTGTCAGATATCCCTTTAGCCGAGAGGAGAACTGCTGAAAAGTTTCAGAATTCTCCTTTCTGCTGTTGCGAAACAGTTGCAAAAATTTGCGCGCGTTCATTTCAAAACGCTCCAGTAACGCTTTCTTCAAGATGTCGTAATTGTCTTGTTGGCTGCTCTCCAGTTTAGCGTAAACATCATACGCACTGCTTTTCAAAGCCTGGGAAAGCTTCATATTCCAACGTGACCTCTCTAAACTGTACAGAGTTGCAGTTTTCTCAAATTTTTCTAGCCATGTGTCAATCTTCTCATTAGGACAAGGGAAAGATTCCAGAGCACAAGACATAGCGTTGAGTTGAAGAGATTGAGTGTTAGAAGGATCAGTTAGAGAAGAATGAGGAGAAGACTCTCCATTGCTGGAGGTAGAGGCAGCACCACGACTTTGGACTTCTAGAGCTTTGAGCGCCACCTCATGCTGTCTCTCCTCCCTATCCTTCTCATGCTGTCTCTCCTCCTCATGCTGCATCCTGCGAATTTCCATTTCCTCATCCATCTTCCTCTGCTCTTTAGCTTGAGCTGCCTTCTCCTTCTCTCTAGCATCTGCTTCTTTCTTCTCCGCTGCTTTTTCCTTCTGCTCCGCATCATATCTTTCCAGTTCGTCCCTGACAAAAGCTTTCGCTTCGTCTCCTTCTAAACCATCTTCTCTTGCCTCGTCCCTGAGGATCTGCCTAAGCTTTGCCCTCGCTGCCATTGTAAATCAGTGACTGAGACTAGTCGAGAAAGAAATCAGAAAAAGGATACACTGGTTCCTTACCACTTACGAGAAAATACCAAAAAATAAAAAAAGATGATATACTTTAATCTGGGATACCTCATCCTATGATATTTATCTAACTATCGCTGCTATTCCTGGCTCTAAAAGCTCTAATTGCAAGCGACTATGCCAATTAAATGGTAGTAAAGATTTACTCACTAAAAAATTAGTTTCTACAGTGGAAACAAAATAATTATTGCAAAAATTATAAGAGGAAAAAAAATTCCCTTAATTTTTAAATACACTACAAGTTCACCCCTGAAGTCAGATCGGGTAAAGGAGGCAATTAATCTGGACGAAATAGTCCGAAACGCACTCCTTAACTTAGTTCAAACACCTTTATGCTTCAAACCCAGTGATCGTTAGACAATCACAAACTTTACCAGTGTTTAGTATTACAAAATCAATAATTAACATATATTCCGACAAAATCAACCTGTAACTCAAATGTATATTACTAAAAATGCTGTGGAAAAACAATTATTAATTGTGTGGTAAGCACGCCCATAAACAGATCGTTGGTCTAGGGGAATAGTTATTTTTAAAGATACACAATACCACGAGACGATCACACTCTTACTCTATTTCAGAATAAAGAAAGAAATCCTACAGACGAGCTGATATTTGTCGTGCTTGCTCAGGACTAGAGTTCAATTCCTAGACAAACAAACACTATTTGTCGTATCGTCTGCCTCTTCTAAGTTCAAAATCCCGATAGACGAGACCTTATTTGTCATATTTGCTCAGGATTTTGAGTTCAATTCCCGGAAACGAGCAACCGTTTGTCGTAGATTTGTGATAGGTGATTAAGACTTAGTTTGGTCCCTTCTGAATAGACATAGAAATTAGTGATAGCTCAGTGGGAGGTGATAAATTAGAAATAGATTTCACGAGTGAGGTGGAGGAAATATAGTAGATTCTGTCTCTGACACTCGAGAAGCTTCTCTCAGTCAGCCTATCATCTACAACAGAGTTAGATTAGTCAGACAAATCTAATATAATATATATTAATATATATGTTCCTCACATACCCACACACATAAGTGACGACAATAGACGCACAAACGTGAAACTATGACAATGAAAATATAGATATTTGGGAACGAACTGACCGCCACACTGATTAAGTTTAATTGAATTTTAATTTATCATAATAAAATTCCATCCCAACACATAAAAAAATTACATTTAAGCATATACAGATAGTCATAAAGTCAATGAATTTCTACAAGAATGAGAGACCCATTGGTATGATCTATCCCCTCGATGTATAGCCCACAGTCCTGTTAGAAGAAAAGTGATAGCCCCAAAGAGTCACTGATACATATACTGAAGTCTTAGATTTCCCTTTAAAGGTATGAACAGACTTTGATACTCTAATCTATCCTAAGGACAATATTGTTAGCAACAAAACTTGCATAAAGAAATTACAAAGTGGGTGCATATATTTAAAAAAAAACATCACTCAGTCTACTCTCACTCTGTTCTTTCAGCAGGGATCCCTGTCTCACTTTCTTACCTAATGTCTGGATGGTGTTCGCCGTCTGGCGCACTTTATGACACACCCAACGTAAATCTGCCTTTCGTTTGATGAAGCGGATACCCAGCTCTGCAGATCTTGGTTTCATCCAATGGGTCCGGGGAGCATCCTCTTCAAGTGATATTTTGTTCAGATTTAGTTATTGTCACTTTACTCAGTTCAGGTAAGAATTAGTTTTAGCGGGTCCACAATGTCAGAATCACGAGGTTTCCCGTATTTAGGAAAATGACCGGTTGGTAACTTCTCTAAAAAAAGTGATTATTGTTCACACCACCATTTGTCAAAAATCGTCAGAAAGTTAATGCTGGTAATATGTTTTGCCACAGAGGCTGCATGTACTTGATGTTTTATCAGGAAGAATTTAATCTGGCTCGGTAGGCGCAGTTATTCAATTTGTCTTAAAGTTTGTGAAAATTGGTACTCTGTCGTTCTGGATGCAAACACAATGCCAGACAGGTTTTACTTTTTACACCCACACGTCTTTAATTAAGAGAATGTTTAGTTCTTCACAGATATTTCTCATCAGTACTTAAACGCTGGTAGAGTTGGGTCACCCCAGTTTCACTGAATAAAGAGAAAACAACATATAAAATACTTATACATACTATTCCTTCGGTTATAACTTACATTATAAAGTGCAAGCTTAGAGCTTGTTTTATCGTTTAAAATTCCCGTGAAATAAGTTATATTCATAAAATCAATCATCATGAATTAGAAATACCTACGTATTTCGTCAATACTCAATGATGAATCAGTGCAGTTATAAGTTATTTAAAATATTCTCGACTAATTACTAGCAATTTAATAAAATTTATTTATAGCTGCGTGAGTTTAAGCTAGAAATTATAATTTATTTTGCTATCCACTGAAACACGTTGACTAGAGAATATAACAGGCTTATAAATTAATTCTTCTGCACACAAATCTAACTAGTAAAATTAAATAAGCGGTTATCACTGAATCACTCAATTCTACTCGATATATATATATATATATATATATATATATATATATACCTCCACACAGAACTACAGATTAATACCTTACTTACTTAGTCGTTCCTCTTCTACCGTGAGGTGTAGAGGTTTGGAAGAGAGAGCGCCAGACTATCCTATCGGCTGTCTTCCCCCTGGCCTGGTTCCATTCTAGTCCTCGATCCTTCAAAGATTGTCTAATGTTGTCCTCCCAGCGGACTCTGGGTCGTCCTCGGGGTCTGGATCCTTGGCTCTTTGTTTCCCATGCTTGTCGTGGTATCCGATCTTCTCCCATTCTGCAGACATGGCCAAACCATCTTAATTGGGACTGTTCTACTTGGGTCTGCTGGGGGTAGGATTTAAGGCCTTGACGTATCGTCTGGTTGCGTACCATGTCTCATCTTGTTACTTCAACCACCTTCCTCAGATACCTCATTTCTGAGGTTTGGATCTGGCTTTTATGGGTTGTAGTCATTGCCCATGACTCGCATCCGTATGTCAAGACTGGGACATAGGTGGAGCGGTATACAGCCATCTTCGTTTTCTTACCAACCTCTCTCTTGCTGAGGAATCCTCGATTTATGGCCTGAAAAAGTCTCCCAGCTGCTGCTTTTCGAGTGGCCAACTCTTCTTTGATGCCTCCCTTTCGGTCTATAATAGCTCCGATGTATTTAAAGTGGTCGACCTGCTCCAGGACCTGCTCTCCCAGCTTAATCTGATGTTTTCTTTCTTCTCGTGATATCACCATGGATTTTGTTTTAGAGCTGCTTATGACCATCCCTCTCTTCTCCAGCTCTTCCTTCCAGACTTGCAGGTTGGATTGGAGATGTGCCTCTGATTTAGCAATCAGGGCAACATCATCAGCAAATGCCAGCTCCGAAATATAGACCTGTCTCATCTTCCAGTACCCCACTGAATACTTTCTTGTTCTCTCCTTACATGCCTTGATGACATCGTCCATAAGGAGTATGAAGAGGTAAGGTGATAGGATATCACCTTGTCTTACACCAGTGGTGGTCCTGAACTCTTCCGACTTATGGTTTGCTGTCCTCACATAATTTCTGCAAGACTTGTAGAAGCTCTGTATAGCATGAATCAGAGGTGCTGGAATATTCTTCCTTGCCAAACAGTCCCAAAGTTTGCTCCAGGGGACCATGTCAAACGCTTTTTCCAGATCTATGAAACAAAGATGCATCTCACTCTTATACTCAAGGGCTTTTTCACTCAGCTGTCTGAGTGTAAAGATTAGGTCTTGAGTACTTCGGTTTGCTCGGAATCCGCACTGGACCTCATCCAATTGTGGCTCAGCTAGGCGTCGGAGTCTCTGCTCTAGGATTCTAGAGTAGATTTTACCAGGGACACTGAGAAGGGATATGCCTCTATGGTTTCCACACTTTCGATTGTCACCCTTTTTGAAAATTGGTGTTATGATGGCAATCTCCCAATCCTTTGGTATGGTCTTGTTGTACCACGCTGCCTGTAAAACCCTTAAGAGTAATAGGTCGCCTGATGCTCCCATGAACTTAACCATTTCTGGTGTTATACCATCATGCCCTGCTGCTTTGCCCATCTTGATTTTCTCCAGTGCTGCCTTCAGTTCTTCCATCTCAGATTAATACCACGAACTAGAATCCTTCAATATAATGGTAGTCTAGAACTCGGCAAAATGTTGCCAAGAAACTCAGAACTTTGCAATATACAAGATATTTTCTAGCACGAGTGATCTGTCTACTGCAGATTTAGGAGGACTGAATGAAGTCAAGTTTCAGCTACTGGGTAGATATATGAAACAGACAAAGGATCCCACGTTATTTCGAAAATCCGAAATAGCCTCCCCTTCTCGTCTAACACTTAGCAAAAACTCAGACGCCTGCCATAACCTGTCAATACGAGTCTTAACACCTCACGCTGAGAACTAGCCATAGAAGCGTGAGTGTCATGGAAAACGAGACGAATGTCTGCCATTCGGTCTCTCGAGAACGAATTTCTCACACTATTTCGTCTACTGCAGGGCCTGACACCTTATGCAATAAAATGCGTTTCTAAATGAGAAAAGAAACAGGCGAAAGTTTGAATGGGAAAGTAATATTTTGTCGCAAACGAACGAATGCGAAAAAAAACAGGAAAAGGATAAAAGAGCGATAATAAAGTAGAGGACACGGGTAGAAAAGAAAAGAATATAGAAAATGTATTGATCATAAATCTCTATGCGACATTGTTCAGAGTTTCTCTGAAGTGCTCTGCCCATCTTGTTTCCTGTCCCTCTGCTGTCGTGATGAGATTTCCTTGCTTATCTCTTACTAATGTAATATTGTTTGCACCTCGTTTTCCGCTGATGAATTTAGTTATTTTGTATACTGTGCTTTGTTCATTTCTCAGTGCTGCCTCTTCTGCCTGTCTTACAAGATCGTCTAGGAAATTCCTTTTGTTGGCTCGGGTTTGGCGTTTAATTTTCATGTCCAGCTGACTGTACTGTTCGCTATATAGTTGCTTTAACCTGGGCGACTTCGCTTCTGTTTTCTTTCTTTTCATTTCCTTTCTCAGTGTTATGGTGTTTAATATTTCTGGTGTTATCCAGTCTTGCTTCTTCCTTTCCTGGAATCCTAAGCATGATTTGCTGCTTTCTTTATATATTGTTGAAATGATGTTGAATTTCTGGTCTATATCATCAGTCAATGTCTTTTCCTGACTTTTGGCAAATTGATATCGTTTCTTTATATCAGCCGCAAAAGCTTTTCTGGTAAGTGGGTCCTTCAATTTGCTGATGTCAAACCTTTTCTGTGTAGTTACAATTGGTCCAGCCCTTCTTGGTTTCACTTTCAGTTTTGCTACTACTAAATGGTGATCACTTCCCACATCTGCACCTCTTCTTACCTTCACATCTTGTAATGCATGTCTCCATCTACCGTTAATCATGATGTGGTCTATCTGGTTTCTGTCCCGACCATTTGGTGATTCCCATGTTAATTTGTGAATTTCTTTATGTGGGAAAAGTGTTCCTCCAATGACCAGGTTGTTAATACTACAGAAACTTATTAATTTATCCCCATTTTCGTTTGCTGTTCCGCTGCCGCATTTCCCCATTACTCTTTCATTATATGTATTGTGTGTACCAACTTTCGCATTGAGGTCTCCCATTACTATAATAAGATCATATCTAGGAGTGTCTTCAATTTCTTTCTGCAGTTGTTGATAGAATTCATCCTTGACCTCTTCATCGCTGTCATTCGTTGGTGCGTAGCATTGTATTATTGTAGTATTGGTGAATCTACCTCTCAATCTTAATCTTATCAGTCTGTTGTTGATGGGTTTCCATTCCAGTAATGTCCTTTCTATTCCTTTCTGTAAAATAATGGCTACGCCTTCATTGTGCTGTCCATCCTCTCTTCCAGAGTAAAGTACTGTTTCTCCTGTTGCTATTTTAACTTTTCCTGCCCCTGTCCATCTGCTCTCGCTTATCCCTAGAATGTGTAACCTATAGTTTCTCATTTCTGCCGTGACCTGTTTTAGTTTACCCGTCTCATTCATTGTCCTGACATTCCAAAATCCTATTCTTGTATCATGTTTTGCGGTCAGGACGTCCGTTCTCATGTCAGTAGCTTCCTTTCGGCTTTCACCACTGACAGTCATACGAGCCTCAGACTCCGGATGTCCGTCCCGCAAGCAAAGTTTGTTTATTCGTTGTTGCTTCCGTAACTTCAATTTTTTTTTTTTTACATAGACAGGAGTGTCAGCCCTATGCTAAAACCCCCAACCTGGAGGACCAGGGTGTCTGCTTTCGTCTGACCCCTACCCGCGCAAACCTGTCCAGCTTGGTAGAACCTTTCAGGAGTAAAACTCCCGCTGGCATAGCTCTGGGGGTAATCAAGGTACGCAAGCCGCCATACCTCGACAAGGTATTGACACCGGTGATTGCAGGTATCGTTGAATAGGGAACTAAATTTAGTAACGGAAAATTTCCAACTGTGGATAAATATAGCCACTTCCTTGTCGGTTATGTGGCATAGTATGTTGATTGTTCAGAACATTGAGGTGAGGAATAACAATGGATGAAAAGTCACCTTTAATGGGCAGCAGGTAAGGTGTTATCATTGTTTTTAGCACATTAGCCTATACGTCATTAGACGTAACAGTTATTAATTTTTAACATACAAGCATAGGCTAATCCTAATTTAATTATGATTTGCCCTATTTACAACGATTTGACAGGTATGATGCCACTTTCCCATATCCGGCAGTTGTTCGTATTATTTGAAACTGAAAACAATATATAGGCCTACTTATCCTAATAATAACCCATCAAAGTTTGAACGGGATATTTTTCATCATTAAGCTAAATTTAAAAAAATAAAAATTTTAAATATAAATACACTGCAGTTTCAAGGAAATGGAACAGATTACTGGGACAGGTAGGCCCTATAGGCCTGCTGGTGACATTGTTAAGGGCAATACAAACATGTTTGTCGTTAGATCGGTGTCGTAAAAGGCTTGATAATTGAGTGTTAAAAATGTTCACTTGTTGCTATGGTGACTACTATTTCACGAATGTAGACTTCCGATTGAAGAGTGGTTAGAGCGCTGGTCTCTCACGGCAAAGGTGCCGGGTTAGATTCATGGTACCGACACACTCCAGTCTACCCAGCTGTAAATGGTAACCTGACTTTGAGTTCGGGAAGGAAAAGGCAGCGAGGAAGGTAACTGGTCACCACACCTTTTGATGCTGGACCTAGTATAGTCAAGTCTCTAACACTTCACTCCCCCACGTCAGTATCTGCTATGGGACTACCTTTACCTTTTTTTAGGCCTATAACCAGGCCCTACGATACGAGGGTGGGGGACAGCAGACCTATTTGGCCTGGGCCTTACCTCGAGGGGGACCCTCATTCTACGAATAAAAGATGTTTTACATGCCTTCCTTTAAATTAAAATCTTGTTATGCTTCTTCCCAAACAATGAGGGGGCAGTACAGTGTAAAATTGCACAGGTGTAAAAAGAGATTTATTAAAGAATATGAAATGGGATATTGAAAAGAGAACTTTTGACGATTTATAGAACCCACATTGAAGAAACCTGTTGATAGCATTACAAGGCAGTCCTTGTTCTGGAATCCCCAAAGAAAGAGAGACAGAGGTAGACCAAAAAAAACACATGGAGAAGAGAATTGGAAACAAGTGAAAATTATGAGAAAGACATGGAAAGAACTTGAGCTGACGGCACGGGACAGGAGGACTTGGTATGTGTTTGTTGAAGGCGTATGTTCTTTGGGAAGCTAAGTCGTATTGATTGATGGAAAGGAACACAGCATATAGCCCTACAACAGGAGCGGACTGACAATGATTTGGGCCACCATGCAACATTAACCCCTAACCTAGTTGATTAAACTAGATGGAGCCTAGGGAAGGGTTGGCTTCCTACTGCTGTGGGACCTTGGGCACTGCCCGATCGCCCTATCCTTTAGTCTGCCTCTGGCCTACATGACAGACATGACAAATCATAATAAATGCAAGACAATTTGCAGCCTGGAAGAGCCAAAAAGAAAATGTCAAATGTATTATACCATATAGAATGAACACCATATTCCCAAATTATAAACAATGTGGGGCTGAGCTAGGTATTCCATGTACAGGATAAACACCATCTTTCTTGTGCGTGGGCCAAAAATCAGTCATTACTTGAAAGCCACTAGATATTGTTTCCTAAGATTAGAATTATAGAATTCTTATGTATTTAATTAGTGATACTGGCAGGTTAAAGCATGTAGTAAAAAAAATGAAGGTCACTAGACATTGGTACAGAAGATTTAATTTGAAAGAAAGCTTATATTTTACTAGCTATACACTCAACATCATCATCATTTTTCTAGTAGCTACCATGTGGGGCATGGACTCATCACAGCAGTGTGCCTCCTTGCAGCAAGCCTGCATCAATGCATTCATATTCTCTTGTAGTAGTGGTTTCTGTAGCCATTTTTTACATGATGAGATTGCCAGCTCCATTTGCAACCTGATATTAGTTGCTTTTTACCACATGCCTGAGGAGCCACAGTAGCACAGTGGTTAATGCACTGGCTTCCTAGCTCTGTGGTCCATGGTTCGATCCCCAGTTGAGGTGGGATTTTTTAGACCGCAAACGACTCCGAGGTCGACCCAACCTCATGAATTGGGTACCAGAGCAACTCTGGGAAGGTTAAGGTGGCCGGCATGATGCTGACCCCATCACCCCTAGTGTGCCGATGTTCAAGAAAATATGGGCCTAACACCATATTCCCAATATGCCTCAATGGGCGTGTAACGGGATCCTTGACCTTTACCCCTATATCATACCTGAGGGAGCAGTAGTTATATTCTTTGTCTCATCAGAGACCCCCAGGTTTTAACATGTCATTAGTAATTACATTAAGATCATTCTGATGGTATGACAGGATCAGTAATGTGGAATTGATGACACATACCAGACTACAGGAGTATGGTATGACAGGATCAGTAATGTGGAATTGATGACACATACCAGACTACAGGAGTATGGTATGACAGGATCAGTAATGTGGAATTGATGACACATACCAGACTACAGGAGTATGGTATGACAGGATCAGTAATATGGAATTGATGACACATACCAGACTACAGGAGAATGATATGACAGGATCACTAATGTGGAACTGATGACATGAACCAGACTACAAGAGTATGGTATGACAGGATCACTAATGTGGAACTGATGACATGAACCAGACTACAGGAGTATGGTATGACAGGCTCACTGATGTGAAAAAGGAGATGAGAAAAAGACACTGGAGATGGATAGGACACACACTCAGCAAACCTGTTGATAGTACTACAAAGCATACCTTATTCTGGAATCCCCAGTAAGTAGAGGAAGGCCAACAAAGCACATGTAGAAGAGAACTGGAGACAGACATGAAAGGAGTTAGGATGGCACAGGACAGGAAGACTTGGCATAAGTTTGTTGAAGGCCTATTCTCCTTATGGAGCTGAAGAGTTATAATGATGATGATGCTGGTGAAGAAAATCACTTGAATTTTGGTTCCTTGTGTTTTTTAGAGGGTTAACATTTTTTATCCTCCTTTTTCCGCAGCCATGGGGCTAGCTCTGCAAGAGATTCACATTCCTCTTACGGAGGAGCATCAAACCCATACGCTGCTCAAGGAGCATCAGCACAGGCAGGATCTCCTTATTCACAGGGTGGAGGGTCATCAGTGGCAGGTTGGCTGTTTGTGGGTCATGGGTAAACAGAGATGACTAACACACACATACAAAGAAAGAGAGGGAGTGGGAAAGAGAAACAAATAAAGGAATATTAAAATGCTGTAGTAAAGAGCATGCTTTCCTCTCGCAGCAGAATTTAGGGATTCTGGCATCAAAACCTGGTAGTGTCACACTTCAATCTACCCACCTGTAAATTGGTACCTGACTCTGCTCTTGCGTTAGGGAAGGAAACTGGTCACACTTGCTCTTAACAAACTGGACCTTGTGGGGTGAAGTCTCTAACACTGCTAATATATGCTATGGGACTACCTTTAGTCAAAAACTGTGTTAATTCACTTAATGCAAACATGTCTGTCCAGACCCACCAGTCTTTGTTTCTACTAGTTTTGCCGTTGATTCACTTCAGTGCATTGTTCTGAGACCATTCACTTCTGTCAACATTGTATGTTAATTTTCTTGTTTGTTAAAATCTGTCCAATGAATATGTGTCATAAGGTAAAGAGGATAAAAGATTGCTTGAAGGATAGAAAAAGTTTGATATAAAGAGTGATTCAGTGGATAACCTTTGATGTGAAGATTGATTCAGTAGGTAAACTTTGATGTGAAGATTGATTTAATGGATACACTTTGATGTAAAGAGTGAGTCAGTGGATAAGCTTTGATGTGAAGAGTGATTTATGGAGAAACTTTGATGTGAAGAATGATTTATGGATAAACTTTGATGTGAAGAGTAATGTATGGATTAACTGATGTGAAGAGTGATTTATGAATGAACTTTGATATGAAGAGTGATTTATGAATAAACTTTGATGTGAGGAGTGATTCGGTGGATAACCTTTATGTGAAGATTAATTTAATGGATACATTTTAATTTAAAGATTCAGCCAGTGGATACACTTCAGTGTGAAGAGTGATCTATGGATACACTTTGATGTGAAGAGTGATTAAGTGCAATGCCATCTAATTATCAGATAAAGACAAGAGACAAGTCGCACATATTTTGTGTCTTTTATATTGTTAGAGAGAATTCTTCAGTGTTACAAGAAATCCCCTTGAGGTCAGGAGATGCGGTTTAACAAAAGAATGTCAAGAATCTAGTATACATGTATAAAGAGTAATGAGGATATTCTGACAGAGGCCACTGCCTAGAGAAAGTTTAATACTCGTATGAGAAGGAAACAGCTCACTTTCCTTGTGCATGAGAAGAGGTTAGCTAGAATATATTGTGTCAGCTAGAGAGTAAGGAAAAAAAGAAGGTGGAGAAAAATAGAAGTTATCAGACTGATTAACATTGTGACATAGAAAGAGGTCAACAGCTGAATTGATAAGCAGTACTGTGGACATGAAGTTGTGGAGAAACATGATCACCCATGCCACATGGCAAGGTACATGAAGATCTTTTTTAGAGAATGAACTTGGGTTCTGACTTTCCAGTGATTCTCTCTATCTTACTACTTATATGTACACGTGAAGACCTCACAGACCTCCGAATATTACGCAGGGTTTATCAATGGTACTCTGCCTTTTATCTTTTCAAAAAATATGTGCCATTACCAGTTTGCTTTTATTCATTCAACGGTAGAATGAATAAAAAAAAAAATTACAAAAACACACCAATAGTAAAACGTCTTACAAAGAGATAGGACAAGAAAAACCTACGTTGTGGCCACAAGGCCTTCGTCAGGGACAGACAAACAAGAGACAGGAGGGAAAAAAAGTGAGAATTAAGTGGAGAACATGAAACTACAGATATAAGAGAAAAATACTCCCTTATTGTTTTGTCACATGTTTGAGCAAAGATGGCTGCCACTAAACCGGAAAGCGGAAGTAGATAGTGCATTAAAAGCAAAAAAATAATGAAAACAAGGACTGGAAAACAGAGTGAGGAAAAAGTGATATTTAAAAAAAAAAATAATAATAATAATAAAGTGACCAGTTTTATTCATTCAAGTGAATTTCTGTTGTTAAAAAATGTGTGTCACAGTTTTTGTTCATTAAAAGAATTTCTAATTTCATGACAGTAAAGGTAAATGAAAGGAAATCCTATAGCAGAAACTGTTGTTGATTAGTGAGGTGTTAGAGACTTCACCATTCTAGTTCCAGCTTTTTTTATCAGGTGGGGTGATCAGTTCCCTTCTTCACTGCTTTTGCCTTCCCTAAGTGATAAACAGATTCAGATACCAATTTACAGCTGGATAGACTGGAGTGTGGCAGTACTAGGTTTCGATCCAACCACTTAGCCATTGGGATGCTCTTTATGGCAGTAGTATGTTCATTAAATAAAAACTGCCATTTTAAACAAATAAGGACTTTGTAAACAGTACCATAAGGCTAAATGTTGTTTATGTGTGCTTATATTAACTTGGGAGTCAAATTTTTGTGTCATTGAAGATGCTGATGAACATAATACGGAGCCAAAAGGTCCACACCCTGAATCCATGGACCAGCTGCCTGGATATGGCAATATTGGGTTTGATTCAGGTAAGTGCTTTTTTGTGTCAAGGCCATAAAAGAAAATATCTGGAGAAGGTTAAAATAGAAGCCAATGTATCTATATTTTAGACAGAAAAAACAAATTGTAATCTAGATTTACACTGATTTAGTGTACTACCCCCAAATACCATCACCAATCAAGAACTGCTTACTCGGATACTGAATTAGATGCATTGCCTAGTCCTTTTGTAGTGTTAGTCCGCTTCTTGATAGTATAGTTCATTTTGCTTTTATATTGTATAGATCTTAGTGAAGTTTCATTATAATGCCGAAAGTAAGACTGTTATCCAAATCTTGCAAGTTTTTTGTTTTTTTGTTTTGGTTTTTTTTTTAAACGGCTGCAAGTAAAATTCATATAATTTTTCAATGTGTGATCTTACTGTATTCATGGAAAAATAAATAGAGAATGATAAACAGAGAAGATACTGAATAGTTTAGCATCATGCACAGAAAAATTCAATAACATAATTAATTAACATTATATAGGTTACCATATGGGCAGGCATGATCCCTACGCCATTTGGCACGGTACTTGATGAAGAAAAAGGTCTCAAAAGTTCTTTTCTTTTGTGCTTAATATAATTCAGAATCTGCATTTTAAGTTCAAATCTGAATTTTGATTCCTTTTGGCAAGGTTATTATGGACACAATGGTCTTTCAGTTATATCAGAGCCATGTCGAAGTAAACTTTATGTTTCAATCTTGTGGTTTTAAATATTGAGCAGGTTCTTACAGTTGATCAGCTTTGTTATCTTGTACTTGTATTAAATTTATTATTTTTAATATAAAATCTCAACAAAGTTCACATCTTTCCTCACATACCGTAGGAAATGTTTTTTTTTTCAAGTACACTTAGAGTAATTTTTCCCATTTTCATTAGCTCTTATGCCATTTATACTTATAGTAAATTTTCCTATTATCATTAGCTCTCTTGCCACCTCCCTCGTACGATGAATGTGTTCAAGGTCAGCCACCAGCCAGAGAAAGTATTCGAAGGTATATAAACCTGCAGCTATTTATGTCTGCCTCCCATTCACCAAACAGTGTGTAGTGAAGTAATACAGTACAGCATATGTTATTGTATTTGTATTTATTTATTTTATTTATTTATATATTTTTAACAGTCATAGACTGGGTGATGCACCAGACAACAGAGGGCAGTCCAAGAGGAATAAGATGGACTACATTTTCTACATTGGAAGATCTGGAATATGCAGATGACATTGCACTACTAGCACATTCACATCAACACATCCAAGAAATACGGATAGACTTAATAAGTTTAGCCAGCAGGTGGGCTTGAACATCCATTTAAAGAAGTCAGAGGTCATGACGCTCAATGTGAGCAACCCTGAGCCCATATCAGTAAGGAATCAGCAACTGGTACAGACAGACACCTTCACATACCTAGGATGCATAGTAACACCAGACGGCGGGGGCAGGCAAAGACATCAACATCAGAATGAATAAGGCAAGAACAGCCTTTTTTAGCCTAAACAACATCTGGAAGTCCTCTCAATACAGCACAAGCACAAAATTAAGATTATATCAGAGCTGTGTGCTTTCTGTGCTTCTCTATGGTGCAGAATGCTGGAGAGTTACAGAGAAGGAAATGTCGAAATTGTCCTCTTTTCACACAACATGCCTTAGAAAAATTCACCGAATCTTTTGGCCGAATACCATCACCAACCAAGATCTGGTTACTCGGAGCAAGCAAGAGGACATGCACACCATCATAGCTGGCAGACGCTGGAGCTGGGTTGGCCATGTCCTCAGAAGAGACCCCGATGCCATCACAAGAACCGCTATGCTTTGGACCCCTGAAGGAAAACGAAAGAGAGGCCGACCAAAAACAACCTGGTGGAGGACTGTGGAGGCTGAGATGCAAAGAATGAACCAGAGTTGGCACTGTACGAAGGATGGCTGCTGACCGAGCAAAGTGGAATCAATTTGTTATTGCCCTACAAGACGCCACTAGGCGTGATGGCCATTGACTGCTTTGACGGTCGGCGGCTAAGGATCAAAGAAGAAGAATATGTTATTGTGATTTATATTGTGTATAATTACAGAAACAATTTTTGAAACAACATTTATTTTCTCATCTAAAAATACAATAGTAATTTTTGTTTGATGAGTAACAGTATCTTTTCTCTTTTCCTTTTTGTTGTTCGTTTCCTTCAATTCTTTCTCCTTATCCTATCTCTTCCTCCTGCTACTCCTCCTCTGCCTCCTCCTTTGCTTCTTCTTCGTTTGTTCATCCTCCTTCTACTTCTTGTTTCCCTCCTTCCCTTTCTTTAAAATTAAAGCTTAACCTACATATGGGGAGGGAATATTCCAGAATGCAAGATGAGAGAGATAGGAAGGGCAGAATGTTAGATGGGTCTGCGCACATAATTCTTAACACTTTGGAAATAAAGTTTGTTCACTCATTCGTTAGTTTTCTCCTTTTGCTTATTCTCCTTTCATATCTCATATTTGTATTCTCCGTCTGTGTCTCCTTCTATGTGTCCTTACATCTCTGACTTCTTATTCTTCTTCTGCTTCTTATTCTACAGTTATTTTTTCTTATTCTACTTCTTATTCTCCAGTTATTTTTTGTTATTCTACTTCTTATTCTCCAGTTATTTTTTGTTATTCTACTTCTTATTCTCCAGTTATTTTTTGTTATTCTCCAGTTACTTTTTATTCTCCTTTTATATCTCCATCTACTTTTTCTTTTCTACTTTTTCCTTCTTTGCAATATTCCACATTGTCAGCTGAAAAAGAAATCTATATTGAAATGACATTGTATTTATGTGTATTGATTTAATTTGATTAGTGTTTATTAATCATATTGTTACAAAACATATTTTTAAAATTTTAGTATTAGTAATGCCATTTTGTGCTAAAAATAAAGCCTTGTTTATATTCTCTTACTATTAAACTTAGTTCAAAGACATTTTGTACTCGAAAGGCTATCTTTGCTTTATAGTGAGTGTTTAACAAATGAACTAAATATAGTGTTATTTGTATGGGGACAAAAATAACTGAATATAATAATTAAAGAAAAGCATCATTTGTTACACATCTAGATGCAATAAATGTGGATTAGTCAACAAGCAAAGGTATTCTCCCTTCTCCACCCTACTTTTAGAGAGTGTTTCCTCTTGTCCTGTTTTACCGAAGCTCAGATTAGGCCACACATGATCGCCCGAGTTGCAAATTTGAAAACCAGAAAACCTGTGGATGCTGAATATCAAGAAACTTCACTGCAGTTTTTCCTGAGACCTTTTAGTTCAAAGTTTAATCCTGCCTCCTCTATTCTATAGTCATACAGTACCTTTGTCTTCTTTATGATGTAGATCCCCCCCAGGACATGAACAATTCTCCTTACATGATGCCCAACATGTGCAGTTTTTTCTGATCTCTTTTGAGTTATTTCCTGTCCCAGCACAACATTTTATTTGTTGGAATTATTCACAAAAACATAACTAATGAGATTCCTGCATGTCCACAAATTTGTTCATTCATTCATTAACCTCCAGCTTCCTGTATGCATCCAACAGAAATACACTAATGGATGCCAAGCCATTAGCTCAGGGTCTTTCTATATTTTCCTCATCCCTTTAACTCTGCCACCAGTTCTCTTCTTCATGTATTTTTGGTCTTTCTCTACCTTTTTTTTAACCCTGGAGATGCTTGAACAAGGACTGCATTGTAATGCTTGAAAAAGACATGCGCATTTTATTACCTGGCACAGAGAAAAAGGAGTGAAAGCTTATAACTTAGGGCATTGGAAAAGTCAGTCAAAAAGTGTAATGTTATCAACAGGTTTTCTCAGTGTGGATCATATCAACACGTCACATATCTAATGTCCACATATGAATGCCCTCTAATAATACCTATAGCAAGGTTATAAAATGTTTCCACAGTGCCTCAATGATCAGTGATCAAGATGCAAGAGATGCTATTATTCAACATGCCAGTGAGCACTGCTGCTATGGAAATCGCCCTGCCTTGGAAATGCAGTTTACTAATATGGTTTCTTCAAGTGCCTTCCATGTTAGTATGAGTTGTTAATATATTTTTTTTTAAATAATGTAGAACTTACAGTACCAAGCAGCATGTGGTTCTCAGGTGTCTCTGAACATATAGAGAAAGAACGGGACTACTAATGCTATCAGAAATGTCATAATTGATTACTGTGGTAAGGTTGTGCTTAAGACTGGCAACCTCACCATTTAAAAAAAAATTCTTCAGAAACCCCCCTCTGCAAGAACATATGAGGTGTGTTCTCTGGGTAGGGGACTGTTGTATTGGTAGCCAGGTGCTCTCTAAGCAGCAAAGCAAGGGACCTCCATTCATTCATGGGAAAAAAGCAGCAAGGGACTTTCATTCATTCATGGGAAAAAAACAGCAAGGGACTTTCATTCATTCATAAAATAAAACCTAGAAAGGTACTTTTATTCTTTCTTCTTCTTTGATCCTTAGCCGCCGACCGTCAAAGCAGTCAGTGGCCATCACGCCTGGTGGCGTCTTGTATGGCAACAACAAATTGATTCCACTTTGCTCGGTCGGTGGCCATCTTTCGTACAGTGCCCCAACTCTGGTTCATTCTTTGCATTTCAGCCTCCACAGTCCTCCGCCAAGTTGTTTTTGGTCGGCCTCTCTTTCGTTTTCCTTCAGGGGTCCAAAGCATAGCTGTTCTTGTGATGGCATCGGGGTCTCTTCTGAGGACATGACCAACCCAGCTCCAGCGTCTGCCAGCTATGATGGTGTGCATGTCCTCTTGTTTGCTCCGAGTAAGCAGATCTTGGTTGGTGATGGTATTCGGCCAAAAGATTCGGTGAATTTTTCTTAGGCATGTTGTGTGAAAAGAGGACAATTTCGACATTTCCCTCTCTGTAACTCTCCAACTCTCCGCGCCATAGAGAAGCACATAAAGCACACAGCTCTGATATAATCTTAATTTTGTGCTTGTGCTGTATTGAGAGGACTTCCAGATGTTGTTTAGGATAAAAAAGGCTGTTCTTGCCTTATTCATTCTGATGTTGATGTCTTTGCCTGCCCCGCCGTCTGGTGTTACTATGCATCCTAGGTATGTGAAGGTGTCTGTCTCCACCAGTTGCTGATTCCTTACTGATATGGGCTCGGGGTTGCTCACATTGAGCGTCATGACCTCTGACTTCCTTAAATTGATGTTCAAGCCCACCTGCTGGCTAAATTTATTAAGTCTATCCGTTTTTTCCTGGATGTGTTGATGTGAATGTGCTAGTAGTGCAATGTCATCTGCATATTCCAGATCTTCTAATGTAGAAAATGTAGTCCATCTTATTCCTCTTGGACTGCCCTCTGTTGTCTGGCGCATCACCCAGTCTATGACTGTTAAAAATAGAGTGGTTGATAAGGGGCATCCCTGTCGTACTCCTGTCTTCACCTCAAAGGTTAGGTTGCTCTGCCCAATGCTACACATAAAGTTGGCATAGAGGCTTTTTATGATTGACACTATGCAGCTTGGAATTCCATAAGCCCTCAGTATTTTCCATAAACTGTCCCTATGTATACTGTCAAAAGCCTTTTCAAAATCGGCGAAATTAATGTACAGCTGTCTTTGCCATTCTGAGCACTGCTCTATAATGTTCCTGAGGGTAAATATATGATCTACACATCTTCTGTTCTTTCTAAATCCTGCTTGCTCTTTCCTCAGTTTGTGGTCTACTGCTTTTGAAATTCTCTGTATAATTATCCTGCCTAGTATTTTGCTAGGAACTGAGAGAAAAGTGATTCCTCTCCAATTATTGCAGTCTGCAAGATCTCCTTTCTTGGGCAATTTGACAATTATTCCTTTGTTCCGCTCCGTTGGTGTTGTCCCTGTTTTCCAGACTTGTGCAAATAGTGGTTCTAATAGTTCTGCTGCTAGCTCAGGGTCTGTCTTAAATAGCTCTGCATTTAAGTTATCATGGCCAGAAGCTTTTCCATTCTTTAACCACTTTTATTCATTCATGCAATAAAATCTATCAAGGGACTTTCATTCAATAAATGTAAGTTAACATAATAAAAACTGGAAAGGTACTTTTATTCATTCATGCTATCAAATATATGAAGGTACTTTCATTCATTCATACAATAACAATTAGAAAGGTACTTTCATTCATTCATGCAATAAAAACTAGAAAGGTACTTTCATTCATTCATACAATAAAAACTAGAAAGGTACTTTTAGTTATTCATGCAATAAAATCTATCAAGGGACATTCATTCATTCATACAATAAAAACTAGAAAGGTACTTTTATTCATTCATGCAATCAAATCTATCAAGGTACCTTCATTCCTTCATACAATAACAATTAGAAAGGTACTTTCATTCATTCATACAATAAAAACTAGAAAGGTACTTTCATTCATTCATACAATAAAAACTAGAAAGGTACGGTATTTTCATTCCTTCATGCAATAAAAACTAGAAAAATACTTTCATTCATTTACACAATAAAACTATTGGAAGACTTAAAAAAAATAATATTGCCTTAACCACAGTGCCTTGATGCCAAGCGGTGATATCTGAGGCCAATGAAAGTCTTTCGTGCACTCTAAATAGCCATTTCTTGTCTTACAACAGGTGCAGCCTGACTGTCACTGTCGTGTTATTTTTTTTTTTTGGTCCACTGATGCCTTGAAGCATCATGGAGAGCTGAAGTTGTCATTCTTGAGCCAAGTATGTCACATTGGCTGTTCTGAGCCAGGATTTCTGTAATATTGTCTACCCATCTGCCTCTTAGTCTGCCCGAAAAGGAGATCCTCTATTGTTTTAGCTGTTCTGTCGCCAGTCAGCCGTTACCTTTTAATAACTAACTATGCACTGTTAATGTTTTTCCTGTGTCTACAGTATACTTTGGAAACTTTTGCTGAAGCCCGCTCTACTAAATGGACCAGTCAGCCCTACAGAGGTGAAGGTTTACTTGTGACAGGCCCCCCACCACAGCCTTGGGACATTGAAGCCCAGCCACCGCAGATGTTTAAAAATTGTTCTTTGGATCTTGAAGTCCCAAACTCTGCGTCTGTGAAAGTAAAGTCATTACATTCTTAGTTTTTAGTTTAATGCTGCAAAACTTGATGATCTGTGTGGAATATTTTTTATTTGTTGTCAATGTTTGCTTAAAAGGCTCTGTTTAGTTTATAGGCCTGTTGAGGTAAGAGGTTGAAGGAGCTGTAAACAGTGAATGTGAGAGGCGAGGTCGGAGGAAGCTGTAACTATGGGTGTGAGAGGAGAGGTCAGGGGTGTTGTAGTTCTGGATGTATGAGGAGAGGTCAGGTGGAGCTGTAGCTCTAAATATGAGAGGTGTGGTCAGGGAGGCTGTAGATGTGGATGTGAGAGTAGTGGGCAGGGGAGCTGTAGGTCTGAATGTGAGATGTGGTCAGGGAAGCCATAGCTCTGGATATGAAAGTAGAGGTCAGGAGGAGAACTGTACCTCTGGATGACAGTGACTCTTTGGAAGAGTTTGTGCGGCAGGTCAAGCTAAAAAATAAATATTATATTATTCAAGCTCAGGAGCCCAGCAAAATAACTAGCAAAAGGGTCCTGTCCATCTCTTGTGTGGTCTGTTTAATACTAAGGTAAAGCAAGTGAAACAGTTTAACTTTCTTGCAATACCATAATTTCTGAAACCATGCTCAACTGAAATCAAGACAAGAATAACAAAGACAAGATCAGCTTTACACTGCTTGAAAAGCATTCTTGTGACCTAAAAATTATACTTAACAGTTTCTTCTTCTTTCATTCGCTTGAAATATATTGTCTATATC
The DNA here is from genome assembly GCA_024509875.1 of Oreohelix idahoensis. NCBI lineage: Eukaryota > Metazoa > Mollusca > Gastropoda > Stylommatophora > Oreohelicidae > Oreohelix > Oreohelix idahoensis. Next base: position 102,007 of record JAMPIV010007062.1, read on the forward strand.
TGCAATGTCGTTTCTTGTATAAACTTCACTGTCTTTTGTAGTTCATACAGAGGTCCGTACAGTTTTGCTTCCATTGTTGTTTCTCTGGGCCAGTGGGTTTGCCTCAATATATCATATTTGGGGCAGTCTTGAAGTATGTGCTCCGCAGCCTGGCGTGCCTGTCCACATGGCTGAATCGTCAATCTTAAATTGTGTATACATGAGGCTGCGGAGTCGGTTGTATCCTGTTCTGAGGCGCAGAATGACAATTTGTTCTGATCTGATACTTAACAGTGAAATCATTAGTCATTAATTTTCCTTTTCACTCCTTATGGAACATGCAGCCACCCCTGCAACAAGTCCTTCTGAGGAAGCATGCACTAAACATTCTCATGCTCTTGCAGTGGTGGTGTCTGTACAGTGTTTTACAGGGTGAGGTTGCCAGCCCCATATTAGTTGCCTTGTATGACATGCCTGAGGTAGCAGTGGTCCTATTCCTTCTTTGATCAGAGACAAGTCAGAACTACACCAGGCAGTGACATCAGTAGAGTTCAATTGTAAAATATCATGTCAGAAGTCAACTAATCTTTGTAAAGTTCAGATTGCAGGCCGGTGTTTATCAGAGGACACAGAGACGGGACATATAGAGAACTGTCATAAAGTGGATTTAAGACTAGAGGTTGTCTTAATGTAGAGACAAGACACTAGTGGTAAAAAAGTCTGAGGAGATAGAATTTAGATGAAAATGACAGTGACTGGGGAAAAATGAGACTATTGGCTACAAGGGCGAGAACCGAGATTGACTCTCCCTTGCCACTTGTGACTTATTCGATAGCTATAGCCCCACCACCTCTCACTACACTAATGAGATAAGGTTTAATTAAAGACCACAGACACCACTATACATACAACATATAGCTACACTATGTAAATAAAGTAACTGATCCAGACTACAATGTAAAGTTTATTTACACACAAAAAATCAAGTACATATCAAAGAAATAAAGTGCGTGTTCGCACATCTGAAAACAACCAAAGCACAGTTAAAATGATTTATCATCAACCTCAACCCTTCACCCACAATTGCAACCTGTATGGGGAAAAGAATTTAAGATTTAAAAAAAGCCACACTGAATTTGGTTGGGTCTCGGATTTCGAGCCACCACTCCAACCAGCTGGTATTACTATTACTACTGTTACTGTCCTACTGACACTGCCGAAATGACTACCTACACTGCTTTCAAGCTCTTTGGGCGATATACACGCCACTACCTAACACCACTTTTACTGCTACGCTAGTAGACTTTTATTACATCAATGGCTCAGAGGCTATCCTCTAAGGATAATATAAGACCCTACTGGTCCCGGCTATTTTTCTCTATCTCTCTCTCCTCTCCGCCTGGCTTCAGTGTCTCTCTGACACTCTTCGTCTGCTGATGTGGCGTCTCCGTTACGCCACTTCTTTCGTTAACATTCAGAACCAGAAATGTTAACACTTTCTCGGGAGCCGCGCTAGCGTAGTGGTTACCACACCGCTCTGGCGACCGGGTGATACAGGATCAAACCCGGGCGACGGCATTTGAGGATTTTTCGTCGACCGGGATTTGGACTGGATTAACTCGAGACCTGGCGAAGACATTTGAAGGAGTGTCGTCGACCAGGGACTGGCGGCTCCTGAGCCGACCCAGCTGCAATGGGTACCTCCGAAATCGGCGAGTATTTGCCTGAATGGCGAGGGACACCTGTCTCTGTACAAGAAATAAAGGGATACTCACGTAAAATCAATGTCAGGTTAGAGATAAAATAATAACCTGAGATTTCGCCTCGAGTATTAGCGGGCGTACGCAAAAAAAAAAAAAAAAAAAAAAAAAAAAAAAACCCTTTCTCCTGTTTCTGACTACTTCACTGATGACTTGGTTATCACGCACGAGGTACTTGAATCAGCTGTAGAAGCTTCACTGCTGCTGAACAACTTCTTACTTGCCCGTTACCTTGCTCAAGGTTTAGGGGAAAACAGCATTTTTCTGGCTGTATACACTTTAGACCAATCTCCCGGCCCTGCGCCGTTATTGGAGACGTATAATGAGCTACGACCTCTGGATTTTTAAGGAAAAATCCTGTTCCCAGCTGAAGATTGTCTTCGCTACCTGGGACCGTATGTTATTTTCTTTCGCCTCTGGCGATATCTCGAGCTATCTGCTCCTGAGATGACAACTTGCTGTTGTAAAGGACGGAGGCAGGTTACCCCTCCTACGTGCCGTAAAAATTTGCTGTGGAACAAACAACAACAACAGCTATATAACACGTCAAAAGCTACACATCTCTAACCCCTAACTCCCTTCTCCCTTTAAATCAATGCAGCTCCCCTGCTCTATTCCAGCCCCAGCGATACATAATTATTTATGCCTCAAAAAGGTCAGCCTCCCATGCAATCCTGTCTGTTTAGGAAAACCCCCTTTTTTTGAAGTAAACATCCGTCGAGTAATAAAGTAATAAAACTTCCAGACACGTGCTGACCTTAATCTTTTGTTTTGCACGTCTACCCACAGGTATAAACAATTCAAACTCTTGCCGTAATACTTTGGGCTACTTTATCACTGAGGGAACCCTGCTGTAAAATACTAGGCCTACTTAATTATTCAGACTGACCTAAATCCGTTCTAACGATTACAAAGTTATATATACACCATCTCTGTAAAATAAATTACATCTCTACGTAATAAAAATAATTATTCCCATATCAGAAATATAATTAGATATATCTCTTATCTTCTGACTATACAATAATAAAATGCACAATAAATAACGTATAAAATTTACGCTAGCATATGCATACTGCCAAACATTATCAACAATCAAGGTTATCAATTTAAACAGCAACCCCCCCCCCCCCCCCCCCCCGTAGTTAAATACACGCGTTCCTGTATTCTCGATAATGTTAACTTCCCTCCTCCTCATCCAATTGAATATCATCTCGAATTAATTCTCAATTTATAACAGTATACTGTCAGAATGGCTGTTTGATGGATGTGACGTGTGTAGATGATGATCAATACTAGGGGTATGAAAGAACACGAACGCCACTGGTTACAGCTTCATGACATTTATTTAACAATTCACATACGGGTCCTGGATATCAAATATATCAGCAAGCATACGAACATCACACCCACGCTGACAATGCCTGTAAGAAATAACTGTCACGACAATAATTAGGGACTGGCCTCCCTGACGTGCACAAACAGCGGTATACCCTCCTCGCACAAATACAACACTATCCAGGTGTATATCACATAGTAGTGATTGGCGGCATGCACATCGCCATATAGAGATTCCCAGAATCTCCTCCCAGGCGGGACAAAACACTTCGCCTGTATTTATTCCAAAAACCAGCTACCAGTCGGGAAACGCGTCGCCTTTCTTCACGGTAGCTTCAGGGGCGGACACTGCAACGCCCTATACTGTTCTCCACGAACAGGAATACTCCAAGGCGGGAAAAGCGTCGCCTATGACATAACCATTATGTCTACATCATACTTATTAACAAAGTTCCTCCTGGAACACTCTTAGACGGAAAAACCGTCGCCTGTATGATAATACACTTATCACATCATTAATATAATAATCCCATATAGAATGATCCAATCACAAATACGAGCTTACAGCTCGGCTTCCAAACACAGACTCGAGCGCCTAGCTCGGCTGTCAAACACAGAATAATCCAGTCACACCAGACTTCACTACATGCTTTCTCTCAACACATGAACAAGTCACACCATGTTGACATAAAGTCAGACATTAACTCATGTAGCTGAGTTACACTTAAACAAGTGTTTACAACAGTTCAGTGACCCTTAACACCAACCACTATCATCATTCATACTCATGAAAATGTTATGTGACATCCACCCCCCTCTCCAGATGGAAAACGAAGTTTTGCACCGAAGAGTACAAGCCACAGAACCCCTCATGTACCAACACATTACTGGATGCAAACATACGGTCTTACTGAAACAGTTGTCATATTACTGTGACTGGAACATTTACACAATAAACGATGGGTGAGTCATACTCTAACCCATACCACAGTTCTCCAAACTACCTCTCACATGGAGCAACTGCTACAACATACTGTCATACCATTCCACTAACTTCAAAAAAATTATATAAATGCACAGAAAGACATGACAGTTCACAAAATTTCCCAAAGTCAGTTATAACTGAAGGGACTATTATTCTACAAAATATGTTGGTGTTTTGTCTACACCTGACACTCATAATAGCATAAGCTAGTCATCAGCTATGCCTTCATCAGAATTACATTACTGAAAACAAAATAATTACCATTACATTGTCACAGCAAGTGTTACAAAAAATATTACATCTCACTGTCAAAGATGGAAGTCTTTTACTCAGCAATAACTGATTCTCTTTTGGTTCACAAAGAAAAATGCATCAAACTAGTTTATCCATTTCCATTTCACAATTACAGTAGAACTATCAATCAATTCCAACCAATTTTAGACAAACTATACAGGTGTATGCAATTACAGATCGTTTCGAAAAAATTTTGCATATCACCTACTTTTATCCAAGATAAATCATTGCGCAAAAATTATGGACAATTTTTCTCAAAAATGTTAAATCTAATACACAGTAGTACCTCAGTTAGGTACACTACAAAACAAATTAATTAAGCAACAAACCATGTTGCCTTATCAAAATGTGTCAGTTATCCAGTGAATAATATGAACAAATCCAAATTTCAATATGTGATGTGTGTAATCTACTTAATATCAAAAGCTTTCAACTCTTTTTAATCCATACTGTGAAGATCTAGTTTCCTCCACTCTGATCAGTTTGATCCACAAAGATAAATTCCTTCATTTCATCGAACCAAAAAGTTGCTCTGTCGAAATAGTATCTGTGAAGTTCTGGCAGACAAATATAGCACCTTCTTCACTGCTTCCTACACTTCCAGGACTATGCTCATGTCAAACATTTTCCAGCAACTAGGCTCTCTAAGGAAAACGAGATTTAATATTTCCATTCCTCTATCTCACTGTAATCCTACCACAGAGGATTATCACAACAGTACAGCACATTCCATTTACAATAACTGCAATATAAATAGCTATCATCAAGGTCATGCCTTCAGCTATGACTGTATAATTGTTGATCTTTACAACTAAATAACTTCATGAGGCAGAATCTCAATCCACAAACATAAACATGCCCGAAAATTAATCACACCAATGTGAAATGTATGCACTCAATCCATATACAATCGTTCGGTACCATGATAAGATTACATAAACCAAAACTTTACATTCAATGCAATATAGCATAACCAAACAACTAAGAACATCAGCAACACAGTAATGCGCTCCAGCATCTGGTATTCTGTAACAATTATCATTGCATGAGATCACTTTTTAAAACAGAGACTGGAGACCATCTCAGCAACCTGATGACCGATGACCATGTCAAGACACTCTCAGTGATGGCATAAAGTGCTTCACGTAGTAGCAGTTCCAAGGTTTCCTACACTACTGGATACCTAAATTCTGGAAATAAAATAATTATCCAGATTAGGAAAGCAAATTTGGCCAATTTCCAAAATGCATTATTTCCTTTCATGTCACATTATACTCCACTGTCCATACCACTCAAACATTCTCTTCCGTGGTAACCATACATAAATGATGGACAGGGACATGATCTGAGAGATAAATCTAACATACACGTTCTCACCCAACATACTGCGTCTTGACTACACAGGGTCATAAATTTCTAATTCATATCATGGGTCACCCATCTCACTATCTTCCCATCAGCTCTCAACCATCTTACAACATAAAATGTGTCACACGAACTAATGCATCTCTTGCCAGCACTCAAGCAACTTCATCAATTATCACCACCAAGATCACAACAGAATCTCCAGATAACACAAGATCTTCAATAATGTGAAGAGATCATCCATGTCCCACTTCTCTGATGGTAACCTCTTGATAGCATCAAACATTAATAATTTCAGTGGCTCTTTACTTTTTGCTGCACCTTTGCCTTTGAAATTATAAGCCAGTAATAACTCTAATTGGGCTGTTATTCCAGCACCTTCTCCCTCGAGACCGTCTATTACTGTCTTCCAAACCTCTTTCTTAGCAGTTTCAGTAGCTTCCGTTACTGCTACTTTGGCTACAGATGCAGTATGTTCTATCTTAGCCTTTTTGTAATGAAGTTCTGCATCTTCTGGTACCTTCTCCAAATCAGACAGATCTGTATCAGACGTAGTCTCGTGTTGCTCCTGCATAGATTTAACTTGATCCTTCAATGCTTCGGCTTGCTGCTCTAATCTTTCTTTAGTAGCCTTAAATTGCTCTTCTAGTGCTTGAACTTTAACAAAGTAACTCTTTTCCACATTTCTCCTTCCAACGATCTATCAGGACCCTGCAATGTTGCTCTTTAACTTGAGTATTACCCTTACACTCAGTTAATATCCTGTTCTCATCTACCTTGAATTTATCATCTAATCTTTGAATACCATCTTTGTATTCCTTTACTAATCTCTGCTCAACAATCTTACATTTTTCTTCTAATATTATACACTTTTCCTCTAAGGTTCCCTCTTCCTGAATCAGTTTGTCTATCTTTAACTGATCTTTGTCACACCAAAAACCCATTTTTGGCAAAAAAAAACTCCTTGGGATGTGTAACATGTCTCTGCATGTATAGACACTGGAACACAAACTGGTTCCTCAGATGCTTTTATGGTTAGCTCTGTAGTCTTTGTACCACTCCTTTGGTTTTCTATCTGTGGTCTTACCATTTCCTTACTCTTGACTGAATCATTATCTATTCTACCCTTATTCGGTATCTTGACTTCGGTCACTGTCAATGACATCTCATTTGGAAATGAAGTGCTTTCCCAAGTGTAATCTGTCTGGACAGCAACATCATGCATCTCGGTTTATACTGACACACCCCTTGTTTCAGTTTTAACCTTAGTCACCGCTGGATCAGATTTCTTCTTCAAATCCGATTTAGGTCTCTCATATTGACTGCATTTTGGTTGTACCTTAGTCTCAAAGGTACTCTTCATTTTCAACTGATAAACTTTCACACTATCTCTCTTCCTTACTTCTATACGAGAGTTATACACCTCATATGCATCACCATTCCTTAATGCCAATGCCAACTCTCTCAGAGCTATCCTCCTTCTTCTGTTCTCACAGGTTCGACTACACTCTTGCATAGGCTCATCACATGATGATGAAAATGAATCATCCATGGAACCTGCAGAATTGCCCATGTCCAAATTCCCTTGAGCAATAGCTATAGCCTATGAAATTGTGGATAACACTATTTCATGAAAATAGTACCACTAAAGACTCTTGCTGCAACAGGAAAGCAAGAAATACTAATGAAATAATGAATGCTTAAATAACCAATTACAAATGCCTACCCTATAGCACTCATTCTCAATACTGATATATATCAAGTCATGCATAAAATATATAAATGATATCCAAGAAGACAAATGGATCTGATGATGATGAAATACACTACAAGTACAAGAAAAACAAACAATAACCCACAGGCGGGGGGAATGACAGATGAAAGTAAAAGGAAAATAGTTATAGATGTATAATACCACGCCTGCAAACAGAACGACACAATGGAACTGTAAAATGAACTTATTTACAGTGATAGTAAGAACTGACGCAAGAAAACCATATGTAAACACCACATGAGAAATACTATTATTTACACGACAATGGATATACAAACAAGACTTAAACAGCTAACACCAATAAATGTTCAAATAAGTCCACGGGGCACTAGATACCAAGTCTCTCCAAGACCGGACCTCCCATACACTGGAATTAATTTCACAAGACCTATAGATAGATCAATACATGTTCCTTCCGGGAAAGAAAGATGTATTAATCTCCCACAAAAATATAACCAGAAATAAACGCAACGAATACAAACACTGCACAATGGATGACCACCAGAAAAAGCTTAAGTGGTATGTTAAACAGAGAAGTAAATGTTGCATAAAATAAATCAACTTATCTCTGAAGGAGAGTCTTGAATATCAGGTCCAATCAAGGCTGAAATTCTGCAGTAACGGTATGAGAAGTAGGCTACTGGGCGATAGCACTCCAGTTCAATAACAAATTCTGAATAAAAAGAAACAGAAAACTATTAACATCTAATCAAAACTATAATAACATCTAAACAAATCTATAATATAAACATTAATGTATGTACTACAACAATACTAATACTACAGTAATACTAAAGTCCAATATGTCTACAGTACTAACATTAGATCAGAAGTAAATATAATCTAGGTCTAACCCAGTTACATGAAGACAAGTAGGCTATTACTTCAAATAAAACAAAACAAAACCAATATCTATCCTAATGTACTACAAACTAATTACATGAACCTGAAAAAGTAAGGCAAGTATTAGATTCAAAATATCAAAAACAATTACAAACACTCACACAACACAGCTAAGAAAAGAATGCCATACTCACACACACACACCAAAAGGTAAACAGCTTACACAAACTGTGCAAAACAAATGAACACATGCCGCATGAAGTAACTTACACAAACGATAACAAAAGAAAAAAAATAATACACAGACAATCAAAACTAATTTATACAAATAATACGTATCTTAAGTGCAGGTAAACTTGACAATCCACTAGGCTGAAGAACTAGTAGTAGTTGTACACACTTGTTTTTCCTGGTGACTTCGTGAAATGATGTCGACAGAACACACAGCACATCACTTGACGTAGAAACTCGTACTCTAAACGACAAACTTCGACAGGCCAGTACATGCACACACTCGACCCACTTTCAGGACGAAAAGGTCAGCATACACGATCACACCGGATGCTACTTCTGTTTGGTTCAATGTACAGAAGATTCAAAGTTGAACTGTGACTGTTTTCCGACAATACTTGAACTTCATCGTTGAAACGAACAGTTACTTTGCAATACGTTCTCTCTCTGTGAAATATTCGAGTGCAAAAAGAAAGACACACGAGAGGTCGGGAACTTTTAACCCGTGTCAGGCCGTCTACCGGTGTCACTGATGAAAAATACCTCGTTAGCAAACTCTGTTATGTACTTAGAAATAAGCTTGAAAATAGTGCTCTATCACCGACGTGTATGTCAATAGGTCACGACTTGCTGGACTGAACTCCCCGTTGATCGGCTGAGAGTATATTTTGGCCTTCAGGACCGTATATTGCCAGCACAGTGTAACAATTACAGACTGTTTACATTTTTAGATGCAGGGGTGAAGTAGTTGATCTTTCCTTGCTTCCCTAGGTTCACTTTACTCCTTGTTCGAGCCCCCAGCTGTTAGAATGGCTATTTGATGGATGTGGCGTGTGTAGATGATGATCAATACTAGGGGTATGAAAGAACACGAACGCCACTGGTTACAGCTTCATGACATTTATTTAACAATTCACATACGGGTCCTGGATATCAAATATATCAGCAAGCATACGAAAAGCACACCCAGGCTGACAATGCCTGTAAGAAATAACTGTCACGACAATAATTAGGGACTGGCCTCCCTGACGTGCACAAACAGCACACTGAATACTTATATGTGCGGTATACCCTCCTCGCACAAATACAACACCATCCAGGTGTATATCACATAGTAGTGATTGGCGGCATGCACATCGCCATATAGAGATTCCCAGAATCTCCTCCCAGGCGGGACAAAACACTTCGCCTGTATTTATTCCAAAAACCAGCTACCAGGCGGGAAACGCGTCGCTTTTCTTCACGGTAGCTTCAGGGGCGGACACTGCAACGCCCTATACTGTTCTCCACGAACAGGAATACTCCAAGGCGGGAAAAGCGTCGCCTATGACATAACCATTATGTCTACATCATACTTATTAACAAAGTTCCTCCTGGAACACTCTTAGGCGGAAAAACCGTCGCCTGTATGATAATACACTTATCACATCATTAATATAATAATCCCATATAGAATGATACAATCACAAATCATCATCATCTCATCATCATCTCAACCCATAACCCGTCATGGGTCGTAGGGGTGCCATGGTGGAAGCATCAGCAGACAGGGTCCTCCACTGATAATAATCCCATATAGAATGATACAATCACAAATACGAGCTTACAGCTCGGCTTCCAAACACAGACTCAAGCGCCTAGCTCGGCTGTCAAACACAGAATAATCCAGTCACACTAGACTTGTGTTCACTGCATGCTTTCTCTCAACGCATGAACAAGTCACACCATGTTGACATAAAGTCAGACATTAACTCATGTAGCTGAGTTACACTTAAACTAAACAAGTGTTTACAACAGTTCAGTGACCCTTAACACCAACCACTATCATCATTCATACTCATGAAAATGTTCTGTGACAATACACGTGCTTAAATTTACACAAATCCGTTCCCGTATATTCTGTAAATATCATAAATCAAAGATGCGTGATTTTCTACAGACTTTCTTTTAAATATGACAGAGCACACAATTAATATCTTAAAATCTTTAATCACTACTAGATACTGCTATTCCTCATAGAAAGAATTATATGGACCTCTTACATTAAATACTTTCTCTAAGATAGTAATTGATGGCGCTTCTGTGTAAGAAATAAATTAAAACTTCCTAATAAAACTTCACGTCAACCGGCTAAGATCTTATTTATTAACGAACTATAAAGTTATGGCTTACCCAGTCGAATTTCTCAATGAAGAGCAAGCGAACTATGTATATAGAATACAGGCGTAGACTTTCACGGCATGAAGTTTTTCATCAGAGAGGTCCCAACTGTGAATCTACGTGAGTATATATTTAGAAAAACCCCCACGCTGACCTAGGCCTACGTCATAGTTTGGCGTCTCTCTTAACCCAATGGAATTACTGCAAAATTAATAACGGTGGCCTCCGCCAATAGATTTAAAGCATACTCACGAGTTCTGTTTATCCCGAACGCGCGCATTCTAATTGCGTCATGTTACGCTGACCGCGATTATTTACACAAAGAAAATGAGACTACGTGATCGCGATTAATTCAACAAAGGAAATCCTACGGGAACTCTATTACTCTAAAGAAAAGAACTGGTGCAAATCTGAACTAGAACCTTACAATAACCCCTATAGGAAAAAAAAAAAAAAACCCGCAATAAATTCCCTACAAAACAAGACTTAACTCAACTAACATTCATAGAGAAGAAACATGGGGCTGATTAGATAAAACCCCACCGTAATCCCCTCTTGAAAAAAACGTAAATAATACAAGGAGAAGAAACCTTGGGCCTGTTGAAAAAATAAATTACAAGAACAAATGTAAATCATTACAGCTGTTGATTTTTTTTTTCTTAACCAGCGGCACTTGTGCTTTCAGCCCTTCGGCCCAATGACATGTCATTGCGAGGCTGGGGAGTCTGTGGACTTTCATTCCAACCCGGTCAGGAGCTTCGCTCCTTCCCATCCACAGAGGGTTTATCTCAGGAGCCGTTCAGGTTATTCAGTCAAAATCCCGGTCGTTGACACTCCTTCAAATGCTGACGCCCGGACTTGAACTTTGAACTCCTGATCGCCAGCGCAACGTTGTAACCATTACACCTGCGCGGCTCCCAACAGCTGTTGATAGATTTGGTATATTAGATGCTATGACAGAGCTGCTTGTATTTTCATGTGTTGGGTTCTCCTCTAGTGAATTAAGGATTACCACATTTCTGCACAAGACTTCTATGCTCAAATCTTCAATCTTTCCCTAGCCTTGTTACAGGTGTGGTGCCAGGGGATTCAAGACATGCTCTAATTGTCGCGGAAATGGAAGAGTAAGGTTTTAATTTATAAGCACAGTCATCACATTTTCATGTCTAGTTTTTTTCTTATATCTGTTTGTCTTGTCATAAGGTACATGTTTGTCCTGCCATTGTATGTATGTAGGAGTCAATGTGCTTGTCTAATCTGAGGTAGGGGTTGACAAATGTGTGGAAGACCTGCATGTAAACTGCTCAACGCTCCAATAAGAGCATGTCAAGTATTTAGAGAATATCAAATTTTCAGCAATAAAAAAACTTCTCAGACTGCAATTGGGAGCAAGTATCACGATATTATTAAGTATAAGGTTTCTTATCGTCCCAACTAAGATGGTTTGGCCATGTCTGCAGAATGGGAGAAGATTGGCTACCACGACAAGCACGGGAAACAAAGAACCAGGGATTCAGACCCCCAGGACGACCCAGAGTCCGCTGGGAGGACAACATTAGACAATCTTTGAAGGACCGAGGACTAGAATGGAACCAGGCCAGGAGGAAGACAGACGATAGGATAGTCTGGCGCTCTCTCTTCCAAACCTCTACACCTCACGGTAGAAGGGGAACGACTAATTAAGAAAGTAAGTAAGGTTTCTTATCTTGTGGTGATCGAACTACTAATGTGTCATAGTAGCTGTAGGTCATTATTATTTGATTGTGAGTTTACTTTATTTATCTCAATGACTGGCACAACTGTAAGGATGATTGACATCTAGTAAACAACGGTGGTGGTAACGTTTCTTATGTTTATTAACTCACAACGAATATATGTACAGCATGAAGATGAAAATGTTCTCTATAAGATAGCAGGACTTCGCTATTTCTTTATCCTACATGGGTTTCATATCTTTCTGGAGTCATGCTAGTTCATGAAATAATTCACCGGTCAGGAAGAATGATGTAACATGATTCTAATCTTCTAAGTTTTTCTTCTCGTTGATATCTTTACAAAGTTTATGTTGGCTAGGATTATGATAACTGGTCGAACTACCAGGGAATGATAACTTTATCTGTAAGCCACTATAGTTCTAGTAATCATTGTCTTGAAAATGATACTCGCCCATTTTCCTATGTCATGTGCACCACGAGTTTCTACTGTCACGTCATTGACTTCTATCTGCGTTGCACGAACTAGTCTTAAAATGTTACATGCCAGATCCGACTTGTGTAGACAACAGCCTTCTGACTTCTGTCGTTACTGCCAACAGCAGTCTTACACACAAAATTGTAAGTCATGGCTTGTCAAAAACATCTGGACGGTTCTCACAATAAATGGCGGTCTCAATAGCGAACTTGCTACTGAGCCAAAATGCCTGGGACGAAAGAGCGTCCGAATGTTGTTGTTGTTTTCGTCTATTATGTTGCTGTAATACCTTGTTCAACCAAAACCCACTGAAGGTAAAATATAGGCCCTGGACCAACGGAAGCCCCATGACCCTAACTCAACTCAACATTTTCTTTCCCCGTTTACCTATTCCCAGTACTGTCCCTTTATGGAATCCTATCACACAAGCTATTTCAGAATAGAAAAAACTTACTTTGCAGATTGCCTAAAAGACAATAATATAGAGCATTATGCACTAAAATAAAGGAAGTATGATCAAGAGAGAATACCACTATTAGATTATTCACGGGCTTGAAATTTACCTATAACTAGGACAGGTGTTGACAAAAATGATAGATGTAGAGGTCTGTGCAATATAGTCAAACGATATTTAACGAGAACAGAAATTAATTTATAATGATTAGTAGGGGTATGGTGGAACACAGAAGTTCTGGTAAAGTTATAGTAACACATACTACTACAGGTCTGTATCCTTTCATCCGAAATAAATGGGGACAGCTTTGTTTCAGAAACCAGATTATTTTCAGCTTTCAGATCTCACCCAAACCGTGTTTGAAAATTAGCCCAAATGCGATTGGAAAGTAGCCCAGAGAAACTTTTGATTTGGAAAGACCTGGAGCTGATGGCATGGGGCAGGAAGTCTTGGCTTAGGTTTGTTGAAGGCCTATTCTCCTTGGGAAGTTGAAGGGGGAATGGGGACATTATTGAAGCGTGGTAGGCATAGGGCCTCATGTAATCCAAGATTACATTTCATTCTTTACCCTTCAGTTCCCCAAGGAGCATAGGACTTCAACAACTCACACCAAGTGTTCCTGTCCCATGCCATCAGCTCAATGTCTTCCTCGTACTTGTCATTTCTATCTCCAGTTCTCTTCTTCATGTGTTTTTTTGTGTGTGTGTGGCCCCCTTCTACCTCTTACATTGGATATTCCAGAACAATGACTGCCCTGTAATGCTATGAACCTGTTTCCTCAGTGTATTTTATCCATTGCCAGTGTCTTCTCATCTTTTGTTCCACCTGCACCCATGGGGCCCTTATCATTAGTTTCAGTCAGGTGACGGAGGAGGGGATCTACAACCCCGTCCTGTAAAACTTGTTGCCACAGTAACTCTGACAACAATATAAGACTATATCTTCTTTCTCCTGGTTGCTCCTAACAGAGCATGGAGCCAACACTGTGTGTGTCCTTAGAGAGCTTGCACTGACTCATTTGCTCACTACGGAGCATGGAGCAAATATTGTAGCATTGTCTCCAGGAAGCCTTCACCAAGCATTGTGCATGCTACTTACAGCAATGGTTGGTACTCGATTTAAAATGATTGAGTTGTCAGCCCTATCACAACCTCGTATTGAATTTCATTGTTGCTGAGTATATTAAACATGGTAACGTGTCATCAGGGGGCACTTTAATATACGCTAGCTATTGGAATAAGCTTACAAAAAATGTAGTATCTCTTTTATGATGTTTAATGGAAATGTTAAAGAATAACAAAATCATGCTAGAAAAATTCGCGTCAAATCTGGATTTGCAGAATATCTACATGATGTCAGCATTTCATTTTCATCGTTTTGTTTCTGATACTTCTATTTTTTATTTTTATAAACGTCAGTTTAAACATTCTCATCTTCACACAGTTTCAAAATGTAAAGGGATGTGGATTGGAAGTATACTGAAGAAATTGCCTGCGGAATAATACATAAGGCATTTACAAAAACCCCACAGGGAAAAGTGAAGACCAAAGAAAACATGGAGCAGATACAATATGGCAGAACTAACGGACAAAGGACACACTTGAAGAAGGTGGTACGGAGATGAGGTGAAAGAAAACTTGTGGTCACTGGAGTATGTAATTACACTAGTCAACAACCAAAATGTACCAGAAATGAAAATAGCTGATCTTAACTAATTTTGGTGTGCTGAAAACGAAAATGACATTAAAAAATGTTGATTGGCTCTAGTTTTCAAGATATATGCTACTAGTTTATTTAATTACGGTCAATGTATATATATATGATGCAACTGTTGTGGGCGATTGCATAATTTTTTCTAATGACCAATAAAAATGTAACTATAAGTTGATGATGCAATCCTACCTATGATTACATCACCTTTGTGTATAAATATCTTATCTCTGATAAAATTTTGCCATTAGTTAGTGCATTTGTCCTTATCAAAAGTATCGTAGTTAGAAATGCCTAGGACATGTGTGAACAGTGCTAATAATTTCTGTTATATATGTGGTGAGGTGACATTTGTATCACAAAAAACGAAATATAACTAAAGTGATTAAGGAGGTGTACAGATTGTATTTTGGCTGCAGAATAGGAGATCAAGATAAGAGCTGGGCGCCACACATATGCTGCAATACATGTGCAGCACATCTTAAACTGTGGTTGACTGGCAAAAGGCAAGCTATGCCTTTTGCAGTCCCAATGATTTGGAGAGAACCCACAGATCATCTTAACAACTGTTACTTTTGCATGGTCCCTCCAATTGGGAAAGGCATATCAAAGAAGAAAAAATGGACTCTGGAATATCCAAACATCCCCTCTGCAATTCATATGAAAGAAACTTATGAAAACATTAAGCAGCTTTTGAAGTGAATAAACTACCATCATCATCATTGGTCACTTTGCGGTGACTTAAAAGTGGTCGCTCTTTTGCTTGGACTACAGGGTGGATACACCAAGTACTGTTGCTTTCTCTGTGAGTGGGATAGCCGTGCACGAAGTGACCATTACATCAGAAGACATTGGCCAATCAGGCAGTCATTGCAGCCTGGCAGTAAGAATGTTGAGAACCCAGCACTTGTCGACACCAGCAAGATTTTGTTGCCACCCTTGCACATTAAGCTGGGTCTCATGAAAAACTTTGTCAAGGCAATGGAGAAAACAGATGAGGCTTTCAAATACCTCATCAGAAAATTTCCAAGACTGAGTGAAGCTAAAATAAGAGAGGGATTATTTGTTGGTCCGCAAATTCGAAAACTTCTTCATGATGACGAGTTTCTTTGCGTGCTGCATGGCAAGGAAAAAGCAGCATGGCTAGCATTTAAGTCAGTGATGACAATTTTCTTGGAAACAACAGATCTGATAATTACAATGAAATTGTAGAAAATCTCCTTCTGAAGTATAAGAGTCTTGGCTGCAACATGTCTTTGAAAATTCATTTTCTGGATTCTCATCTGGATTTCTTTATGTCAAACTGTGGAGCGGTCAGTGATGAGCATGGTGAACGATTTCACCAGGACATTGCTGCTATGGAGACAAGGTATCAAGGCAATTGGAGCCATTCAATGCTTGCTGATTACTGTTGGACTGTGACAAGAGACACCTCATCGATTGACTACAAGAAGCAAGCAAAGAGAGCTCGAACAGCGACTGAATAATGACGGAATGGGTACAAATGTGCCTTTTTTTAAACATGATATGTGAACTTTAAATAATGTTTTTATTTTTTCTATCATTTTATGTTGAAATATCAATTAATTGAGTATGTAACCACAATTTTTATAATGCTAAAGTAGAAAGACTAGCTGTTCACCCCAGAGAATTAAACAAGCATACATTATTTGTATTACTGTAATGTAAATTCATCATTTAAAAAAAAAACCAGAGCCAATTGGTGAATTTCATTATGATATTTGAAATCAGCATGTCAAAATCAATAAGAAATGGTATATTTAATTTCTGGTACAAATAACTTTTGAAAATTTGTTGACTAGTGTTATGAGGGATTCATGGCATTTCTTTCCCTCTATTTCATATATTGCTCCATGAGGACCATGGATCCACTGCTGCAACAGGTTCCCTCATAGTCATAAAGGTTTTTTTTTTTAATGTGATGAAAAATATCTCATTCAACCTTTGATGAGTTATAATTAGGATGTATGATGTAGCTAATCCTAGTCAAGGTATGTATTGATTAATATTGACATTGTTCCCATGTGTTAATCAAGATACCATATTTCTTTTTTTTTTTTAACACTTTTTCAGGTTAAATGTTTTTCATGCGATGGGACAGGCAGTAAATATTTTTACGAACAAGGAGACCGTCACCATAGACCATGTTCGTTTTGTCAGTGTGGATGGACGAAGTATGTACATTTTTTAACAAATGTTATATTTTAACAAAAATAATACATTGCTGTCTGAGTTCATTTTTTGAATCTTTGAAATAAAAAAATGGAGTGCGGCAGGACTGTTTCTTGTCACATTCTCTCTTTCCACCACGATAAATTGGATTATAGAGACAATAACAACCATCACCAATGGAATTCAATGGATCTATAATTGGCCAATGAGTTGCCCTCAAAATGACAATACTTGGTGAGAGGTCCCGCAGTTTAATATGAAAATCCAGTGAGAAAAGACAAAGATTATGATAGTTGGAGAAACACCTCAACAAGACGTGGATTCATGCATATATTTTAGCAGTACAATAGACAGCTTCTTCTTTATTCAGTTTGATAGTCGTGCTAAATCTGAAACCTGTTGCCAAGACTGAGTCCACAGTCTTTTCAATGTCCAAGCGCCATAGCTTTGGCCTCAGCACTGCACCTCTTGCCAGGTCTGACATCTTAGGTCATTGTGGGCTTGGCAGTTTTGGAGAATGTTTTCGGGGAACTGGTTTCTGGTTCTTCTTCTTCTTCTTCTTAGTACACTCTCGCCATATGCACTTTCTCTGTACCACATATAAGGGGCAACTTTGAAGCAGATGTTCAGCAGTCATTTTATCAGTGCCACAGTTACACTGATCGGTAGTTCCTATCTTTAGCTTGTTGAATAGATGGTATCTCAATCTGTTGTGGCCAATGCGGAGTCTGAAGATTACCACTTGTTCTCTTCTGTGGAGCTGGTAGTAAGCATCCTTCTGTGGGTGCCCTGGATGTTCAACATTCCATTTGTTTCTGTATCTGATTCTGGTTCGACATGGACATTCATTAGTGTGAGCTATCCAGAGATGATAGAAGTGGCCTAGTAATCCGCATTGGCTGGTACTAGTGCAGAAAAGGATGGTCTGCTGGCATCTATGAAGCAGGTGGATTGCATCCATTTCTTTATTTCAGTGATATAATTATGAACTTAGCCAAATTTGTATTGGGTGAATAAGCAGCTGCAGACCACATGGTGGTGTTTCCCAGTGGGATAGGGTGAGGCAATAAGTGGCACTGCTTCCCTCATTGGAATACCCCATATTACTTATGATGGGTGCAGTCAAATGAGTAAGAGCTGCTATAAGCTCTATTCACAAATTAAAAGATTGCTACACCTTAGACATATCCTAACAGGTGCAGGTCAAAGTCTTTGTGCAAAGTTTCTTGTACTAGTAAACAAATATATAAAGTAAAAAAATAAAATGGTATGAAATCAGTTTTACAAGTTAACGGTACACAGGAAACATGGGACGTTTCGGGTTTCACTCTTCGTCGGCTACAGTTACAAACAGATGACAAGTGTTACAGCCATCATTTTGTTAGACTGTGATTTGTAGAGGCGTTGCAAATGTTAAGGCGTTGGTTAGCTGGCCTATCTGTGAAAATCCTAAGTTTATGGTTTTAGGTCTCTTGTTCATTATTCGGACTTCATGCTTTCGCCTTAATGTTATAAGTTCTGCCAATTGAGCAAATAGTGCTGATGTCTTACGCGAATGATGAGTATAGTGAACAACCAAGCTTAATTCATAAAGGTGACAACGCATTCCGTGTGAGAGTCCATCACACATATATAATTTAATCACGCATAAACAGTTCATAGACAAGTTATATCATTATCATTATACATACATCAGTGTAGTCCAACTATTGTCTCCTTATTCATTCCTTCATCATCAAAAGTGTCAACGTATATACTCGCAATGTCGTCTGGCGAACATTCGGTAGTGATCGTTGTCGTTTTGAAGATATAATATATTTAGGAATAGATAGTTCAAATACTTATCCAATCAGGATAACTTATCATTTCATCAGTATATAATACAGGCTGACCCATGCCTTATAATTTAGGAGAAAAAACTGCACAATTCATAAACATCGAGAGCGATGTATAACACGACTGTCTCCGACAAAACCAGTCTATAGAATGGTATATGAAGAGCGTTGCCATGCCCCAGCCCACCAACATACTACGTCATGTCTATCACTAGTCAACCCCATAAAATCGCGGTCAATACAATGGCTTTAAGTGCAAAGCACCTAACATTGGTGGCACCTCAATGTGTTGACGCGTACTAAATTAAAGTGGGCCAACATTACCCAGATACCCCGTATCAACTCCCCTGACAGCCCGGGTTTAAAAAATATGTTATACAGATTTTTTTCAAATTGTAACATAATCCTTCCATCGCAATTAACTATATCAATAAAACCCGAATTATGGACATACGGCCAACGATGTTTTGAGCAAAACAGTGTCGATGGTCGTTGTCAATATATTATAATGTCAAATAAGTCAGTAAAGAAAGGAAATGTCAACTGTCAAGACAGAAGAAGAAACTATCATCTAATGTCTTAAATAATATAAGAGTTATTTAAATAAGGAAAATAATAAGAACTAAAAATTATTTAAATAAGCAATGTACTAGTGTGTAGATGTCGTGTGTGGGTAATATTATAAACATGAATCTATTTAATTAAATTACTTAAATGTCATAAAAAGAGAATTAAGATAAAGAATACAGAAGGAATACATTAGAACATGGAAATAAGAAAAAATAATGAAAAAGAAGTAGTAAAGAATAAGGGAATAAAGTTAATTAACTAATGTTATCAATAAAATTACATGTGAAAAATTTATCTAATTTACCGCTAAGTTAACTTAGATGAAATGCTAACACCAAAATTATACATATACTAGCCGCCATTAAAAACGCATCGAAATCGTGACATGTTTTCACTGTTGAAATGTTAATGCAAGTGAGCGATTTTCAAACCCCGAAAGTGTGCAAGTGATGAAGTTCATGTATTCCCACTTTACTGTCGATGTGATGTTTACTTCAAATTTTGCGTGCTTCGGTTTTTGATAAATTCTGGCTTTATTAAAAGTCGAATCACATTGAAATTTGGCACACGCATTAGTCAAGTTTCAGCGAGTAAAAAGCCATTATCTGTTTTCATCGAAAGAAAGTCTGTTAATGTTTTTGTCATGCCTCGACTGTCGTCACAAGAGCGATGGCAAGCTGTTGGTATGCTCAGCAGTGGAATGGGGACCAGAGAAGTTGCCAGACATTTCAATTGTGACCATTCCACTATAGTGAGGCTGAACCAGCGATTTCGGGCGACAGGTACAACCAATGACCGTTCCAGGCTTGGTCAACCTCGTGTAACAACACTAGCTCAAGATCGCCAAATTCTTTTGTTACATCTGCGCAATCGCTTCCAAACAGCAACGACGGAGACACCGATGCCAAGCCTGTATTGATGCTGTAGGGGGTCATACACGGTATTAATGATGGCTGTGACTGAATGACAGTGAGTGCGACTTTTGTTTTTACACCTAGGGTTGACAACTGCTTAGGAGCCTGTTCTGAATCGTCTCATGTTTAATATTACCGGTACAGCAAATTTGGGTTAGTAAATGGATCAGAAATGTAAAATCAGTGGTTTCATGTATTTTAAATTTAGCACAACGAGTTGCGGTTCAGAAACTAATGCGATGCGTTTTTAATGGCGGCTAGTATAGTAAGAAATAATAAAATCATGTGTATTGGTTATAGTACTAATTAAAACCTAATTATCCTAAAATTTTAATAGTTTTATTCCATAGTATTAAAACGCTTAATATTCCTGAAAAACAAAATCCAGCGTGTGAAGCATGATAAATATAATGTCGTTGTTTGTATAGACAACCTATATCGTCACTATCATGCTGGTTGGAAGTGTTCATTCCGTTGATGGAGAACAAGATAATTTGAACAATGTTAGTATTCATCCATATATGTGTACGTTCAAACGGATAGTGTTTGTAACTCAAATTGTAATGGTTGCCAGGAACATGGACACTAACCAAAGTCCCTAGATAAACGAACGCAGCAATATAAATCGAAACAATCCGGTGCAATATTGGAACGATTGATGCGAATCCGCGGAAGATGAAAAGTCAATTGTCGCTCGTAAGTGTTTCTTAACATGAAACCGCTGTAATCCAACGGTGTAATATAAAGGACGTAGAATCTACCCAATGTCTCGACATGAGCCAAATTCCGTAATTCTTTTTGAAATACCAACATGTGTGGTGAAAATGTCAGCGATAATGTTGTAGCATATGTACAATTGAATGCTGGATTGAAATGTTTAGAAGTATGGAAGTAACAGATATCAATCCGTCATTAGTAGTCGAAGTTCATCGTAAGTTCAATTATGGAAGCATGAAAAGATCGTACATGAGGATCCATAAATTTGACCAATGTTACCAATCTGTTATCCTTGATTATTGAAGAAATGTATAGTGATTACGTCATAACTCATCAAATCCCTGGAATGTAAACAATGAAGTAGTTTCCCTTATAGTCATCGCCTGGAGAAAAGGTGTACAAATGTTTCGTTGTTCATTCGCAATGCATCGTCATTGTTCATCCGATGAGGATGTTGGGTGTCCAGACAAGGAATCCGTAATGACGTTTTCAGCACCAGAAATCGATTCTATCGTAAACCCTGATTTGAAACAGTCGAATATGCAGCATCAGTAGCCTGTGCCAACGTCATTTGAGATACAAGTTTCGATATTATAAAGCGTTGTATGTCCCAGGAGAACTTGACGTCCAGAATTGTAGATTCGTAAAGTTCTGCTCGTTTAAATCATAACATGTCATCTGGTGTCGATAACAAAGAGCAAGCCGTCATATTATTCGACCTTGAGTTCTTTTCAAATGATTACTTGAACTTGAATGAGACTAATATCGAAATCGAAATTGCCTGCATCTGCCAACGAGTAGAAACCCTTGTAAAAACTGTTGACCTCAAAATAGGAGGTTTCAATTAAGATTTTCTTAAAAATTTAGTGAACGAGGTGTTGGAAATATCAGTCCACTGTAAGTCGCAGACATGCCTTTCCACCAACGAGTAGACAATACACTAAATTATGCTGCATTGGCTGAGCATATTTAGAACAATCAACAACGTTACTGTCCATCGTAGGCATGTGGAAAAACAAAATAACGTAAAGATAAAAAGACAAAGTATCATAGTAGACAAAACAACAAAAGTGTTATCTACAAGAAAATTCTATACTTATGAAAGAAGAGAAATGATGACTGACTATGATGAGTCATCAAGAATGTGACAAAAAGAATTACTGTAATATGTTATCTGCGTGACGCAGAATCAGGTACTAATTGTAACTTAATAGAATGGTGATGAAAGTATGCACCATTGTCATGCTCGACTACCATTCGAGCATCCCTATTGTTACAAAATGCACCACAGCTTCACCATACCTGACATCAGTAGATGGCAATATACGTACAAACTTAACGTCTGCAGTATACTTAAAGAAATTACCAAGCGACTGCCATGTAGTTCCTAGTGGCAAATTGCGTACCAACACAATGCGAGAATGTGCACTTTTACCGATATAGGTAGTATTATTGTCACTCAAATGTGAGAAAAGAATTACATTGATGTTTATTCATATGAGAACTATTGACATTGTTATTTCTCAAACATAACCTATCCTTATTGTATGATGGATCATACTGGCTAGACCGAGTATGACAACTAATTCTATTCAAACCCATAGGTTTAGAACATGTCATAGTAGATAATCTGACAGGCATATTTACGCATTTGTGTTCAGATGCACTAGTATTAGTAGAATTACGTAAGTGCTCAACACCTGTATCATCACCATTGATTGTATCTAGACGACCAAGCTGTGCATAGAGATCCCTATCAAAATACTTTGAACCAATCAGAACCTCATCAGACATGACAAGGTCGCCCTGAACAAACCGGTCCGGCCTTTTATGACTTAGGTTCTGTACCTTTGTAATATTTTTAGGAATAATGTTAGGACTCTCAGTCCCAGATGCAGCCTGATTCTGTTGAGGAAGAGATACGTTTTTCCCTGCGAGCATAGAACGATTTGTCAATTCATTTGTTAAACTGCTTTCACTGCCACTGGCATGTCGCCAAGACTTACACTCAGAAGAGGCAGTATTAATGTGAGAAGAATCACTGGTATCATAGTGATTACGAGGGAAGATGTACCTGCCTCGATATGATCTGTTTACTCTTCTAGGATGTGATGACCTTACCTTATCACACTTAGTGGCCATAGATTTATTAGTGGATGTCATATACTGATGTAACCTAAGAAGAACCCCGTCGGTATGCAAGGCCGATGGTTTAAAGCAAGTCGGAGATGATTGCTTGCTAGGCAAAGTGAAAACTTTGCTAACAGAATTATCTGTCTTCATTTTATTATCCACGTTCATTCTAACCCGAATATCATCACTCACTGTAGTAAAATCCTTTACACTATTGACCACTGCAACAGTTTTCTTAGGATCATTTTCCCCTTGACCTTGTCGCCAAGACTTATTCCCTGAATTGGCAGTATTATTCTGTCGAGGGAAGGTGTACTTGCCTCGAAAAGATATATTCACTTCCTTGGGTTGTGCTGACCTGATCTTAGCACATGAAGCACCCGTGGTATGTTGTACAATAGGTTTATCTGACCTGTTGTTTAATAATATTTTATTGCTCAGAACAACATCTAGTAGATCATCAACTCTCCTTCTCAACTTAACAATCTCAATATCCTTCAATGACATCTCATTGCTCTGCCTTTTTTTATTTTATTAAGGTGTAAAATCTTATTTCTCTCCTCCCTTAGTGATTTCTCAAGGTTAGAAACCTTATTATTAGTCAATTTTCTGCTTGAACCTGAAGGCATTCGAGTTCTGGATTAGCAAGCTCAAGTGCTGCTATATTTGATTCACACTGCATACATTGAAATACTTCATTATTAATTTCACCTATTATCACCTCTGGTAATTCTAGTATTGGAACTGAAGGCTGTGACAATATTTTTATATTACATTCACTTGCGAGTTGTACCGAAGATTGTTTTTTGTATGGGTGGCCATGTTTTGTTCCTGAACAATCGATTCAAGACGTATGATCTCTAACTTCATCGGTTGAAGTTGAGATACATGAGATTGCGTTTCATGCCATATCCTCGTTTCTATTTCCGCCTCTCTTATGGCTGTCTTTTTCATTGCCATCTTCTTTAATCTCTTCTTATGTGATACCAACATATGAGGCTGTAGTTGGGCCACTTGAACCATCAGACCCTGAATTTGAGCAGCCTGTGAATTAATACGTGTCGTCAAGGCTTCGTTTGCTTTGAAAAATGTTTCTTTAATACTCGCAATCTTATCATTCGAATCATTACCATTTTCTTCAAGTTTCTTTTCACATACTGCAGCGTGATAATGAAGTTCTTGAATCACTGAGCTCAAAGATTTATTCTGTATCAAGATAGTATCTAACGATTCCTTAGAGTTTGCTAGTTCCAACTGTAATGATCTGAGGTTTGAATTATCAACCTCGACTTGTAGATTTAATGTCCTCACTTTCTCGTTTAAATTTTTAATCAGCATCTCCTTGTCCTCAAGGATCTCCGACAACTCCTCTACTTTGCTTTCCTCATCAATAGCTTCTAAAAATGTCACTCTTTCCTGCTCACACTGATTGATGTTTTTATTTTTTTGTTTATCATGAACATTGTTGTCAAGTATAATATTCTGTATATTCTTTAATATATAATCATGTTTAATATTAATGTATCGATCCAAAAATAGACGAAGGTTCCCACTCAGCAACCCCACCAGATCCTTAGCCATTATCAAATGAGGAACGGAACGAAAATTCATTTTTACAAATCCATCCAAATCCTATACCATCCGACTCAAAAAACGGTGCATCACAAATTGTTCAAGAGCAGGTCCTTGTAATTTATTATGGCCCCTGCCTTCCTCAAATATCTCCTCCAACACGGACATCATGTCGTCCGTAGACATATCAATTTCTATAGTGAATCAATCACTTAGTCAATATTCAAATATATAATTATGTAATCTTAATAACCAATATGGTATTTTGACTCCCTTAGTCCATCAAGTAACAAGCAAGTTCATCACGTCCCTCCCTTTATAGACAAATTCTTCACCAATTTTCATGAAATATTCTAAAGTCGCCACGTTAATTCAATAATATACTTAATTAGTAGTCAATTATATCATTCACCAATATTTATATACTCAATTATATATGCCATAATGGCTAATATAGTACTGCGACTCACTTTGTTAAACAGCTGCTTATAACGTGCCTTACAAATCAATTGTAAGCTAAAAATTTAATTTTATTCAATATTTTATCATATTATGCCGTACTCAGGCAGAAAAAGTAGTTGGTACTTGAACTACTAGTTCAAACCATAAAGAAAATATCTCAGGCATAAAATATTTTCAATTAATTATATGTAAGTGTTATCTTATTATTATTATTATATAGTTATCATATTATTAATGTTAATGAAGAAGAACAAATAGAAATATTAACCAAAAGATTTTACAAATACAATTTCACATCACAATTCGATTTACAATATTTAAAATTGCTATGCAGAACTAAATAAAATTCCGGAAGTGACAAAATAGACAACAACAAAAATATAGGTCAAATCACAGAGATTCTAAAAAAAATATGGACAAAGAACAATGGACTCTAGAACTGACGAAACATGTTATTATCTAGAAATAAACGATAGTTAGATTTAGAATTGACGGGTTTAAA
The DNA here is from genome assembly GCA_024509875.1 of Oreohelix idahoensis. NCBI lineage: Eukaryota > Metazoa > Mollusca > Gastropoda > Stylommatophora > Oreohelicidae > Oreohelix > Oreohelix idahoensis. The sequence continues at coordinate 127,988 of JAMPIV010007062.1, forward strand.
AAAAAATCGAAAAAAGGTGATTCGTCTTACGAGGACAAAAGACAAAGAAAATAGTCTACGTTACGGCCACAAGGCCTTCGTCAGGAAAGGAAAGAAAGTGAAGGCTAGATAGGACACATAAGAACTAAAATAAATATAAAAATAAAACCTAGGTACTTCCCTGAAGGCAAGGCATAAATCCTATCACTATCGCTGTCCGCTGATGGACAGCGTGGCTGGAAAGGAAGTGACTTCTGCCACCGGATGTACACAATACATACTAAGAAACTAAAAACTAAAAAACGAAACTGAACAATAAAATACCCAAACGTAATAAAAGTGGGGACTGGAAATAGAAGAGGACAGAATGAGTGGGAGATAAATAAATATGAAATAAAAAATCTGAAATAAAAAATCAAGACAAATTAGAAACAGTGTATATTCATACATATTATGGAAGATGGCATAAAAAATAGAAGAATAGGATAAGAGTGGAAAGAATCAAAATAGAGCAAGAGAGGAAAGGGTGACCTCAGACAAAGGTGTGAAAAGTGTTGAGACCGGCTGGTTTTAGACACCCCATGCGGTGGATAAGACGGTTCTCAAGCTGTTCTCGGCTGGCAGTGTCAGAGGAGCAGGATCGGATGGCTGTGACCTGGATGTCGATGGGACCATGGTGGTCAGGACCATTGAAGTGTATGGCAACTGGTGTGGACTTTTGCTGAGAGATGTCATTTAAGTGCTGGCTGAATCTGTCCCCCAGTCGTTTGCCTGTTTGGCCAATATAGGTTTTGCAGCAACGTTTACATATGATCGTATAAATGACATTGCGCGATTCACACGTGAAGCTACTAGTGATGGTGTACGTAGCCTTAGGAAAGGACATCTTCTGGGTTGAGATGACATATTTACACGTGTTGCATCGTGTCCGACCACAGGGTAGTATGCCAAAGTGAGTGGCATTCTCCTTTGGGAGACGGCTGTGAACAAGAAGATCCTTCAAGTTCTTGTCACGTCTATATGCCACCAAAGGTGCTTCACCAAATACTTCTTGGGTCACAGGCTCTGCTTGGAGGATAGGGAGGTGGCGGAAAAGGATCTGTTTGACAGCAGTACTGTGAGGGTGATGGGTCAAGATTAATTTGACTCTATCCGAAGTGGATTTATAGTGAGGTTTTAGGGCCTCCTGACGAGAGATGGGGAGCACACGTTGGAGAGCAGACGTGAGAACATGTTCCGGATAAAGTCTGCTACGGAAGAAATCCAACATCTCATTTGCTCGGAAGTGGAAGTCATCGTCGTCTTGGCACAAAAGGCGGAGGCGGAGAAGTTGTGAAAAAGGAAGGGAGTCACGACAGGCCCGAGGATGAGAAGAGGTATACAGGAGGTAGCTGTGGGCATCTGTCGGCTTGTAGTATACTGAGGTATTAAGGCCGGAGGGCGTGATAGTAATAGTAATGTCAAGGAAGTTGACAGATACTGTGGAGACGAGGGAGGTGAACTTGATGGTGGGGTGAAAGTGGTTGACAAAGTCGATGAAGCGGTATAAATCAGTCTCAGACATATCTGTGAGACCCATGCCACCATCATCGATATATCTGCGGTAAAACCCGGGGAAAGGACCGGAGTATTGTTGCCATATCTGATGCTCCAAGTGGCCCATGAACAGGCAGGCATAGCTAGGACCCATTTTCGTTCCCATGGCAACACCACTAATTTGGTCAAAAAACTGACCATTGAATTCAAAGGAATTCAGTTGAAGGACCAGTTCAGCAAGACGGAGAAGAGTGTCAGTGGATATAGAAGGGCAAGTGCGCTGGTCAAGAAAAAACCGAAGAGCTCGGAGACCATCAGAGTGGGGAATAGAGGTATACAGAGAACAGACGTCTAACAAGAAAATACGGTAGAAGCGGTCTGCTGGGAGTCGGATAGAGGAGAAAGTTGTAAGAGCATGATTGGTGTCTTTGACAAAGGAGGGAAGATTCCCAACGATAGGCTGGAAAATGCTATCGAGGAAGTCAGAAATGTGTTCAGTAGGACAGGAACAGGCTGAGACAATAGGTCTGCCAGGGTTGTCGATCTTATGAATTTTGGGGAGCATGTAGAATACAGGCTTGCCCAAAGAGCTGTCATGAATCCTAAGACGAGATGCTACGGCAGGAAGAGCATTACTAGTGATGAGCTGTTTAATAGTGTTGTGTACAATGCGATTGTTAGAGACAGTCACTTCGCTGGTCCTGGGCCTGTAAAAAGAGCCATTGGTCAACTGGTTTTTACCTTCACTTAGGTATAAGTCCTTCTGCCAGACGACAATGGCTCCTCCCTTGTCAGCCGGTTTGATGATAATGTCGTCTCTACGGCGAAGAAGGGAGAGAGCACCGGACTCTGCCGAAGTGAGATTGGAATAATGCAATCTACGAGGGCGGAGCTGCTGAATGTCATGGATGGTGTTCTTGATATACAGGTCCAGGGCATGAGAGGCCCCAGGTTTAGGTGTAAAGGGAGGTTTCGTAGAGTCAGAAAAGCGTGCGAAGATGTCGGATTCAGCCTGAGACTGCAGAGTGCTGTCTTCCTCTCTAAAATGGAGCTTCAGCCTCATGCGACGGTGAAACCGATGGACATCCTGGAGGAGATTGTATTGGTCTAGGGTCGGACGAAGAGAAACAAATTTTAGGCCCTTACTGAGAACAGAGCGCTCTCCCTCAGAGAGGGGCAGATCTGGGGGGATGCAGACTACCTGAGTGCATGATGGAGTTGAGGATGGAGGGGTAGCTTTAGGGGTAGGGATGAGACGGGATAGTTTATGGTGTTTAGACGTGGAAAGGGACTCATGCAGCTGCCGGTTCAGTGTGTGGATAGTGGTGCGTATCATAGAAAAGAAAGGGAAGTTGTTGGAGGTGAGACAACGTAAGTGGAGCAGAAGCTGGGACTGTTGGGCACTGAGGTCTGATAAAAGGCGGGAGTGACTGGCGGCCACTACGCGCATACGTTGAAAGCCACATCTGGTCTCAATTCGCTGTAGGAGACGTTGTTCCCTAGGATTGAGTGTACCAGCAGATGGATGAAAATTGGAAGAGAATCCATTAGGAAGAATTTTGTGGTGGAGGCAGGTGTGAATAAAGTGGAGATGAGAGGTGAATCTAGTTTTCTTGAAAGTAACGAACGCAAAGTCAAAAGCGGCACGGGATATATATTTTTGTATGTACCTGCAAGGATACTTGGAGAGGAGATGGGCACCGCCAAGCAAACCTCTTGCCCACTGAAATGCTATGATGGAAAGTCAACTCAGTAATAATTTGCCGGATCGGCCGATGCCCGGATTAACAACGACCGCGCTCTCATTGCCCCTTGAGAGTGATAAGTCAGCGAATGGGGTAAAAACACCTGTTTTGAAACTTCCAAGAGAAAGTTTTGTTGTTGGAACTTGGAATGTACGCACGCTATATGCGTGTGGAAAAGTCAAAGAACTAACACATGAACTTGTTAGATACTCGTGGGACATCCTGGGCCTAGCAGAAGTCAGATGGACAGGATTAGGTGAATCAATAACGGATGATGGTCACAAAATTTGGTTTAGTGGAGATGAGTCTAAACATCAGCATGGAGTAGGTTTTATCGTACATAAAGATAGATTGAACTCTGTCATCAGCTGCACCCCAATAAATAGCAGGCTTATCACCATTCGTATTGCAGCACATCCAAAGAACATCTCCATTATACAGGTATATGCCCCCACTACTGACTATGAGGATGAGGCAATTGATACATTTTATGACAATCTGGATGAAGCAATTAAGAAAATTCCAAAGAAAGATCTTCTCATCGTGTTAGGTGATTGGAATGCTAAAATAGGGCCAGATGCATACGGTCACTGGGCTGGTACAGTGGGGAGATTTGGGACAGGTGAAACCAACGATCGAGGACTAAGGCTACTAGAATTTGCCAGCAACTATAAACTAACCATTGCAAATACACTATTTCCTCATAAGTTATCAAGAAGAACAACGTGGCATGCCCCAAAAACTGAGATACATGGCCAAATTGATTTTATTCGTGTATCCAAAAGATTCAAGTCTAGTATTAATAAAGCCAAGACTAGGACTTTTCCTGGCGCCGACATTGGTAGTGATCACGACATGGTATTGATGACGCTCAAGCTTAAACTTAAAAAGAACTATAATCAAAACAGATGTTCTCAGTTAAGATTCAATTTAGACAAACTGAAAGATCCAGAAATCGCGGGAATCTTTGAGGCAACTGTTGGAGGAAAATTCGCAGCTCTCAATTTTTTGGAGGATGATATCAACTCAATCACAGAGAACATGAAAGACGTGCTCATTGAATCAGCAACAGAAATACTTGGTAAAAGAAAGAAAATAAACAAACCATGGGTTACAGATGACATTCTGAAGTTATGTGATACACGGCGGGAAATGAAAAAGGTTAAGAAAGAGGTTCCTGAAGCAGCATGGCAATACAGTATGGTGAATAAAAATATTAGGAAGAAAATGAAACAGGCCAAAGAAAAATGGGTAGCTGATCAATGTGAGTCCATTAATACGGGGCTAATAAAAGGTAACAGCAAGGCAGCTTTTGACACATTAAGAAAACTATCAAAACCCCAACAGCCCAGGGTAACTGTCATAGAAGATAGCAATGGGGCTCTGCTCAATGAAAAAACAGCTGTAATGAGAAGGTGGACAGAATATTGTAAAGAATTATATAACTGTAAACTTGACACTGACTTAGGCATATTAAACAACATTAAGTGCGAAAACAGGGAACTCGGAAATGCAGCAATATTACGGGAAGAAGTGGAAGAGGCTATATGTTCGATGAAAGGAGGGAAGTCACCGGGTGTGGATAATATCCCAGCAGAGCTCTTGAAATATGGAGGACCAGATATAGTAAAAATCATGACAACAATTTGCCAGAAGATATGGAGTACAAAAAAATGGCCAAAAGAATGGACGCAGTCATTAGTAATACCGCTTCCAAAGAAAGGAAATCTAAAAATGTGCAAGAACTACAGAACCATTAGCCTTATTAGTCATCCAAGTAAGGTGATGTTAAGGATACTTTTGAACAGAATAAAACAGAAATCAGAAGAAATCTTGTCAGAGGAACAGGCTGGCTTTAGACCAAAAAGAAGTACCTCAGAACAAATCTTCAATATTAGAGTACTTATCGAAAAACATCTCCAACATCAACACGATTTATACCATAACTTCATCGATTTCACAAAAGCCTTCGATCGAGTCTGGCATGAAGGCTTATGGCAAGTAATGAGAAAATTCAATTTTGATACCAACATCATAGATATCATTGAAGCACTATACAAGGACGCAAGCAGTGCTGTTTTTGCAAGCAACGACATTGGAGAATTTTTCAAAACAACTGTAGGAGTTCGGCAGGGATGTATCCTGTCCCCAGTGCTCTTTAATATTTATCTAGAACATATTATACAGGAGGCTCTCTACGATTATAAATCAACCATATCGATTGGAGGCCGACCTCTGTGCAACCTACGTTTTGCTGATGATATTGATCTGATAGCTGGATCAGAATCAGAACTTCAAGACCTTACCTCTAGACTGGAGAAAGTAACAAGAACGTATGGGATGGAAATTAATATAGAAAAAAGCAAGATATTGGTGAATAGCCATAAGAAACATGTTCCGACCAACATTACGTTAAATGGGCAAACGTTAGAAGAAGTTAACACCTTTAAATATCTCGGGTCCACTATATGTAGTGATGGAAGATCAAGTAAAGAAATCAAGACAAGATTTGAGATGGCCTCAGCTGCCATGACAAAGTTGAATGTGATCTGGAAAAGTAACATCAGTTTTCCTGTGAAGATCAAATTATACAAATCACTTGTATTATCTATTCTCTTGTATGGGTGTGAGAGCTGGACACTCACTGCAGATACGGAGCGAAGGATTCAGGCTTTCGAGCATAAATGTTATAGAAGAATTTTGCGCATTTGCTATAAAGAGCACAAAACAAATGTCTATGTTAGAGAGAAGATAAACACCTATGCAGGCCACCAAGAACCACTTTTGTCAATAGTGAAACATCGAAAGCTTGCCTGGTTTGGGCATGTAACTCGTCATGACTCCCTTTCGAAAACGATCCTTCAGGGGACAGTCGAAGGTAAACGGAGAAGAGGAAGGCAGAGAAAATCCTGGGCTGATAACATCAAAGAATGGGCAGGACACGGTTTTTCCACACTTGTACGCATTGCTGAGGATAGAGAGCAGTGGAGGACCCTGTCTGCTGATGCTTCCACCATGGCACCCCTACGACCCATGACGGGTTACGGGCTGAGATGAGATGATGAGGGAGCTAAAGCTAGTGGTGACCGACACACGGAGAGAGTTGATAAAATATTTAAGAGAGGGCATAGTGGGGAAAAGTAAAACGTTCAGGAAATAAAAAACGTAAAATATAAAATAAATAAAATATAAAACGCTAAATGAAAATAAAGATTAATGAAACAATAAATAAATAGGGTAGAGTGCGGTAATATAAGGTGTGAAAGAAGAGTAGGGAAATACGAAAATAAATAGGATATAAAATAATATGCAATGCTAGAAAAGAAGAGATAGGATAGGATCAGGGAGATAAGCAGGATAGCTAGATAAAGATACGAGATAACAGAGACACGGTGCAGTCAAAAAAATGTATATAAAATCAAGGAAGTTGATGGGAACTGCGATAAGACGTGGAGTACAATGGAGGGGTTTGAAAAAAAATCAAAGGTGTGAAAAGTGTTGAGACCGGCTGGTTTTAGACACCCCATGCAGTGGATAAGACATTTCTCAAGCTGTTCTCGGTCACCACTAGCTTTAGCTCCTTACCTCCTGATATATCCCGTGCCGCTATTTACTTTGCGTTCGTTACTTTCAAGAAAACTAGATTCACCTCTCATCTCCACTTTATTCACACCTGCCTCCACCACAAAATTCTTCCTAATGGATTCTCTTCCAATTTTCATCCATCTGCTGGTACACTCAATCCTAGGGAACAACGTCTCCTACAGCGAATTGAGACCAGATGTGGCTTTCAACGTATGCGCGTAGTGGCCGCCAGTCACTCCCGCCTTTTATCAGACCTCAGTGCCCAACAGTCCCAGCTTCTGCTTCACTTACGTTGTCTCACCTCCAACAACTTTCCTTTCTATTCTATGATACGCACCACTATCCACACACTGAACCGGCAGCTGCATGAGTCCCTTTCCACGTCTAAACACCATAAACTATCCCGTCTCATCCCTACCCCCAAAGCTACCCCTCCATCCTCAACTCCATCATGCACTCAGGTAGTCTGCATCCCCCCAGATCTACCCCTCTCTGAGGGAGAGCGCCCTGTTCTCAGTAAGGGCCTAAAATTTGTTCCTCTTCGTCCGACCCTAGACCAATACAATCTCCTCCAGGATGTCCATCGGTTTCACCGTCGCATGAGGCTGAAGCTCCATTTTAGAGAGGAAGACAGCACTCCGCATCTCAGGCTGAATCCGACATCTTCGCACGCTTTTCTGACTTTACGAAACCTCCCTTTACACCTAAACCTGGGGCCTCTCATGCCCTGGACCTGTATATCAAGAACACCATCCATGACATTCAGCAGCTCCGCCCTCGTAGATTGCATTATTCCAATCTCACTTCGGCAGAGTCCGGTGCTCTCTCCCTTCTTCGCCATAGAGACGACATTGTCATCAAACCGGCTGACAAGGGAGGAGCCATTGTCGTCTGGCAGAAGGACTTATACCTAAGTGAAGGTAAAAACCAGTTGACTAATGGCTTTTTTTACAGGCCCAGGACCAGCGATGCGATTGTCTTTAACAATCGCATTGTACACAACACTATTAAACAGCTCATCACTAGTAATGCTCTTCCTGCCGTAGCATCTCGTCTTAGGATTCATGACAGCTCTTTGGGCAAGCCTGTATTCTACATGCTCCCCAAAATTCATAAGATCGACAACCCTGGTAGACCTATTGTCTCAGCCTGTTCCTGTCCTACTGAACACATTTCTGACTTCCTCGATAGCATTTTCCAGCCTATCGTTGGGAATCTTCACTCCTTTGTCAAAGACACCAATCATGCTCTTACAACTTTCTCCTCTATCCGACTCCCAGCAGACCGCTCCTACCGTATTTTCTTGTTAGACGTCTGTTCTCTGTATACGACTATTCCCCACTCTGATGGTCTCCGAGCTCTTCGGTTTTTTCTTGACCAGCGCACTTGCCCTTCTATATCCACTGACACTCTACTCCGTCTTGCTGAACTGGTCCTTCAACTGAATTCCTTTGAATTCAATGGTCAGTTTTTTGACCAAATTAGTGGTGTTGCCATGGGAACGAAGATGGGTCCTAGCTATGCCTGCCTGTTCATGGGCCACTTGGAGCATCAGATATGGCAACAATACTCCGGTCCTTTCCCCGGGTTTTACCGCAGATATATCGATGATGGTGGCATAGGTCTCACAGATATGTCTGAGACTGATTTATACCGCTTCATCGACTTTGTCAACCACTTTCACCCCACCATCAAGTTTACCTCCCTCGTCTCCACAGTATCTGTCAAATTCCTTGACATTACTATTACTATCACGCCCTCCGGCCTTAATACCTCAGTATACTACAAGCCAACAGATGCCCACAGCTACCTCCTGTATACCTCTTCTCATCCTCGGGCCTGTCGTGACTCCCTTCCTTTTTCACAACTTCTCCGCCTCCGCCTTTTGTACCAAGACGACGATGACTTCCACTTCCGAGCAAATGAGATGTTGGATTTCTTCCGTAGCAGACTTTATCCGGAACATGTTCTCACGTCTGCTCTCCAACGTGTGCTCCCCATCTCTCGTCAGGAGGCCCTAAAACTTCACTATAAATCCACTTCGGATAGAGTCAAATTAATCTTGACCCATCACCCTCACAGTACTGCTGTCAAACAGATCCTTTTCCGCCACCTCCCTATCCTCCAAGCAGAGCCTGTGACCCAAGAAGTATTTGGTGAAGCACCTTTGGTGGCATATAGACGTGACAAGAACTTGAAGGATCTTCTTGTTCACAGCCGTCTCCCAAAGGAGAATGCCACTCACTTTGGCACACTACCCTGTGGTCGGACACGATGCAACACGTATAAGTATGTCATCTCAACCCAGAAGGTGTCCTTTCCTAAGGCTACGTACACCATCACTAGTAGCTTCACGTGTGAATCGCGCAATCTCATTTATACGATCATATGTAAACGTTGCTGCAAAACTTATATTGGCCAAACAGTCAAACGACTGGGGGACAGATTCAGCCAGCACTTAAATGACATCTCTCAGCAAAAGTCCACACCAGTTGCCATACACTTCAATGGTCCTGACCACCATGGTCCCATCGACATCCAGGTCACAGCCATCCGATCCTGCTCCTCTGACACTGCCAGCCGAGAACAGCTTGAGAACCGTCTTATTCACCGCATGAGGTGTCTAAAACCAGCCGGTCTCAACACTTTTCACACCTTTGTCTGAGGTCACCCTTTCCTCTCTTGCTCTATTTTGATTCTTTCCACTCTTATCCTATTCTTCTATTTTTTATGCCATCCTCCATAATATGTATGAATATACACTGTTTCTAATTTGTCTTGATTTTTTATTTCAGATTTTTTATTTCATATTTATTTATCTCCCACTCATTCTGTCCTCTTCTATTTCCAGTCCCCACTTTTATTACGTTTGGGTATTTTATTGTTCAGTTTCGTTTTTTAGTTTTTAGTTTCTTAGTATGTATTGTGTACATCCGGTGGCAGAAGTCACTTCCTTTCCAGCCACGCTGTCCATCAGCGGACAGCGATAGTGATAGGATTTATGCCTTGCCTTCAGGGAAGTACCTAGGTTTTATTTTTATATTTATTTTAGTTCTTATGTGTCCTATCTAGCCTTCACTTTCTTTCCTTTCCTGACGAAGGCCTTGTGGCCGTAACGTAGACTATTTTCTTTGTCTTTTGTCCTCGTAAGACGAATCACCTTTTTTCGATTTTTTTTCAAACCCATCCATTGTACTCCACGTCTTACCGCAGTTCCCCTCAACTTCCTTGATTTAGAATTGACAAGATAGCTTACAAATAAATGACAAAACTGAGTAAAAATGAAACCTAGGACAGTAAAATACAACGTTTATGTACGTAACTTCACAACTAACAGAAAGTGTTGACTGAGTTCGACGTGAACAGAGTATGCCACAGACTTTAGTGCAGTGTTTCTCAACGGGGGCGGTACCGCCCCCTGGTGGGCGTTTTCAAGATTTCTAGGGGCGTTCTGATGGGTCGCAACGATTGGGGGTCGCTACTTCTATTCAGGGGGGCGTTGTGTACATTTTTACATGAATCAATATGAAACAGTTACAAAAGATATTCCCCTTCTCATAGCTTGTAACACGATAGTTTTTATTTGCCCTGCGTCCCATGGAGTGTTTCAAGGATTTAAAAGCAAAATTTTAGTACCTGGGATGTTACCATTGTCAGGAGACAGTAGGCGGAGATTTATGTCCCTTCAACACTCGAAACATTTGTTAGCCTCTCGACACACCTAAGCTAACCTTCTCTCTCCACTCTCGACACATATTATCTTCTGGAAACACATTCCCGTCAAACATTGATTAGCCCGTGAACACATCACAGTCCCTTCCCTACTCTGTCCGTAAATACCTTCTCGCATCAGGGATGTTGTGGGCAGTTGTGGCTTAGTTTTAATGCATCTTTGGATGTTTCGAGTGTAGAGAATTAAACTCAGTCAGTTTTGAGGCTTGACGAGGTGTCGTAGATGTATGTGCAGTGATACTATACTAAAATTTTCAATATGTCAGCAGTAAAGAGAAAGTGTCGACAATATTCAGTTGAATATTTGAAATTCGGTTTTGTACCTTCGGCCGTAAATGAACAATTACCAATGTGTTTGCTGTGCCAGCAAGTGTTTTCTAACGAAGCAATGGAACCGTCACGGCTTAACAAGCATTTTACCTGTTTGTGTGTGTGTGCGCGTGTGTGCGTGTGTGTGTACACACGATAAAGAGCAAGGGGGTGTTAAAAGGGTGGGGGGGGGGGCATTTTAAAATATTAGTTGTCAAAAAGGGGCGTTGCTACTATCAGGGTTGAGAAACACTGCTTTAGTGGATCTTTCACGAATCGAATTCAGTCAATCGAGCCCTACAGACCGGTTTCAGATCCACTGACCGTCCGAAGAGGTATTAGTCGATCTTCTTCTTCCTCCTTCCTCGTTCGTCCTGAAAAGGACGGTGGTTGCGTTGTGTCTGTTTACGCCTAAGCTGTGATATCTGCACCTTTCGGTCGACACATCCGACTTCTGCACGGCATTTTTTAGGATCGGCATTGCCTTCCCATTTCGATCCACACTCGCTCAGCCAGACTGCACTGCTGCAGACTGTTTCCAGGACCACCACGTGGAGGTGGAGTGCGGTCTTGACCAGCTCTGATTCGCTGATCCTGACGCAGGCAGTCAAGCTATGAGTCGCTGACTGCGTTCTCTATTGCTGCGTCTTTGGGTCCCTAGTCGATCTGAAACTCCCTTTCCAACCGCCCGGAAACTAAACATACATATAACATTATATAACAACATATAACATGTATTATAAGAAAAAACATGCCTGCAAACCAAAATGGACTAACATTGCATAGGGAACCAACATGTACTTAACTTTTTGAAGAAAAAACAAACTCCGACAGTGCAGGCATGTGCCAGAGAACTATGTAGATGGCCTGAAGTATTGATTATTCTTTGATAGTAGTGGTTGATTCGGTTGAGTTATCTTGAATAATTTAAAGCCGGCTGCCTTGTTGATTGAAGATTTTACAAACGGCTGCTTCAATGAACTTGAGAAGGTTGTGACGTCATTTACATCCCTAGTACGCATGCGCCTGGTTACCATACTTATTTTAGTCATTTCAAACGTATGAAAAATTGAAAAGTTCTTGGCACGACGAATATTCACTCTGGAACGAGTCTGTTACTGTTATTTCTTCCTCAAAAAAATGTTCTCGTCCCCAACACGGGCCGCCATTCTGTTACAGCCACCATTCTGTTAGACTGTGATTTGTAGAGGCGTTGCAAATGTTAAGGCGTTGGTTAGCTGGCCTATCTGTGAAAATCCTGAGTTTATGGTATTAGGTCTCTTTTTCATTATTCGGACTTCATGCTTTCGCCTTAATGTTATAAGTTCTGCCAATTGAGCAAATAGTGCTGATGTCTTACGCGAATGATGAGTATAGTGAACACCAAGCTTAATTCATAAAGGTGACAACGCATTCCGTGTGAGAGTCCATCACACATATATAATTTAATCACGCATAAACAGTTCATAGACAAGTTATATCATTATCATTATACATACATCAGTGTAGTCCAACTATTGTCTCCTTATTCATTCCTTCATCATCAAAAGTGTCAACGTATATACTCGCAATGTCGTCTGGCGAACATTCGGTAGTGATCGTTGTCATTTTGAAGATATAATATATTTAGGAATAGATAATTCAAATACTTATCCAATCAGGATAACTTATCATTTCATCCGTATATAATACAGGCTGACCCATGCCTTATAATTTAGGAGAAAACACTGCACAATTCATAAACATCGAGAGCGATGAATAACACGACTGTCTCCGACAAAATCAGTCTATAGAAGGGTATATGAAAAGCGTTGCCATGCCCCAGCCCACCAACATACTACGTCATGTCTATCACTAGTCAACCCCATAAAATCGCGGTCAATACAATGGCTTTAAGTGCAAAGCACCTAACATTGGTGGCACCTCAATGTGTTACCGCGTACCAAATTAAAGTGGGCCAACATTACCCAGATACCCCGTATCAACAAGGACAAAAATTACATACAGGGCAAAGAATTATACTACAAGCACATACGAGGATGAGAAACATACAAAAAAAGAGCAATACAAGCAGATGAAAAAGTAAACAACACAGGTAATGAGCGAAAAAAGAACAATAATAACGCAAGAAAATCGCAAAACCAGAAAGAAATACCGAAACAAGACAGTATATAATCAACGAAACGCAATAGGAATCAACAAAATTGCTAAAACCAGTCCTGATCTAAGTAGTAATATCAGTGGAATAAAACAGAAGAGCGCTAGTCTGGTAACGTCTATGGAAGTGACGTATAAGATAGCGGCAATTAAAAAGACACAAAAGGATACGAAACGAAACAATACTATAAAAAGATAGATCGCATAATCAACAATGGAAGAAATAAAGAAGAGCCACTATAATTCATGCAAAGTGATGTTGAACATTTAGGCCATTGGGAGACCGACAACCCATTTGAAAAAAATCAGACGATTTTCCAAGGAAAAGCGAGTTCTGTCATCCCCGGCGCAAGAACGGAGGGCAGTAATATTAATGTCAGAATTACCTGAATGGTCAGGTCTATTAAAATGAAGAGCCACCGGTGTAGGTTTGCCATGATAACTGCCAGTTTCACCAATATAGGTAATGCCATACCTCTTGCAGATGATAGCATAAATCAGGTGTCTTGATTCGCACGTGAAAGACTCTAATGACAAATTTTCCTTTTGGAAAAGTAACTGTCTGAGTTTGGAGTACAAACGGACAGCTCTTACATATACGGCGTTGGCACGGTTTAGCACCAAAGTGTGAAGGGCTGTATGTCTCAAACGACTGAGAACAAGAATATCCCTAAAATTCTGATCCCTACGATATGCCACCAAAGGCATATCTCGAAACAACTCTCTGGTAGCAGGATCAGAGTGGAGAATAGGCAGATGACGAAACATAATTTTTTTTCACCGCCAAACACTGGGGATGGAAAGTTAAGACAAGTTTGAGTCTGTCAGATGTAGTAGTAGGTTTCTCAGTAAGTGCCATCTGACGAGTAACATGTCTGATGCGATAAAGAGCATCAGATAAAACTCTTTCAGGATAACAACATAGGCGAAAAAACTCGAGCATTTCTTGATCTCGTTCACGGAAATCATCATCAACATGACATATCCGACGTAAGCGTAGAAGTTGAGCAAATGGAATGGAATTTTTACAGCTGAGAGGATGAGAAGAAGTGTAAAGAAGAAAACCATGAGCGTCAGTAGGTTTATAAAAGATAGAAGTTTTAAGGCCAGTAGGACTAATTTTGACAGTAAGGTCAAGAAAGTTTACTGACGTAGTAGAAATTCGAAAAGTGAATTTGATTGCAGGATTGAAATTACCAACATAGGCAATAAATCGACAAAGTTTTACGGAGGTTTACCTGAGACATGTCAGTAACTCCAATACCATCATCAATATAGCTAAGGTAAAACTCAGGCAACTTTGAAGGACCAAATATTCAAAGTGGCCCATGAAAAGGCAAGCATAACTAGGGCCCATTTTAGGGGCCACGTACACTGTGATTGTCTAACACTAACAGTTTGGTGAGTTCAAACTTTTTGTTTCTTAGGCCACAGATGTTTAACTGCAGAGTATTAAGAAACAACTCATGCGTACAGCAAAGAAACTTGGCTGAACAGACAGACCATGTGAAACACGGGACAGAGATTTACAGATATATGGCTGGTCCTGATCCTAATGACAACACTTGCCATCTTTTCTTATATGGAGATATCAGAGCACTGTTTTTCAGCTTCGAACACTACATATACAATCAATAACCACTTGAACAAAATCCAAGCACAACACACTCCAGAGTACTAGCTATGTACCTACCCCTACAAAACTCTTGACCACCACCTCTTACCCAGCACTCGATAATGTTAGGAAAATGCTCTTTCGTCCAAGGCCAGATAAGTGGAACACTTTATATAGGGCAAAAGAACAACATGCGAGCACATGTAAAGAATTATTTCAATCAATAAAACTCTTTAGCTCCCGAGGAGCACAGGCCTTCAACAAACAATGCCAAGCCTTCCTGTCCCGTGCCATCCGCTAAAGTTTTTTCTATGTTTTCCTCATCATTTTCGCCTCTGTATCCAGCTCTCTTCTCCATGTGTTTTTTGGTCTACCTCTGCCTCTCTTTCCCTATGGATTCCAGAACAAGGACTGCCTTTTAATGCTATCAACAGGTTTCCTCGGTGTGTGTCCTATCCATTGCCAGCGTCTTCTTCTCAGCTCTTGTTCCACTGGCACTTGTCTGGTTCTTGTCATCAATTCCACATTTGTGACGTCTGAGAGTGTACAAAGAAGAAGAAGATACCATTTCAGTCCTTCTATTCTACGCAAGCACCCGTTTATAAAAGTCTGTAGCTTTTTAGTTGTTGTTTTTGTTGCTCTCCATGTCTCAGATAATGTCCATACAATAGGACTGACTTGTCATTTGAGTTGAAGATTCTTATTTTCGTGTTGGACTTGATTTCTCTTGACCTCCATATGTTTCCCAATGCAATGAAAGCTCCTCTTGCTTTTTGTATTCTTATTTTGATATCATTGTCCGTCCCTCCAACTTTGTCTATATTACTACCAAGATATGTGTACGATTCTACATTCTTTAATGGTGTTTCTTCAAGTTCAATCTTGTTATCATTTCTTGCATTTATTCTCATAATCTTTGTCTTTTCCCTGTGTATTTTCAGGCCCACTTGTTGTGATCTCTCATCGAGAATTTTCATTTTCACTTGCATCTGATTAAGGTTATGGGAGAGAAGAGCCAAGTCATCTGCAAAATCCAGATCATCAAGCTGTTGAGTCAGATTCCACTGGATTCCATTTCTTTTGTGTGATGTCGATGTTTTCATAACCCAATCTATTGCTAGTAAGAAAAGAAATGGAGACATGAGGCATCCCTGTCTTACTCCCGTTCTTATCCTAAACGGTTCTGTAAGTTGTCCTTCATGAAGAACTCTGCATGTTATGTCTTCATAGGTCTTCCTTATTAAGTTAATGATCTTCATGGAAACTCCATAATGCCTCATCAATTTCTAAAGTGATTCTCTGTCTACACTGTCAAATGCCTTTTCGTATTCTACAGATCCAATGTAAAGCAGTGAATTCCATTCCAGGCTTTGTTTAACTATTATTCTCAACTTAGCAATCTGGGCTGTACAGAATCTGTTTTGTTGAAAACCTGCTTGCTCATCTCTCAGTTGCTTGTCTATGGACTCTTTTAATCTCTCAAGGATGATTCTGTTTAATACTTTTCCTGGCACTGATAGTAACATTATTCCTCTCTAATTTGTACACTCTTGTAAATTTCCCTTCTGAGGCAACTTGACCAGATAACCTTCCTTCCATTCTGCTGGTATTTTCTCTCTCTCCCAAACTTTGCCAAGTAGTTTGTAATTGTCACGTTGACTGATAATTTGTCTTTCCATCACGTCCCAATTTTATTACTCTTTTAATGTTCTGGTTTCCTCGACATTTGTATTTTCTTTTCTTTCGGATTTTACCTTCGTGGCCATTATCCCCCTTCTCAGACCCACCCCGCGGTTTGTCTACGTTCTGGCCTTCAGTATAAATTCCCCACTGGTCAGCAGCGGTCAGCTAACGATAATGTTACCTAAGCGCACCTGGTCTGACCAGAGGAATATCTCTTGCGAGTAAAGTGGTCGATCTCTAGCGGGAGGTAACTTTTGAGGTATGGGGAAACAGGTTTGATCTCCGATTCAGGGGGAGATAACAATCGCGGTCGATCTCTGTGGTTTTGGCCCTCGAACGAAGAGAGAGATCATAATATTATGCATTTGTCTATCTGGGGAAATTTTCTCACGGTTGTTGTTTCTGATGTATACCTCTAGAATAACCTTTGTCTTACTCTTGATTACGTTATACGCCGAACATCTGTAGAAACACGCCAGACCAGGTGTCCGGGTAGCGTTATCTGTAAACTATAAGAGTAGACGGTTTTAATCAGGCAGACACACTCGTAAAATATTTCCTGCACGAGAGGACCATAATGAGAATAGGCAGACGTTAACACAGAACTAAATGTTATTTGCCTATGTTCTCGGCATTTCTCGGGTTTCAGTTATACCGAATTGCTAGAGCATGACTACAGTCAGGCGAAGAACGTCATATTCTCTTCGATCTAGAGGGTTTCTAAAAACACCTAGCATTCACGAGTCGTCACCCCCTCTACCTGAAACAAAACCCTTTGTCAACGCCATTCTCTCTAACGGGAAATTAAGCTCACGCAGTGTGCAACGAGCTAACGCAAACTCTGGAAAAATCATCTGTTGCAGTAGTAGTTTCTTACTCGCCTATTGATCACCTGTCAGAGCATTGCGGCTTCCTGCATATCAAGCAGCCCAGCGTCTATAGCAGAATGTAATAGACCAGTTTTTGTGTGCTTAAACGGAGCACTCAGTCAAACCACAGTTCAAGCCAGCCCAAACCGGATTTACTACCAAGCACGCCAGAAAAAATTCTAGCGCCGGATAAGAGCGCATGTGACCCTTTGTCCTCAAGTAACTTCGTCTTGTGTGTATTTCTGGGTTATGTAAAACCTCGCACTTATGAGCGGTCAGCCGGAGATAGACAGAGTCTTCCAGTCCCCCTCGCGCAGTTAGGGGTCACCAACGATTAGCACCTACAGGAAAGTTATGTATGTTATTCCATCACCTTAAAGGATATCTACATGTAAGACACTTTCTGGAGCTAGCGCATTTGGTCCCACGAAAGCGGACAGACTGACACTCTATTTATTTATCTCTCTGTGTTCTACAGGTTTTTATGTTGGTGGTCTGTGTGTTCGTTGGTATGTATTTGCATATTTGTGATTATGGCTGTAAAATTTATGTTGTTTGTGCTGATATGCATTATTTTCATACATTTCTTCCTTTAACAAATTTTACTCATTTATTAATGCGCTGTTCACAACTCTTTCATCCATAATTTACATGTTTTAGCTCTTTACTATAGTCTCTATTTTTTAATAAGAGAAAAGAGAGAGAGAGCAGGCAGTGAGTGTTTGCAGATTATGTTCATTTAGACAAATCGAACACAGTTTGAACACACAGCTGGTTAAGGTTGCTGGTATCACTGCTGAGTTTTTGGTTTAAAAAATCTGACGACTATTGTTGTAAAAGTCAGAATAATTTTTTTTAAGGGTTAAATATGTTTTTCTTTAATCTGTGATAAGAAGCTACAGATAGTCAGTTACTAGCTTGCATCTGTACCAAGGGAGGGTGTTCATTCGGATGATAGTAACCAATTCTCTCAATAGCTGAGTACCGACAGAAGTGGGGTGAAGTGATGATAATAAGTTTTACATCACTTACAATATTTTTTGAGTTTTTTGGGGTTTTTGCTTGTCGCAATCAGAGTGTCTAGAAACTTTTTGATTTTTTAAAGTTTTCCCAGGCTAGCCTAGATTTTATTGATTATTAAGTTAATCAGCCCCTAGTGGACTAGATAATTAACATCTCTAGGTTTATTCTTCTATAGTGTTTGCTTACCTTGAGATAATGGCCGATCTAGCTAAAGTGCATAGGATTGCCCTTGAGGTAGCTAAGTACATGGAGTACCAGGATAGCGAAATCCAGCCCTTTCTAGAATTTGCAGTAAGCATGCAGGATCAATACGAGGTAGACAACTGGTTTAACAGCCGTTTAATCTTGGCATGGTCCTGTAAACAAACTGGGGAGAGCGAAGCATTCACCCGAAAGTATGTAGAAGAAGCGATAGAAGAGGAGAAGCAATTGGAAACAAAGCGACAAGAAAGAACCAAGAAATGGGAAATAGAACGACAAGAAAGGGAAAAGCAGCTACAAGAACAGTACCAGAAATTGGAAATGGAGCGACAAGAAAGGGATAGACAAAGCCAAGAAAAGGACAGGCTACACCAAATCAGAATGAATGAACTGGAAAGCCAAATCCGGAGGATGGAAACAGATACTAATTGTAGTCACTCTAGTTCCCCTTCTACTGCGCCCTTGTCTGACAACGCCCCTGTAAACCTTGCGCCCCTGAAAGATAACTTGCCTGCTAAAACCGTGCCCCAACTCCAGAAGATTGACTTTCCTTTGGACTTGGATCCGAAGCCCAAACAAGGAAATGATTTATGTCGTGACAGCAGACCTAAAACCACGGGAAAGAGTACGAAACGTTCCCAGGCGTGGAAACTGCACAAAGGTGATAGAGGTGCTAACAAGCATTATAATACTGATTGTTACCGTCTGGCAAGCGGTGAACCCCGAACCTCTCACGCTCCAGACCGAGCACCACCTAACCGACACGTGACGTCGAGAAAAAGGAGCCACACCCTATCACGTCATATTTCGCAAGCTTCCCGGCCGGACAGCGAAAAACCATATGCAGAGGCGTATCCCTCCAACTCAACGATCGGAGAAAGGAGGTACCGCTCCTCTCATTACCCTAAGCTGCAAAGGTGCAAGAATAAGTCGCCTGCTAAAAGGGTAAAAGTTTCCAATTCGTTCCAAGGAACATTGGAAAAACACACCGAGAGTTCTATCTCGGGCACTTCGCAATCTAACGGGATCTTAAACCGTCCAGTCCTTTGCATACAGACTGCGGAGCCTGTAATCCAGGAAGTAGATCTTGCATTGCAGGACAAAGTGCAACTGACGCCAGTAACTCCCTCCGGGGAGTGCAAAGTTGACGTTTCTGGTAGACACAGGGTTACAGGCGAAGGGATCCCTGGTACTCCATCTGAGTCTCTCATACTTCTCGGGGCAGAAGACAGTGAGAAAAGCTGCCTTACTACTGTACAAGGAGCTGTTGTTGAGAGCTTTGGCTCACTTCATGTTAGTAACGGTAAAGCGACTTAACAAATTCTGCAACTCGCAGATAATACCTATCTTTCTCCAAAGATAGAAGCTACTGAGATCTGTTATGATTCAGTAGAACCCCCGAATGCGATTGAAGACTCTGCGTTTCAGGCATCAGAGCTCTCTCATTGTAATCGCATTATTCCAGTGGTCTCAACCCCACTGATGAACAGCAAAGTAACTGCCTCCGCCAGGCCATTACCGAGCAACTTGATCATTTCCGTTGACCAAGCCAGAATTGTGAGTGGCAAGGCAAAGAAAGTTCCAGACCCGCCTTTAGACGGCACTGGTCTGAAGATTGATCAACGCTCCCACCGAAACTGGGGAGTAGGTGCGGAGAGGCAGGAGAAATGCGCTAGCGTTTCTTCGGCCAGCAAACTGTTTCATTTGCCGACTCGGGTTACACGTGCGTGGAAAATTCCGATAGGCTGCAGCTATCTCAGGTCATTTAAGTACACGCGCGGGACACGTAAACCCAGATGGAAACGTAAACACCCCGAGTCCAGCAATGATTTCACTGTATGTAACAGGCGGATTACCTACGCAGTGGTTAGTGAGTTCAGGCGGGGCCATAACTCAAAACAGGTGCGGATAATTTTCCGGACGATAAACAACCGGAGCGAACTGTGGAAGCAAGGTCAGGTTCACAGGGAAAGGAATTACGTCAGTGCCGACTGGCCTAACAAAATTCCATTCGCCGAACGTCTATTAGACAGAGGGAAGAAAAGAAATGAACTCGTAGCCATACGGACAGATAGACAGGAGTTGGATACGAATTTGGCTTATGAGTATAGGATGTTCCAAGGACATTTAACGGACGTCTATGGAAAAGATAAATTACTGTCATTTAGTCCGTGGTTCACGAACTTTAAAAAAGGGGGGCTAACTTGTCACGTTGACTGATAATTTGTCTTTCCATCACGTCCCAATTTTATTACTCTTTTAATGTTCTGGTTTCCTCGACATTTGTATTTTCTTTTCTTTCGGATTTTACCTTCGTGGCCATTATCCCCCTTCTCAGACCCACCCCGCGGTTTGTCTACGTTCTGGCCTTCAGTATAAATTCCCCACTGGTCAGCAGCGGTCAGCTAACGATAATGTTACCTAAGCGAACCTGGTCTGACCAGAGGAATATCTCTTGCGAGTAAAGTGTTTGATCTCTAACGGGAGTAACTTTTGAGCTCTGGGGAAACAGGTTTGATCTCCGATTCAGGGGGAGATAACAATCGCGGTCGATCTCTGTGGTTTTGGCCCTCGAACTAAGAGAGAGATAATATTATGCATTTGTCTATCTGGGGAAATGTTCTCGTTGTTGTTGTTTCTGATCGGCATTTCTCGGGTTTCAGGGATACCGAATTGCTAGAGCAAGACTCCAGTCAGGCGAAGAACGTCAAATTCTCTTCGATCTAGAGGGTTTCTAAAAACACCTAGCATTCACGAGTCGTCACCCCCTCTACCTGAAACAAAACCCTTTGTCAACACCATTCTCTCTAACAGGAAATTAAGCTCACGCAGTGTGCAACGAGCCAACGCAAACTCTGGAAAAATCATCTGTTGCAGTAGTAGTTTTTTACTCGCCTATTGATCGCCAGTCAGAGCATAGCGGCTTCCCGCATATCAAGCAGCCCAGCGTCTATAGCAGAATGTAATAGACCAGTCTTTGTGTGCTTAAACGGAGCACTCAGTCAAACCACAGTTCAAGCCAGTCCAAACCGGATTTACTACCAAGCACGCCAGAAAAAATTCTAGCGCCGGATAAGAGCGCATGTGACCCTTTGTCCTCAAGTAACTTCGTCTTGTGTGTATTTCTGGGTTATGTAAAACCTCGCACTTATGAGCGGTCAGCCGGAGATAGACAGAGTCTTCCAGTCCCCCTCGCGCAATTAGGGGTCACCAACGATTAGCACCTACAGGAAAGTTATGTATGTTATTCCATCACCTTAAAGGATATCTACATGTAAGACACTTTCTGGAACTAGCGCATTTGGTCCCACGAAAGCGGACAGACTGACACTCTATTTATTTATCTCTCTGTGTTCTACAGGTTTTTATGTTGGTGTTCTGTGTGTTCGTTGGTATGTATTTGCATATTTGTGATTATTGCTGTAAAATTTATGTTGTTTGTGCTGATATGCATTATTTTCATACATTTCTTCCTTTAACAAATTTTACTCATTTATTAATGCGCTGTTCACAACTCTTTCATCCATAATTTACATGTTTTAGCTCTTTACTATAGTCTCTATTTTTTAATAAGAGAAAAGAGAGAGAGAGCAGGCAGTGCTTAGACTATATAAGTGTGTTGAGGCTTGGAGAGAGAGAGATAACTTTTTGTCTTCTTCCAGGTTGGTCTCAAGTCCACCCCTATTTACACAATATCTATGTGTAATCTATAATTTTGTCAGTTCACTATCATTGTCGATTTCACTACTATTGTCCAACTCGACAAATACTCTTACACTTTAACTCAACCACGACAGTAATATATCTCTGTAGAGGTATCAGTATCTGTTTTGATGGCCTCTGCTGGAATGTCATCTGGACCAGTTGCTTTTCCATTTTTTTAGAAGCTTTATGGCTTTCTTTATTTCTTCTCTACTTGGTCATTTATGGCTGATTTGTAGCTCCTCTTCTGCTGGCTGGATGTCTGGGGGATTAGTTGGAGCTGGTCTATTGAGAAGTTCCTCAAAATGTTCTGTCCATCTCTTCATTTGTTCTTGTATATTACTAAGCAATTTTCCATTCTTTTCTTTTACGAGGCCATTTGCTTGCTTATATTTCCCTGTTAGCTTCTTTGTGTTGTTGTACAGGTCTCATATTTCCTTTGGCTGCAGCTTCCTCTGCTTCCCTTGCCAACTCTTCAGTATACTTCCTCTTGTCTCTTTTGATGTTTCTTCTTACTTTTTTGTTTTGCTTCTATGCACACTTCATGAGCCTTGGCATTGGAGCTTCTGGTTTTGCTTCTGTTTAAATCTGCTTTCTTGTTTTTCCTATCTTCTATCTTGCTAATAGTTTCTGTTGTTATCCATGCTTTGTGCCGATGTTCTCTTGTTCTCAGTATTACTTCACATGTCTCGTTCCATATATATTTTACTTGTTGCCAATGGTCTTCCGTATCTGCTTATCTTCCAGCTGTTGGAGTACTTGGTATTTGTTGGATATTGTGATTGAAAATGTTTCTCTTATTTCCTGATTTCTTAGATATCCCACATTGTACTGTTGTCTATAAATATATCTTCTTCTTTGATCCTTAGCCGCAGTCCGTCAAAGCAGTCAGTGGCCATCACGCCTAGTGGCGTCTTGTAGGGCAACAACAAATTGATTCCACTTTGCTCGGTCGGTGGCCATCCTTCGTACAGTGCCCCAACTCTGGTTCATTCTTTGCATCTCAGCCTCCACAGTCCTCCGCCAGGTTGTTTTTGGTCGGCCTCTCTTTCGTTTTCCTTTAGGGGTCCAAAGCATAGCTGTTATTGTGATGGCATCGGGGTCTCTTCTGAGGACATGGCCAACCCAGCTCCAGCGTCTGCCAGCTATGATGGTGTGCATGTCCTCTTGCTTGCTCCGAGTAAGCAGATCTTGGTTGGTGATGGTATTCGGCCAAAAGATTCGGTGAATATTTTTTAGGCATGTTGTGTGAAAAGAGGACAATTTCGATATTTCCTTCTCTGTAACTCTCTAGCATTCTGCACCATAGAGAAGCACAGAAAGCACACAGCTCTGATATAATCTTAATTTTGTGCTTGTGCTGTATTGAGAGGACTTCCAGATGTTGTTTAGGCTAAAAAAGGCTGTTCTTGCCTTATTCATTCTGATGTTGATGTCTTTGCCTGCCCCGCCGTCTGGTGTTACTATGCATCCTAGGTATGTGAAGGTGTCTGTCTGTACCAGTCGCTGATTCCTTACTGATATGGGCTCAGGATTGTTCTCATTGAGCGTCATGACCTCTGACTTCTTTAAATTGATGTTTAAGCTCACCTGCTGGCTAAACTTTTAAGTCAATCCGTTTTTTCCTGGATGTGTTGATGTGAATGTGCTAGTAGTGCAATGTCATCTGCATATTCCAGATCTTCCAATGTAGAAAATGTTGTCCATCTTATTCCTCTTGGACTGCCCTCTGTTGTCTGGCGCATCACCTAATCTATGACTGTTAAAAATAGAGTGGTTGATAAGGGGCATCCCTGTCGTACTCCTGTCTTCACCTCAAAGGTTAGGTTGTTCTGCCCAACACTGCACATAAAGTTGGCATAGAGGCTTTTTATGATTGACACTATGCAGCTTGGAATTCCATAAGCCCTCAGTATTTTCCATAAACTGTCCCTATGTATGCTGTCAAAAGCCTTTTCAAAATCGACGAAATTAATGTACAGCTGTCTTTGCCATTCTGAGCACTGCTCTATAATGTTCCTGAGAGTGAATATATGATCTACACATCTTCTGTTCTTTCTAAATCCTGCTTGCTCTTTCCTCAGTTTGTGGTCTACTGCTTTTGAAATTCTCTGTATAATTATCCTGCCTAGTATTTTGCTGGGAACTGAGAGAAGAGTGATTCCTCTCCAATTATAGCAGTCTGCAAGATCTCCCTTCTTCGGCAATTTGACAATTATTCCTTTGTTCCACTCTGATGGTGTTGTCCCCGTTTTCCAGACTTGTGCAAATAGTGGTTCTAATAGTTCTGCTGCTAGCTCAGGGTCTGTCTTAAATAGCTCTGCATTTAAGTTATCATGGATAGGAGCTTTTCCGTTCTTTAACCCTTTGATTGCTGTGATGATCTCTTCTTTTCGTGGAATGTCTGTATTTACATCTAGATCGTTTTCAGCCTCAGGAACATTGAATTGTGTCTCTGGTGGTTCCTTGTTCAGAGTTTCTCTGAAGTGCTCTGCCCATCTTGTTTCCTGTCCCTCTGCTGCCGTGATGAGATTTCCTTGCTTATCTCTTACTAATGTAATATTGTTTGTACCTCGTTTTCCGCTGATGTATTTACTTATTTTGTATACTGTGCTTTGTTCATTTCTCAGTGCTGCCTCTTCTACCTGTCTTGCAAGATCGTCTAGGAAATTCCTTTTGTTGGCTCGGGTTTGGCGTTTAACTTCCTTGTCCAGCTGACTGTACTGTTCGCTATATAGTTGCTTTAACCTGGGGGACTTCGCTTCTGTTTCTTTCTTTTTGTTTCGTTTCTCAGTGTTATGGTGTTTAATGTTTTCTGGTGTTATCCAGTCTTGCTTCTTCCTTTCCTGGAATCCCAAGCATGATTTGCTGCTTTCCTTATATATTGTTGAAATGGTGTTGAATTTCTGGTCTATATCATCAGTCAAAACTATAGCTCTTATAAGCCATGCCAGCAAAATACTATTACAAATCATAATGAAAAGGATGCAACAAAAGCTAGAAACAGAAATAAACGAAGTACAGGCGGGTTTTCGACCAGGTAGAGGCACTAGAGATCATATATTCAACATGAGGATCATTATAGAAAAGTGTAGAGAATTCAACGTTGACCTACATACTTGTTTCATTGATTACACCAAAGCTTTCGATTGTGTACAACATCAGCAGTTAGGGGCTATTATGAAAAATATGGGATTTCCAAACCACCTTATACAACTCATCGCACTGCTGTACCAAGAACAACAGGCAGCCGTAAGAATAGAGGGGGAAACATCAGAATGGTTTGAAGTACAGAAAGGAGTAAGACAAGGCTGTACCCTTTCCCCTTACCTGTTTAACATTTATGCCGAGAATATCATGAGAAACGTAAGAGATGACCAAGAACACACAGAGTTTGACTCATTTAACATCGGCGGGTACCAGATCCCGGAAATCAGATATGCTGACGACACAGTCCTCCTATCGACCAACCCAGAAGGACTTGAACAATTAATTCTGTCCACCAAAAAATACAGCGAGGCCCAGAATCTATACCTAAACACCAAGAAGACCAAAGTATTGACAACAGACAAAGTAAAGACCAAACCAGAAATTGAAATTGATAACGAAGAACTGGAAAGTGTTAATGAATTCGAATACTTAGGATCAATCATCAACAGCTCTGGCGACTGTGCAGTAGAAATTAAAAGAAGACTTGCAATTGCTTCACATAAACTAATACAGATGAAAAACCTATGGCAAGGCACAAGCAAAGAAACAAAGTTACAACTGATCAGAGCATGTATATTCCCAGTAGCAACATACGGCTGCGAGACTTGGACACTCAATAAAACAGTTGCAAAAAAGATTACATCATTCGAAATGAAATGCTACAGAAGGATGTTGAGAATACCCTGGACAGAAAAAAAGACCAACAGAGAAGTACTGCACTCACTAAACGTACAGGAACATTGGCTCCTAAATACCATCGCAATAAGGAAGCTGAAATTTTTCGGTCATATAAAAAGACATAATAGTCTGGAAAAAAAACAGTGATGGAAGGCATGGTCCCTGGAAAAGGGGAAGGGGTCGACCTAGACGACGGTGGACCCAGGACATCACAGAGAGTCTGAACTTGTCTTTGGCTGATGCAGGTCGACTTGCCCAGAATCGTGATGCGTTCAGAGCAGCTGTAATGGAGACAACGTTCTGGAAAGAATACGTCACATGATGATGATCATCAGTCAATGTCTTTTCCTGACTTTTGGCAAATTTATATCGTTTCTTTATGTCAGCCGCAAAAGCCTTTCTAGTAAGGGGGTCCTTCAATTGGATTCAAGCTGAATTTACTACAGCTATATACTGTTGTAAATTTCTTGAGTTTTAATTTTGTTTTAGCCAACAGAATATGGTGGTCTGATACCACATTTGCTCCTCTACATACTTTTACATCATGCAATGGTAACCTAAACTTCTTACTTATGCATATGTGATCAATCTGATTCTCAGTTCTGTGGTCTGATGATATCCATGATGCATTAAGTATTCTTTTATGTGGAAATATGCTTCTTCCTATAACTAGTTGATTTGAAGCACAGACGTTATCTAATAGTTCGAGACATGAAAGTGCTAACACAGACAGAAACGTTCCTCTGTATGCCGAGCCATCCAATGAAGGACAGATTCCAAAACCTAGAAATGGGGCAATTGAAAAGAAGCAGCTTTATCCACCACGCCAAACGATTCCGAAGACAAACCTCAGACCTGCCTGAAGTTGACAGCCCCCTAAAGTCTGTGCCAGAACAAACCCCTTGGAGAGAGGATCCTGGACTACCAGTAAACAACCAGACAAAAGTGAAAGGAAAATTCGACAGGGATGAACAGAACAGCGTGCAACGTAGGACAGTCACTCTCAGTTTCCTGAATGATGAATACCCACAGGATCTCTGGATCCGAGTATACACCGATGGGTAAGCACAGAATGCAGTAAAGGATGGAGGAGCAGGAGTGTACATAGAATACCCAAACAACACTAGATATACGGTCAGAGTACCAACGAGGAAATTCTGTAACAACTGTGATGCAGAAATCCAGGTGGCAACTGAGAAACTGTTGAACACTGTGACATATTATGTAAATAATTTTCATGTATCTATTTCTTTATCTACACTTTTCTTTTAACAAAGTTTTCACCTACGCCTGTTGGTTAACATAAACCATTCCTATATTCATAGATCTGCCCTTTTTCAAATTAGCGCGCATATTTTATTGCTGTTCGCTACCTTTCTTTGATGATGTTCAACCAGCAGACCATTTAGCTACGTTGATCTGTAATTTATTCTTAACGCCAGCGATTGAAAATCGTGGTAATAGGATCAGAGAGCGATCAAGGATGGATTACTTTTAGTACTAAGAGCAGATAATTTTTGAACCAATGTGAGCAAATTGCTATTACCTCCCTTGTAATCTGCTCGCTAGAAAGCAATTTAAGCACGGCAGATTGCCAGATCAAAGAACGAGCTCACTCGATTTCGTTCTGTGATCACGTCTGCAAGGCGGGTAATCAGTGTGATTTTACGATCGAAGAATCTTGGACGGTCTGGTCAATTACGTTACGCCTGATCTAAAGAGAGTGCAGGGGGAAAGGGTGTAGATTTCTTTAATCCAGAATCTCAGCAGAGAATTGCCCGTAGGTGATAACATCTTGCAGAGAGTCTGGTTTTTCGGTCTATAGTGGCCATTTTCCTTTGATTTTAGATGCATATATACCAGAGCTTTCTAACTAAATTTATCCAGTACTCCATAAATTCAGAAGACAACTAGCTTCGATTATAGAATCACTTGTAATAGTAGAGTTCTCAGTTGTCGGTGGAGATAGTCTCAGTAGTTTGTGTGAAGTATTTGGGTCAAACCCTAAACCTTACCAGCGGCTTCCATATGAATCTGAGTATTACCTTACAAAAGAACATTCTGATATAAATATCGGGTTTTCAAGGTTACCTGTCTGGTCTCGTGTTTTACACCCAGAAAGAGACAGAGTACCAACCCGAAGAATATTAAGAATAAATTTGTACTGGACTTATAGAATATCCAGATTTCTTCTTCCAAGTTCATATACATTCAGCCTGTGGTGGCGACATAATCAAACATTTGACATTACCTGTATAACAACCACTGTGTTGTGAAGAAGATCTATCCTGAACAGATTTATTTACCTGTCACTCGATTTAACGATTGAAGATTTCCAAGCTACTGTACACTGTGAACATCAGACCTCTTAATTATTTTACTACCTGGACAAAAATTGAAGTGACATAAACAGCATCCTACTAACAGGAGCGAATGTAGCGTTTCCCAACAATTTGATTATTTAGTCTTTGGAGAAACTGGGGCTTGATTCGCCAATAACCAAACCCTGGATGGGCTGTGTGTACCTTACGATTGTTCCAGATGTTGTGAAAGCACCTATTAGGTAAGAGTGAATGATTGTGATCACAGGTCTGTCAGAGCGAGAGAAAACAGGGATGAATAATTCTTTCATTGTATAACCCATGTACTAACTTTGTATTTTTATGCAAGTTTTGCTAATGCTGTCCCTTTCAGAATAGATTAACGTATAAACTCTGTTCTTTATTGTAGAGGGAAATCCTAGACCATAGCGTAAACACCTTTGACTCTTTGAGGGTTAATAACTTCTCTTCTAACGAGATCTTGTCTCAACAGAGGGAGGGAGGATTACACCTATGAGTCTAACTCTTTAATTAATTCATTAACTTATGTGTATTTGTATTTGATCTGATATTCAAAACTGTTTGCTGTTGTGAAGTTTTTTTTATGATAAATAAAAATTTACATAAACTCTATTTACGTGTCCGTCAGCTTGTCCCAAAAGATCCCTATTCCATAGATATAGTTTTCATGTCTGTGCGTCTAATGGTCGTCACGTATCTGTGTGTGTGTGTGTAGATGTGGGTGGTTGAATATATATATATATATATATATATATATATATATATATATATATATATATATATATATATATATATATATATATATATATATATATATATATATATAGGGAAACTGTCCGATCTAAGAATCTCCGTCGTAATCGATAGGCTGGATAGATTATCTATAAAATCCAGGGACAGACTTTGCCTTTCACCACGTCACTTATGTGAAAATCTATTTCTTTACCCTATCTCCCACTGAGCTATCACCTGTTCTAATTCTATCCAGACGGGACCATAATTGATCTTAAATACCTATTTAAAAATATACGACAAATGGGTGCTCGTTTTTCGGGAATTGAATTCTAATCTTGAGCAAGTACGGGAAAAATTTTCTCGTTCACCGGGATTTTTCATCTGTATTTTCTTTAGTCTATATAGAGTAAGAGTGTGATTGTCTCGTGAGATTTAGTATCTTTAAAAATAATTATCCCCTAGACTAACGATCTGTTTATTGGCTTGCTGATCACACAAATATATCTATTTATTTTGCACAGCATTGTTAGAGTATATACAATTGATTTACAGGGTGATCTTTGTCGGAATATGTTACGTATTGATTTTGTAATACAAAGCCGCTGGTTACGTGTGATTGTGTAACAATCACAGGGTTTAGTGAAGCAGAAAGGTGTTTGAGCTAAGAGAAGCAGTGCGTTCGGACTATCGTGCAGTTAATTGCCTCCCTTACCCGAACTGACTTCAGGGGTGAACTTGATAGTAGACTTAAATTAAGGGAAATTTTTTTTCTCCTTAAATTTGTTTTTTGGTTTCCACTTTTAGTAACTTAGTTTTTTTATGTTAGTGATAAATCTGAACTACCATTTAGTTGGCGTAGTCGTGTGCATTAGGAGCCTTTATTGCCAGTAATAGCAGCGATAGTTAGATAACTATTATAAGGAGAAAGTAGCCCAGTTAAATAATAACATATCTTTTGCTTGTAATTTCTCGTAAGTGGTAGGGAACAAGTGTATTTTTTTTCTTCCTTCTTTCTCGGGTAAGTCTCAGTCAGCTATTTGCAATGGCAGAGCGGGCAAAGCTTAGGCAAATGCGCAGAGAGGAAGCAGGGGAAGAGGGATTGGAAGAAGAAGCAAAGGCGTTTGTCAACGAAGAACTTGACAGATATGATGCGGAGAGGACAGCAGCCGAAGCTAGGGAGCAGAAGAAGATTGAGGAAGAAATGGAAATTCGCAGGGCGAACGAAAGAGAGAAGGAGAGACAGCATGAGGAAAGAGAAAACAAGCAACGACGACAGCACGAGTTGGCGCTTAAAGCTCTAGAAGTCCAAAGCCGTGGGGCTGCTTCTACCTCCAGCAATGGAGAGTCTTCTCCTCATTCTTCTCTAACTGATCCTTCTAACACTAAATCTCCTCAACTCATCGCTATGTCTTTTGCTCTAGAATCTTTCCCATGTCCTACTGAGAAGATTGACACGTATCTAGAAAAATTTGAGAAAATGGCCAATCTGTACAGTTTAGAGAGGTCGCGTTGGTGTTTGAAACTTTCCCAGGCTCTAAAAGGGTCTGCTTATGATGCGTATACAAAACTGGAAAGCAGCCAACAAGACAATTACGACGTGTTGAAGAAAGCTTTACTTGAACGGTTTGAAATGAACGTTCGCAAATTTTTGCAACTGTTCCGTAACAGCAGAAAGGAGAGCTCTGCAACTTTTCAGCAGTTCTCTTGTCTGAAGGGATACTTGACAAAGTGCCTGGAGCTTTCGCAGCTTGCCTCTACCTATGAAGGACTTGAGGAGTTCGTTATAACCGAATAGATAAAGAATACTTTGTCAAGTGACACCCGTCGATTTCTAGCTGAGCAGGGAGCAGAAAAGCTGGAAGACATTTTGGAAAAGTCTGAGCTATATCATAATGCGCTGACCGAACTGCCGGCCACAAAACGTAAACCGACAGAAGAGCCTTCTCGAAAGAATAACCTAGAGCAATCTTCCCACTCTTCTCAGCAGCACAACCACAGAGAAACTGGACCCCAGAATCCCCCTCCCGAAAAAACTAAGTTCTACAAAAACAAGTACCCCACCTACAACAAACAGTCTGATCAACCCTACCGTCCTACATGGCAGTGCGGTCAGAAAGGACAAGGTGACAAAGGGAAAACCCCTGCGCACGGGACATATGATCAGAGCGAGCACACCGAGCCTAAACGCATCGGATGCTTGCTAACAGTCTCGCAAGAAGGAAGAATTATTGTCAGTGATTCTCAACCTGAGGGAGAGAGGCCATCAACGCGAGGAACTGTTATTTTGAACGGGTCTTCAACTTATTGTCTTTTTGACACGGTTCTTTCTTTTGATTGCATTGTTGCCGGACACCTGGTCAAACCTGGTCAAGAGACAGAAAAAACCGTCGAACTTTGTGGAGTTTTTAAGAGTGATGCACCAACAACGCTTGCCATCGCATTGGTGGAGATCCACTCTGAGTTTGTCAGAGGTGTGATCAAAGCGGCTGTTATGGATGACCCGATCTACCCAGTCATACTTGGCGGTAGATATGTGTTTATTGGGAAACCAGAAGAGCCAATTGTGGCAGCAGTAACCACAAGAGGGCAAACCAAGAAGGAACGGGAGCCTGCGCCAAATTTGTTACCTAAGGAACTTAAAGAGGTGCAACAAAAGAACCCTACCTTGGCACCCTGCTTTAGGAAAGTGCCCATGGCTAAGGACCCTAGACAGCACGGGGACATTTTTTCTAAGGATGGCGTACTTTATCGTAGAACGGGCAAGCCTGAACAAGGTTTTAATCAGCTCTTAGTACCGAAACAGTACAGAAGCCAAATCCTGGAAATGGGGCACTCTCTTTCCTTTAGCGGACATATGGGACAGAACGCCACAAATCAGCGAATACAGACTCACTATTGGTTGCCAGGAATTAACTCTGATATTATCAGATACGTGAAATCCTGCGCCAAGTGCCAACGTGTGGCACCCAAACATTTGACACACGCAGTTTCCATGGGTGAAATGCCAATAGTGGGAACACCATTTGAACGGCTTGCTGTCGACATTGTTGGACCCCTAGAAAGGACCAAGAGAAGGAACAGGTTTATCCTGACTTTAGTCGACACATGCACTATGTGGGCCGAAGCTATACTGCTAACATGCACAGATTCCAAGCATGTCGCAGAAACCCTCGTGCAGATTTTTACATGGTTGGGATTCCCTCAACAAGTTTTGACGGATAACGGATCCCCATACTGTAACCTGTTAATGGATGAGATCGCTAAGATCTTGAGGAACCAACACATCTACATAAGCCCTTATAATCCGGCCGGAAGTGGGTTAGTAGAACGTGCCAATGGAAACCTCACGACGATGTTACGTAAACTGGGACAAGAGAAACCTAAAGCTTGGGATCTTTGTATACCTGCAGCTTTATTCGCTTACAGGGAAGCCCCACATACGTCCACTGGATTTCCCCCAGCTACACTTTTATTCTGCAGACCTATTAAGGGGCCACTTGAAGCCTTACTTCGGTCCCTGACAGACCAGAAGGCTGATGAAGCAGTCGTCTCAGCCAGTAAATATGTGTCGGAATTAAAGGAGCGGTTAAAACTAGGATGGGACCTAGCAACGACCAACCTTAAGCGAGCATGCGCAAAGCAAGCTAACCAATACAGGAAAGCCGCGAAAGAAAGAGAATTGCAAGCAGGAGAGAAAGTTTTGTTGCTACTCCCAACCGGGAACAACAAACTTCGTACTGGATGGCAAGGGCCGTTTACCGTCCTTAAAAAGATCTCAAGGGCTAACTACCAGATCTCTATTAAATGAAAGGAGAAGGTCTACCATGTAAATCTGATAAAGAAATACTTGGAAAGACCAGTGCCGTCCTCCGAAAACCACCTGGCGATCGCCATAACTGACGAAGATGATGATAGTAACAGGGGAATTCCACTGCATACACACGGAATCGTCCAACAATGTCAAACTCGGCGACACTCTTTCAAGCGCAAACGGAATACATTCCAGAGAAAGAAAACGTTGGAGCAGACTTCATGAGTAGGAATTGGAGTGACGGAGGGGGAAGATGAGAATGAAGATAACAGTCACCTGGAAGCTACTGATATAAGAAACCTATTTCCATAAAGTGGACATGAAGTGGTTTCATATCTTTAAGCGGGGACGTCTGTGACATATTATGTAAATAGTTTTCATCTATCTATTTCTTTATCTACACATTTCTTTTAACAAAATTTTCACCTACGCCTGTTGGTTAACATAAACCATTCCTATACTCATAGATCTGCCATTTTTCAAATTAGCGCGCATATTTTATTGCTGTTCTTATCTTTCTTTGATGATGTTCAACCAGCAGACCATTTAGCTACGTTGATCTGTAATTTATTCTTAACGCCAGCGATTGAAAATCGTTGTTATAGGATCAGACAGCGATCAAGGATGGATTTCTTTTAGTACTAAGAGCAGATAATTTGTGAAGCACGGTGAGCAAATTGCTATTACCTCCCTTGTAATCCGCTCGCTAGAAAGCAATTTAAGCACGGCAGATTGCCAGATCAAAGAACGAGCTCACTCGATTTCGTTCTGTGACCACGTCTGCAAGGCGGGTAATCAGTGTGATTTTATGATCGAAGAATCTCGCACGGTCTGGTCAATTACGTTACGCCTGATCTAAAGAAATTGCAGGGAGAAAGGGTGTAGATTTCTTTAATCCAGAATCTCAGCAGAGAATTCCCCGTAGGTGATAACATCCTGAGCTTTCTAACTAAATTTATCAAGTACTCCATAGATTCAGAAGACATTCAGCTTCGATTCTAGAATCCCTTGTAATAGTAGAGTTCTCAGTTGTCGGTGGAGATAGTCTCAGTAGTTTGTGTGAAGTATTTGGGTCAAACCCTAAACCTTACCAGCGGCTTCCATATGAATCTGAGTATTACCTTACAAAAGAACATTCTGATATAAATATCGGGTTTTCAAGGTGACCTGTCTGGTCTCGTGTTTTACACCCAGAAAGAGACAGAGTACCAACCCGAAGAGTATTAAGAATAAATTTGTACTGGACTTATAGAATATCCAGATTTCTTCTTCCAAGTTCATATACATTCAGCCTGTGGTGGCGACATAATCAAACATTTGACATTACCTGTATAACAACCACTGTGTTGTGAAGAAGATCTATCCTGAACAGATTTATTCACCTGTCACTCGATTTAACGATTGAAGATTTCCAAGCTACTGTACACTGTGAACATCAGACCTCTTAATTATTTTACTACCTGGACAAAAATTGAAGTGACATAAACAGCATCCTACTAACAGGAGCGAATGTAGCGTTTCCCAACAATTTGATTATTTAGTCTTTGGAGAAACTGGGGCTTGATTCGCCAATAACCAAACCCTGGATGGGCTGTGTGTACCTTACGATTGTTCCAGATGTTGTGAAAGCACCTATTAGGTAAGAGTGAATGATTGTGATCACAGGTCTGTCAGAGCGAGAGAAAACAGGGATGAATAATTCTTTCATTGTATTTTTTTTTTATTCTTAACCAGCGGCACTTGGGCTTTCAGCCCTTCAGCCCAATGACATGTCATTGCGAGGCTGGGGAACCTGAGGACTTTCCTTCCAACCCGGTCAGGAGCAAAGCTCCTTCCCATCCACAGAGGGTTTATCTCAGGAGCCGTTCAGATTATTCAGTCAAAATCCCGGTCGTTGACACTCCTTCGAGCGCCGACGCCCGGGCTTGAACCTTGAAAACCTGGTCGCCATTACAACGTTGTAACCATTACACCAGCGCGGCTCCCCTTTCATTGTAAAACCCATGTACTAAGTTTGTATTTTTATGCAAGTTTTGCTAATGCTGTCCCTTTCAGAATAGATTAACGTATAAACTCTGTTCTTTATTGTAGAGGGAAATCCTAGACCATAGCGTAAACACCTTTGACTCTTTGGGGGTTAATAACTTCTCTTCTAACGAGATCTTGTCTCAACAGAGGGAGGGAGGATTACACCTATGAGTCTAACTTTTTAATTAATTCATTAACTTATGTGTATTTGTATTTGATCTGATATTCAAAACTGTTTGCTGTTGTGAAGATTTTTTTATGATACATAAAAATGTACATAAACTCTATTTACGTGTCGGTCAGCTTGTCCCAAAAGATCCCTATTCCATAGATATAGTTTTCATGGCTGTGCGTCTAATGGTCGTCACGTATCTCTGTGTGTGTGTAGATGTAGGTGGTTGAATATATATATATATAAATATATATATATTTATATATATATATATATAATATATATATATATATATATATATATATATATATATATATATATATATATATATATATATATATATATATATTTATTTATTTATTTATTTATTTATTTATTTATTTATTTATTTATTTATATATTTATTTATAGGGAAACTGTCCGATCTAAGAATCTCAGTCGTAATCGATAGGCTGGATAGATTATCTATAAAATCCAGGGACAGACTTTGCCTTTCACCACGTCACTTGTGTGAAAATCTATTTCTTTACCCTATCTCCCACTGAGCTATCACCTGTTCTAGTTCTATCCAGACGGGACCATAATTGATCTTAAATTCCTATCAAAAAATATACGACAAACACCAATCTCGGTCCACAGCCTGTGGTATTCCTGACAGATGCAAGATCAGCACTCCAAGCACTTCAGTCCAGAAAATACCCAGGTATACAAGCCCTACTTTCTGAACTGTGCAACCAGCGCAAGGTCGCCATGCATTTGATACCGTCTCATTGTGGAATACCATGAAACGAGAGAGCGGACCGATTGGCTAAAGAAGGTGCTACAGACGAGCAACCGGATGTACCAGTTATGTACCTTCAGAAGAAAAAGATGATCAAATCAATCAGAAAGCCACCAACACCAACACAGGATGACTACCAAGCTATGAACAAATTGTCATTCTGCGCCTCAGAACAGGACACAACCGACTCCGCAGCCACATGTATACAAAATTCAAGATTGGCATTTCAGCCATGTGTACAGGCACCCCAGACTGCGGAGCTCGTACTTCATGATTGCCCCGAATATGATATATTGAGGCAAATGCCCAGAGAAACAACATTGGAAGCAAAACTATACGGACCTCTGTATGAACTACAAAAGACAGTGAAGTTTATACAAGAAACAACATTGCAGATATAGACAATATATTTCAAGCGAACTAAAGAAGCTAATAGTTCCCCATTCTCGTTCATCATACCTAATCCATGCTTTCCAATGATTTCTTCAAAGCCGATGTTGTCTGTACCTATTTTTGCATTTAGGTCCCCCGTCAAAATTGTGATGTCCTTTCTTTTCTTTTTGTCCAAGACATTTTGTAATCTGGTGTAAAAGTCTTCTTTCTCATGTTTATATTTACTTTCTTTTTGGCTGATTTAAACCTTGCTGTTATAATTCGGGGTCCCATCTACCTGTGCAGTTTTCCCTTGTTCACATAGAGTGTGAACATTCCAGGTGCCAATCCTGGAGATTTTCCTAGACGAAAAAAGGTTAGTCGGCAACCCAGACTCCTTTCTCTGGGCTGCTTCATGCGCCTCCTTTCCAGATGACCTTCTTCTGTCTTGGGCGGCTGCGTTGATTTATATTCTGCATTTGACTTGTCCAGGTTTGTTGAAGTTTTTGTGGTAAAACGTTTTTTACGGGATGGGGTAACCAGCCCCATGCCCAACCCTTTATTCGCTTTTTACGACATGCATGGTAGGGTACAGTATTACTATTCTTTGCTCCCCTTTGGTGCCCACACTGGTGAATTATTTCAATAGCTAAAATGTAAGTAACGGTACATTTCAGTACAAGTTTTAAAGCACTCATAAATCCCACTAACTTTTCAAACATTTTTTTCAACATTACTGCAGATGCATCTCCTGTAATGGGGCTGGACAACGGATGTGTAAAAAAATGCCAAGGCAGAGGAAATCTTCGCTGGTTTATTTTGCTTACAATTAAATGGTAAATACTTAATATTTCTTGCTTTTTCTCACACTGGTTAAAGCAATGAAGGCACTATTTTGTACATTTAATTTGAGAATAATTATTATTGGGGATGATTGTCAGTCTCTTACTGACGCTCTAGCAAGTCATCAACTTCCCTCTCCAGTTACAGTTAGTTTTCAAATCACATTATTTCTTAGATTGCTAGCCCTTTGCACCTCACATATTTTCATTCAAATTAATTTTTGTTTGGTCAGTCATTGTTCCACGATTGTCTTGCAACTTTAGGTGGATAAACGGCAGAAAAGACCCCTCAAGGTATTAACAAATATCTCTGGATTTATTTTTCATACTTTTGTCAGATCTTCTCTATTTATACTTAAGTTTTTCCTTGCTTTATTGTGCTGTGATTGTCCTGCACGTGTGACATGAGGTGGATAAACAACAGAAAAGATCTCTTGAAGTATTAACGAGTATCACTTTCAATATATTTTTCTGTGAAATGTGAACTTCCTTTGGAATTATACTTTTGCTAGATCTTATTATGTCTCTGTTCTTCGTGTGTTCTTAAGTCTTCCATTGCTGCTCTTCCATCAGAATTTCTTAATATGTAAACTGTACTCTCGCTTTCTGCCTAAATTGATAGATGTATACGCTTCTGTTTTTGCTTGCGTTTTTCTTAATATGTAAACAGTACTCTCACTTCCTGCCTAAATTAGCTTGTTTTGCTTTTCTGTTTTAGTAATGATTTGAAATGATGTCATATAGATGTGGTTTTGTCCTGCCATACGTTTTGAATTTCTCTGAAGTAATTATTACAAAATATTTGCATCTTTGGCATATTGGCAAGTGCCTCATATCTGCTTGTTTGCTTTGCAGTGATGGATATTGTCAGCCTGGCAGTGACCTTTCACAAAAACCCCTCCAGGGTAGAGGACCCTCTAAATAGTGGTATTACACCACCCATTATTTAGTAGGCCTGGTATATTTGACCAGTTTCTAGCCTGCTGAGTTGGTGTAGCCCTCTTGGTGTGCAAGAAAGCTGTGGAACTCCACCCCTAATAAAGAAGGGAAAAAGAAAGTGAAAACTCAAAACCCCGGGGATCGAAACAAACAAATTCAAGTCAAATTAATTTTAAACATTTTTTTTTAACTGTTCTTGTTTCAGGACAAACCACTTAGATGATCACATTGTTGAGAGGACAGCACTGCCAAGTAATCTGATCAGAAACGTGAGAGGACGGACAGCTTTTGAGGAAACCAGTAAAAGGGTAAGACTGTGCCTACAGTGTTCATAATACTGTATATTACACTTTATAAACACATGGGCACATAAGACCTGTTCACGGAGGGGAATTGTTCTTTCATTATAAGCACATCTAATAAAAAAACAAACAGGAACTGCTCTGGGCACAGACTGTCGAATACTGAAAATGTTATATACAGGAAATGTCCGGCCTGCATAGATAGATCATCAACAAGAGCTAAAAAAAAAAAAAAACGGAGGTGGAGGTCTACAAATAAAATAAAAGAATAGACAGAAAATCCATCCTTAGAGGCCACTGGAAAATTCTCATACAACTGTAGAGCTGATGCAGTTCTATTATGGGACAGCCTTTACCCTTTTTTAAAAACTACTATTATTTTGATGGTTGAATGGAAAAAAAAAAAAAAAACAAATAATAATGCGTCTTACAAGGAAAAAGGACAAGAAAAACTGTAAAATATATATGATATTATTTTGAGCATAACTAATATTTGACGAAACTAAATTTTTCAGATTCCATGGACATCCCAACAGTAAAATGTCCATAGTAGTCTGACTCTTATAAGGAAGGAAAACCCGAGGCCTGTAAACAGTAAATAAATATACTACTCGTCAAAAGTTAAGGGCCACCCTATTATTTTCAATACCCTTTTATATAAGCGCATAGAATGATTAAATGAAGGAAGTTTTTAGTAAAAATGGGTGCAATATCTTCCTCTGACAGTCCTCTATGCACGTTAAGCATAAAAACAACTCACCGACAACCATGGTGATCACGTGCAATTTGGTTAGCTGACCATAAATTCACATTTTTAATCTGTTTTTTCAAACTTCCGTACAACCAAACAGGTGAAGTAATCGTGCTGATTGACATTCCACGTGCAATGGCGACTTTTCGTGAACAGAGTTCACTCTTAATTTGTTTTACAATCAGCAGACTTAGAGTAGTTTCATCACTTGCAAATACCATGCCACCGAGAAGAAGTCTTGACACCTTACAAAGAAAGAGGGCTATAGCGTGGGTTGAAAGTGGTTTATCTGTCCGTGAGGTTGCTAGACGGCTTGCAGTATCACACTCTACTATCCAACGAATTTTAGAGAAATTTCAGGCCACAGGAAGTGTGGAGGATCGCCACCGGCCAAGTCGCCCTAGATGCACCAATAGACATGATGACCGGTACCTCTTGTTGTCAGCCCTGCGCCATCGAACAGTGACTTGTTCCACTCTAAGATGTCAGCTGAGACAAACTGTAAACGTTAATGTCAGTCAAAGCACCATTCGCAGACGTTTACATGAATTTGGACTGGTTGCTCGACGTCCTGCAGTCAGAATCCCTCTTACTCCTGCTCATCGCAGAGCCCGTGTTGCTTGGTGTCGCGAGCACATCCGATGGACAAGGCAACAATGGAGTCAAGTTCTCTTCACTGATGAATCTCGCTTCACTGCGTCATTCAATGATGGCAGGATTCGAGTTTGGAGACGACCAGGAGAGCGATTTACTGATGACACAATTCGAGAGGTGGATCGTTATGGTAGAGGTTCTGTCATGGACTGGGGAGGCTTCTACAGACATGGCAGGACTCCACTCTACATCATCCAAAGCAACTTGACCGGCAAAAGATACCAGAACAAAATCTTGAGACCAATTGTTCAGCCTGCTCTGGAGGCCATATGTGGTAATGCCTTCCTCCAAGATGATAACGCTCGACCCCATCGAGCTCGTGTGGTGAATGAGTTTATTCAGCAACATGGGATCATCAGGATGGCGCGGCCAGCTCATTCACCTGACCTTTCTCCGATTGAGCACCTCTGGGATGTCCTTGGTCGAAGATTGTCAACAAATCACCCACTGCCAATGGATGTTGCACAGCTGACTGCATTTCTGCTTCAGGAATGGCAAGCTGTTCCTCAGGATACTCTTCGGACCCTTGTGGACTCGATGCGTCTATGCTGTCTTGAATGCCTTGCTGCAAACGGTGGTCATACCCGATTTTGAAATGTCTATTTGTCCAATATCTATTGTGTGACTTTTGAAAAGGTGGGTGACACACTTCACAGCTTCATTGCGTTTGAATGTGTGTTTCCGTTTCTTTACGTGACATTTCAATTTGGTATTCAATAAATGCCGTTTTGACTGATACCAATTACGTTTATATCAGATTTGTTTTATGGTTTCAACCAAGGTTTTTCTAAGTGGCCCTTGACTTTTGACGAGTAGTATATTTCACAAACATAAAGGTATGTGTTAAGGTCAAAGGGGAATGATACGTACTATACTGATTATACAGTGTGAATTCAGGGTTGTCGCACTTGTTAGCTGGTTTAATTGTGAGTTGTTTAAACATTTATATGTTAGAAAACAGAGTGTACAGAAAGCGTGTGAGCGC
The DNA here is from genome assembly GCA_024509875.1 of Oreohelix idahoensis. NCBI lineage: Eukaryota > Metazoa > Mollusca > Gastropoda > Stylommatophora > Oreohelicidae > Oreohelix > Oreohelix idahoensis. The sequence goes on from JAMPIV010007062.1 coordinate 168,726, forward strand.
TGGTCATGTAGTTATTCTGTACTGGTTTCGGCCGGCTGTGAATAGCTCACGGGGAGTCCGTGAACAGCCGAGTCCGGTGTCTGTTTGTGCGGGAGATGTGTCATCCCGTGGCAGTCTAAGTTGGGCGGTTGACTGGAGTCAGCCCTGCATCTTGTGTGTGTTCCCAAGGGTAGTGTAAGGGAACGATATTTGGCCATTTTTCGAGGTGTACTAGTACTTGCCTATTTAGGTGTGTTTATCTGCCGATAAGATGTGATAAATCTGCAGATAAGATGTGATAAGGGAAGAATAAGGTGTACTTTATGTTAAGGACATGTTCTGAGGCCTTGGGTCTACAGGCCGATGTTTTGGATCATATTTATCTCCCTGATAGATTTCTATTGTGCAGGAACGGCGCTAGGAGATAGTAAGGCCATTGTTCCTTTGTGGAGGGAGAGTTTTCTGAAGAGATTATAAGGCCAGGAGTTGTGTAGGCCAGATTACTTATAGACTACAGAGCGGACAGTCTTTTGAGTATATATAGATTTAAGCCTGGATGGCGTTTTGTAACTGCATATCAGAGTCGTTTGGTGGAACATTAGAACTGCGAATATATATAGATCTAAGCCTGGGTGGCGTTTTGTAACTGCAGTGTCAGCAGTCGTTCTGGTGGAACATTAGAACTGCGAATATATATAGATCTAAGCCTGGGTGGCGTTTTGTAACTGCAGTGTCAGCAGTCGTTCTAGTGGAACATTAGAACTGCGAATATATATAGATCTAAGCCTGGGTGGCGTTTTGTAACTGCAGTGTCAGCAGTCGTTCTGGTGAATTTACTGATGTAACATTAGAACTGAGATGTAAACAGGGTTTACATCATACTGAACAGCTGTAACGTTCTGCGCAATTGATTATTATTGATTTTTGTGTATCCTGTTGTACCTGTGTAGTGTATCGTATCGGATTGATGTTGCTGTGTAAATAAATGATGTGCTGTCAATTGGAAATGAACACTAGTCTGATTCGTTGATCTATGCTTGACAGTACAGGGTGAGTGACTGTACCCTTCATACCACTCACTACAGACTGTATACACAGGGACAATACAGAGCTAACCTATTTATCATCTGCTCTGTGTGGGCGCATGTCCTACAACAGTCTAATCACTTCAACAGAGAGATACTTTACCAAATATACATCAACAGAACTTTATCAATTAGACCCTGGGATATAATTTATCACCATTTGTATATATAACAGCTTTTTTCGACTTTAACATTTGGTGGGCCAACCTTACGGGCGTTAGACCCATGACTTCGCGTTGTAAGATTGTTTCTACGGAACTTTGACCTGTTTAAGAGTGTGCCCTGTGTGTGGCGTAAAGTACTAAGAAGTTCTCGCATTGGCCACGGTAGCTGTGGGCGTGGCTTGGATTTAGAACACCTTTTCTTACTTCTACATTGTTAAGAAACAAAGGCGAATCTTCTACAGTTTTTGTGTCGATCGTGACCTGTAATCGGCAACGCCTCTACTATACACAGACAGTGGTGTGTCACTCATGACCTGTAATCGGTGACACGATGATGCGTCTTGTGTTTACATGCCTCCATATGACATTTCCGCAACGTTTCCAGTTCTACGTTTCGGAGGGAAATTTTCAAGTAAACTTTGACATGGTTATGGCGACCTGTCCTGATTCGTCATCATCAGCGATATCTGCATTATGAGAATTGCAGTATGTTCCAGTTTTTATATGCAAGTTCGAAATATCACGTAACTCTTTCCAACAAGAGTGACAGACAGTGTACCTTCGCGACGACAGAGGAAAAAAGTGGGTAACTTGCACTGTTTCCAGTTTCCTGTGCTGTGCTAGTGTTTCCACTGTGTACGATCACATGGCATACTATTTCCAGTTTCCTGTGCTGTCTACGACAACATAGCATGCTGTGTCAAGGTGGAGTGAGAGTTGACATGGGAGTCTGCTTGTGGTGTGTCATCTGATGCCCATCGATTGTAACGGGAAAGAAGGACGTTTTTGCTATTTGCAAGATAAGTGGTGTTCGTTGTTGTGGAAACTGTGTTTATGTATGTATGCTATCAAGTCTTCTCATATTGCTCATTATGAATTATATTAACTGGTTAATATAGGATTTAGTGCATAATTGATTGATTGCTATGTAACATAAACTTATTAGAATTATAAGTGATCTAAAAATATAGTACATTCAACGATTGAATCACCATGGATTGTGACATTAATCCAGGCGATATGAGGCCTATGTTGAGGTTTGCATTAGTAGATGGTAGGGATAATGAACGATTGAGAGGCTCACGACTTGAAGCATGGGTGTTGGACGATTTTTTTGATGAATGCGTCTAGATCCTTAGAGTTGTTTGCTGAAGATAATTTTCGGTTTGATCATAATTTGATAATGGCTAAAGATTTGGTGGAGTTGATACAGCACCTTCGTGTGTTTGTGTATCAGTATAGGAAGGTTGAACACAGACAGATTGTGCAAGGTATATCCAAAATAATCCACAACGGTGTTTCTGACGTGCAAAAAAAAGAATTGAAGAATGAGAAACAAACAAGAGTAAACAAACAGAGTTCTCTACAGGAAAGAGATAAGTTTTTACAGGATAGTGCTGAAAAGAATAAACTTCAAGAAACAGTGTCTAGGCTCACAAGTGAGTTACAGAAATCAAACTTGGAGCTTGCTAGTGTAAAAACAGCATTAGACTCTGCGTGCATTAGAGTAAAAGACTTGGAAGTTCAGATAAAGAATAAGCAGGGCGTAGTTAGAAATCTCACTCAAGAAATCCAAGAAAATAAACAGATGTACAACAAGTTGAAAGTGGAGACCAATGAGCGAGAAAAATTATACATAGAGATGCTTCATGATGTTTGTTTTGATAAACTTGAGGAGAAGAATGTTATAGTTCCGGAGAAGGTTAATGAGCTAGTAAATAGCCATGATAGTGACACTGAGGAACTTAAGGTGGACTTGGAGCAGTTGAGGACTAATAAAGAAAAGGATGTAGAAAAGAGAGTAAAGGAGTTGTCGTTTAAGAAAGAGGAAATGACTGATATTGAGAAATTACTCATGGAGGAGAAGAGTAAGGTTTTAACATCTAATAACTTAATTAAGAAACAAACTGAAGACATCTCACTTAGAAATGCTGAGATTAGTGATCTGAGAAATAGAGTTTATGGTTTGGTAGATGTGGTTTTAGGTATTAAGGGTTTGTCTACTGTCAATGTTGACAAAGGTAGACAGAATGTTTATCACCAAATAAAACAAGCAAGAAGCCAGCCCTTTACACAAGCTGAGACGAAAGTCGAACATGATGGACGGAGATCACTACGTGGCAAATACAATTTCCCACGTACTACTTCTGGTAACATTACTGACTCGTGGCGTCAGGCCAGCAAAGATAATTCTGCTATAACAGTCAGTTCTATAGATTGCAAAAAAAAAAAAATGGAGATAAATTTCAAGGCAGATCTAAAAAAACCACCCATTATTCTGATTATGGAAATCCTGATAAACAGATAATAAGGGGACAGAGCTATTAGTAAGACTTGTACCCAAAATAAAACTCAACATGTTGATAACCATAAGAATTTTGTTATCACTGGTACTGATCAATTTAGTAAGAATATTGTTACAAAGGAGAATAAAAACAGTTTTGGTGAAAGAAATAACTACAATAAAGGTTATCAGCCGTATAACGATGATTCTAGAACACAACAAAATCCATCGGTTAGATATTTTTATAGAAGTAGAAATACTAATCATAGTAATGTTGCACAACAAAAGAACAAACTTGGTTATAAACAAGGTAACAGTAAGGGTATTGTTTCAAATACTACTGCTTGTTATGCATTTTGAGTTCGAGAGAATATCTTGTTGTGTGTAAGTAGGATTTTATTTCAGCCTACTGTTGTGATGACCTTCATTTCTGTCAGGATGTCTTATCCTTCTGTGTTATCTGCTGTGTGACGAGGAAATGATGGCATCATATAGAAACCAGACGTTTTCACTGCCACACGTTTGGGTAAATGTAAGACTAATTTTCTGTTTTACTTCAATAAATCTCACAAGTTGATTGAAATAGACATTTTCATTTATATTTTCCCACAGTATTCGGCTTGTTAAGAATCTTCGCACCGAAGTTATTTTTTACTGTGAGAGGAATGTGGGTCAACCTGTGACCAGGTGTCTAGTCAAGCGCAACCCAGCCAGCCTGTTGACCCGTGTTTTATGACGTTACCCCGTGCGGTTTACAGAATACTATCGAGGACCGCGGATTTGTGACCTATTTATTTTTTTTTGTATGTTTGTTTAGGAGTTAGTTTAAGATTGCTATAGTGTTTTTTACACTTAATTTATTTTTTGGTTAATGAATTACTGTATTGTATAGTAACTTACATTACATAATGTCTTAGGTATTGTGTATGTTCATATGTATGCACTGTTATGACTCTGTCATTATTTACATTATTGTTTTGTTAATAAACATTGCATGTGTTATGATTGCAATGAAATTATGACATATCACTTTGTAGTGACTTATCTTTAGTTTTTGTAATGGGATTGTTGTGGTGAGATGAGATGTTATAAATATTTATAGGGGACTTAGTGTACTGACTGAGATCAGCTGTGAAGGTATCTATATCTATTAAGAGTAGTGTATTTTAGATAACCTTACTTGCTGCCACATATATATCTATCTCAGTCAGAATTATTCTGGAATAGTGTGATGACTACGTTATGTGTCTAGGGTATGTGTATGATGAAGTGTAAGTCACAACAACAGACAGATAAACAATTTAATTTATTCCACTACACTTGACAACACTGTGACACTCACATACATATAACAATCTATGAGAATATCTTAACGGAGTCACTGATAACTTTTCAAATAACAATATGTATTCATTTCTGTCATGAATATATATGTGTGTCCTGATTCAAATACAAAGGAACCAGGAATCACAATCAATTTTAATTACAAGTTATGTACAGAATGTATTAATATGAATATTGTAGTGACATATATTATTACAAATATCCTATGTGTGTCAGTTGTGTAGTAGTAATATGAGGTAATACTGGTTTTGTTTTGTTCAAGCTCTGTTGGTATTTGTCATCATGACTTCAATAGTTTGTCCTAAGGAAACTAGTATTGGAGATGTTCTCCGTTCTTGATATTAACACAATTTACTTCCCCTCTTAAGTTTATGTTACAAAGTCATTTTAAGACGGGGTACATAATGTTGAGCTCAGCGGGTCACATCAGCTTATCTTGCGTGATGGCGGCAGGAAAAGACTCCTCTGCTCGAATTCTCCCCTGGGCTCTGGAGACACCTCACTGATAGCTAAATGGACCAAGGAGTATGCTGTCCGACTCTGGATTCAGCAAAGCTCTGACCAGGTGCTGCACAATACCATCAAGACCACGGTCCCTGAAAACAAGAAGGATGTACCTTCTACTTCATAACTAACTTATACTCTCTTTTTACACTGATCACAACACATCACAAACATTGAGTTCAGAGCGTTAGGCCAACTGTCAGCTTCATCTGAAATACTTTATACCAGTATTTACCTCCTTAATGGTTACCACGCCTCTGCACTTCCAGCATTATTTCTGTCTAATCAATAATCTAGGTGTCAGTGTACTGTTTGGCCATTCCATGCAGTTTTACTTTCCTCCGACACCTTCTGTTCAGGCTGGAGCATATAGGCTTTACATCATGTTTGCTACTGAACTACACATATATACAGGCATAAATTAACAATTCACATTCAATTTTCATTAAAAGATACTGAATGTTTCAAGCTTACCACATTTCATGGAAACAAACACAGATAGGACAGCTGATTAGCAATCTTCTTGCTCACCAATTACTGCACAAATTCCCTCTGCTTATAAAGGCCTCTTCAGGACTTTCGACGTTTTATTTTTCTTCATAATCTACAAGTACATCATGTACTTCTGAGGAGTCTTCATCATCGGTCACTATATGTATTTGGTTTTCTTCTTGCACAAATTTGACAAAATTTCTTCTCATTCAAAAACGAAAACCAGAATATTATCATCTTCTAGCCACATGTGTGCATCATCTTTGTCACAGTCCGAAAAATCCGGGCATTGCTTGAAACAGTGAAAAAATTTTCACTTTATACAATCGAAATCATTTGTGTCCACCAATGCAGTTAGTTTCATTTTTCCTCCTTTTTTCCCAAGCAATCTACTCCAAGCCTTGTTGAGATTATCTTGTGACAGGTTGGTCCAAGCATCAGCTAACATATAGCAGCAGTCTTTGAGATTAAGCTTTTTGGAAAACGCCACCACACTTTCTTCATCTTCAGCCAACAATAAACGACGCAGGACTTCCTTCTTGTACATCTTTTTAAGCTTTGTTTATCAAAACTTTGATCATTGGTTGAATCAGTGCTGTTACATTGGAAGGGCAAAAAAATTACTTTTAAAATTTGCATCAACTGCATTCAATGTATCCGTCTCTGGATGAGATGGTGCATTGTCCAGTAGAAGTAATTACTTTTCCAGTTTTTCTTTTCTTGTTCTCTCAACCTCTTCACTTTTGGGATGAACTGATTTGTAAAACCTAATCAAGAAATATTTCACTATTTTTCCAAGCACTCTTCTGTGCTTTGAAAAACACAATGGGAGACATGTCACATTCTTTAAACAACGTGGTTTTTTTTGGCTTTGCCGATCGATTAGCACCGGTAAAACGATGACTTCCATGGCATTCGCGGCTACCAAAATTGTTACTCTCTCTTTGCACTTTTTAAACCCAGGGGCAGCTGCTTCGCGCTGAGATGCAAGTGATTTTTGAGGCAATGATTTCCAGTATAAGCCAGCCTCATCGGCATTATACACATCATCGAGTGAATAACCTTCGGGTTCTTCCAAAAAAGCCAAGAAAGCTTTTACTATCTTTAAAATTTTTAGCGGCAGTTGCATCGCTAGATAAAAATTCCCCTTGAATCTCCAATTCTCGTATGCCATGACAAGATTTAAAGTTTCTTAACCATCCCTGGCTAGCCTTAAAGTCAGGAGGACCGTCAAGTTGATTGTTGAACTGAAGTGCCTTTTCACACAACAGAGAACCATTTGGATAGAATATCCCCAATTTGCTTCTTCTTTGCACAAACCATATATACAAAGCCTCTTCCAAGTTCACATCTTTCGCATTTCTCATGGTTTTACGTTTCTTCGACCCATTTTCACTATCAAATTTCGATGCAAAACTCATAATTTTATCCTTGTTACTTTTGATGTCAGAGACGGTAGCTTTCCCAACATTGAAAATCCTCGCAGTGAAGACACAGTTTCACCTTGTCCTAGTCTCTTGATAATTTCTGTTTTCGTTTCAATTGACAAAACATTGCGGTTCCTTTTATATGCTTTAGGCCTACTGGGAGGTGCCATATCGCACAGAGAAATACTTGTACACCAAAATTATTCTGCTGTAGTAGCAGACACAATTATTTTAAGTTGAACTGTCTGTTTAGCCAGTGTTTTTTACCTAGAAACGCACACGTACTTTGGAATTGGTTAAACCAGATATTAACTGACTTTATGATCTATACTGTTCCTTACGTATTGGAATTTTTTTTGTTAGATGTCATTCCCATTCTTAAAGATAATTTGTTTTGGCACACATTAGTTTTGAAGTTTGCCTAATCTAGAAAAAATTAAAATACTATTGTTATTTAAGTCTAACGTAAAGAAACTTTTTTTGCATCTGTAATTTTTTTTTTTTTTTTTTTTTCTTTGACATTGTTTTTATATTTTTTTTGCGCCAAAGCGCTTAATTGGATGGTGGATAATATATGTTGATATTCCATTTAAAATAGTAATTTTTGTTTTGTTTTGAGATTGTGATAATTTTATATATCGCACTTTTTTGTGTGATACCTGTGATAAATCATTTTAGTTATGAATAAGTTTTGTAATTTAGCTAAAATTATTTATTATGCGTTAGTTACTTGGATTGTTGTTGGGATGTATTGTTGTCGTTTTTTCTATGCATTCATTATTTTGTATTTCCTTCTGCCTTTTCGGATGATTCTTCGTTTCACTCCATTTCTTTGGAAGCGGTCTATACTTGGGTTATGCTTCCATGTTTCATCTGAATGTTACTTGATACTATTTGTATACGTTTACTTCTTACACTTCTTATACTTCCATACTTTGTATTCTTACGTATTGTAATATGGATTAGTATATGTAATTATTAGTGACAGTTCTATGTATTTCATGCAGGAATTGATTAGCTCAATTATTACTATTAGGTATTATGGATCTTTCTTCCTATTTCGATTTCTTTGTTGATTTTCTGTGCTGATCATGCTTCTTTTGTTTGATCTTGACTTTACTTTCCATTTATTGTGTCATGTTTGGTCTACAGTAATAATACCTAACTTTGTTTGTAAATGATTATTTCGGTGTATTTAGCAGATTATTATGGGTAATTTGTTTATTGTACACTTGCTTTATTATTTGGCGATGTATTATTTTGACCTTATCATAAGGCTATTGTTGTAAGCATATATTAGAGCTTAGCCGACCCCTCATTTGTCGGTGATGTAGTTTTTTCAAAAAAAATGATAAATCATTTTTTTCTCCGGACCGGGTGGTAACTGTTAAGGTCAAAGGGGAATGATACGTACTATACTGTTTATACAGTGTGAATTCAGGGTTGTCGCACTTGTTAGCTGGTTTATTTGTGAGTTGTTTAAACATTTATATGTTAGAAAACAGAGTGTACAGAAAGCGTGTGAGCGCTGGTCATGTAGTTATTCTGTACTGGTTTCGGCCGGCTGTGAATAGCTCACGGGGAGTCCGTGAACAGCCGAGTCCGGTGTCTGTTTGTGCGGGAGATGTGTCATCCCGTGGCAGTCTAAGTTGGGCGGTTGACTGGAGTCAGCCCTGCATCTTGTGTGTGTTCCCAAGGGTAGTGTAAGGGAACGATATTTGGCCATTTTTCGAGGTGTACTAGTACTTGCCTATTTAGGTGTGTTTATCTGCCGATAAGATGTGATAAATCTGCAGATAAGATGTGATAAGGGAAGAATAAGGTGTACTTTATGTTAAGGACATGTTCTGAGGCCTTGGGGTCTACAGGCCGATGTTTTGGATCATATTCATCTCCCTGATAGATTTCTATTGTGCAGGAACGGCGCTAGGAGATAGTAAGGCCATTGTTCCTTATGGAGGGAGAGTTTTCTGGAGATTATAAGGCCAGGAGTTGTGTAGGCCAGATTACTTATAGACTACAGAGCGGACAGTCTTTGAGTATATATAGATTTAAGCCTGGGTGGCGTTTTGTAACTGCAGTGTCAGCAGTCGTTCTGGTGGAACATTAGAACTGCGAATATATATACAGTAGAACTCCATTTATCCGAACCCCAATTATCCGAACATCCAATTATCCGAACACTTTTTCCAGAAAAAAAAAAATCAGATGCCACAGTCAGGTTAGACTAAAATTCTGAATCTTTTGATGCGGCAAACTTCAAATGTGTGCGAACAATTTGTAGAGAATGGGATGGCTAATGGTCGGTCGCTTACGTACAGGAAGTCAGTTAGATCATAAAGTCAGTTAATATCTGGTTTACCAATCCAAAGTACGGGTGCGTTCTAGGTAGAACACTGGCTAAACAGACAGTTCAACTTAAAATAATTGTGTCTGCTACTACAGCAGAATAATTTTGGTGTACAAGTATTTCTCTGTGCGATATGGCACCTCCCAGTAGGCCTAAAGCATATAAAAGGAACCGCAATGTTTTGTCAATTGAAACGAAAACAGAAATTATCAAGAGACTAGGACAAGGTGAAACTGTGTCTTCACTTGCGAGGATTTTCAATGTTGGGAAAGCTACCGTCTCTGACATCAAAAGTAACAAGGATAAAATTATGAGTTTTGCATCGAAATTTGATAGTGAAAATGGGTCGAAGAAACGTAAAACCATGAGAAATGCGAAAGATGTGAACTTGGAAGAGGCTTTGTATATATGGTTTGTGCAAAGAAGAAGCAAAGGGGAACATATCTCTGGTTCTCTGTTGTGTGAAAAGGCACTTCAGTTCAACAATCAACTTGACGGTCCTCCTGACTTTAAGGCTAGCCAGGGATGGTTAAGAAACTTTAAATCTCGTCATGGCATACGAGAATTGGAGATTCAAGGGGAATCTTTATCTAGCGATGCAACTGCCGCTAAAAATTTTAAAGAAACTTTCTTGGCTTTTTTGGAAGAAGAAGGTTATTCACTCGATGATGTGTATAATGCCGATGAGACTGGCTTATACTGGAAATCATTGCCTCAAAAATCACTTGCATCTCAGCGCGAAGCAGCTGCCCCTGGGTTTAAAAAGTGCAAAGAGAGAGTAACAATTTTGGTAGCCGCGAATGCCAGTGGAAGTCATCGTTTACCGGTGCTAATGATCGGCAAAGCCAAAAAACCACGTTGTTTAAAGAATGTGACATGTCTCCCATTGTGTTACAAAGCACAGAAGAGTGCTTGGATGAATAGTGAAATATTTCTTGATTGGTATACAAATCAGTTCATCCCAAATGTGAAGAGGTTGAGAGAACAAGAAAAGAAAACTGGAAAAGTAATTCTTCTACTGGACAATGCACCATCTCATCCAGAGACGGATACATTGAATGCAGTTGATGCAAATTTTAAAGTAATTTTTCTGCCTCCCAATGTAACAGCACTGATTCAACCAATGGATCAGGGTGTTATAGCAAAGCTTAAAAAGATGTACAAGAAGGAAGTCCTGCGTCGTTTACTGTTGGCTGAAGATGAAGAAAGTGTGGTGGCGTTTTCCAAAAAGCTTAATCTCAAAGACTGCTGCTATATGTTAGCTGATGCTTGGACCACACTGTCACAAGATAATCTCAACAAGGCTTGGAGTAGATTGCTTGGGAAAAAAGGAGGAAATGAAACTACTGCAGTGGACACAAATAATGATTGTATAAATGAAGTTGTGGAACTGTTTCAAGCAATGCCCGGATTTTCGGACTGTGACAAAGATGATGCACACATGTGGCTAGAAGATGATAATGATTCTGGTTTTCAGTTTTTGAATGACGAAGAAATTTTGTCTTTTGTGCAAGAAGAAAACCAAATACATGTAGTGACCGATGATGAAGACTCCTCAGAAGTACACGATGTACTTGTAGATTATGAAGAAAAACCAAAACGTCGACCAAGTCCTGAAGAGGCCTTTATAGCACTAGAAACAGCGATGGCTTGGTACGAGCAAGAAGATGACAGCTGTCCTACACAGCTTCTGCTGTTGAAGAGAATGCGGGACTTAGCAGCCAAAAGGAGACTATCCAGTTTGGTGCAAAAGAGGATTCCTCATTATTTTAAATAGTGGGCTACATCTGTGCAAGTACATGTATACGTAAGTTGCGCCTGGTTTTGAATCGTTTGTAATGTTATTTTGAAAACATTTCTCTTTCTTAACAAAAATAATTAATACAAGTAGTACATGCACTGCAGTGTAATAAAAGATTTTGGTGATACAGTGATCTAATACAGTGTGGGTATTATTATTACAGTACAAGTAAATATGTTTTATAGTGTATTTTCCTTGTGATGGTTAATTATTTTTAGAAATATGTGTACATGTACTCGATACATTATGTAATCCAATTATCCGAACATTTGATTATCCGAACGATGCTCGGTCCCATGGGGTTCGGATAAATGGAGTTCTACTGTAGATCTAAGCCTGGGTGGCGTTTTGTAACTGCAGTGTCAGCAGTCGTTCTGGTGGAACATTAGAACTGCGAATATATATAGATCTAAGCCTGGGTGGCGTTTTGTAACTGCAGTGTCAGCAGTCGTTCTGGTGGAACATTAGAACTGCGAATATATATAGATCTAAGCCTGGGTGGCGTTTTGTAACTGCAGTTTCAGCAGTCGTTCTGGTGAATTTACTGATGTAACATTAGAACTGAGATGTAAACAGGGTTTACATCATACTGAACAGCTGTAACGTTCTGCGCAATTGATTATTATTGATTTTTGTGTATCCTGTTGTACATGTGTAGTGTATCGTATCGGATTGATGTTGCTGTGTAAATAAATGATGTGCTGTCAATTGGAAATGAACACTAGTCTGATTCGTTGATCTATGCTTGACAGTACAGGGTGAGTGACTGTACCCTTCATACCACTCACTACAGACTGTATACACAGGGACAATACAGAGCTAACCTATTTATCATCTGCTCTGTGTGGGCGCATGTCCTACAACAGTCTAATCACTTCAACAGAGAGATACTTTACCAAATATACATCAACAGAACTTTATCAATTAGACCCTGGGATATAATTTATCACCACTGTATATAACAGCCCTTTTTCGACGATAACAGTATGTTTTCAGGCACTCGTAAGAAATAAAGAAGTAGAAAACTAGACAACAGAAAAACAACAGACGTGAGTGGCTTACCCAGGACCTTCCGTGCGACAACCCCGCACTAATGACCCGTCATCGAAGCATCCTTTATGTGATGCCTAGATGGCAGGGAGGATAGTGTGATTCGCTTGCATAGCTAGGCGGGGTTGTCACACGGAAGGTCCTGGGTTCGAGTCCTGGGTAAGCCACTCACGTCTGTTTTTCTGTTGTCTAGTTTTCTACTTCTTTACTTCTTCGTCATCATCATCAGTTGCCATCTCCACAACGAAGGTTGGCTGTAATGGATCTCCAACGTCTTCTGTCTCTTGTCTTGGTGGTGCACTCTGATAGACTCTTTCCTGTCCATCTTTTGATGTTATCTTCCCACTTATAGCGCTGTCTTCCCCTTGCACGTTTGCCTTCAACTCTCCCTTCTGTTATGGTCTTCTGAAAGGTGTTATGTCTTTTTATGTGGCCAAAGTATTTTAGCTTCCGAACTTTGACCTCCCTCATTAGTTCTCTTTTCATACCTAGATTTTCTAGGACCTCCTTATTTGTTTTCATCTCTTTCCATGAGATACGCCCCATTCTTCTATATATCCACATTTCAAGAGCCTCAATTCTTTCTTCCAAATGCTTATTCATCGTCCATGTTTCTGCACCATACAGAAATGCAGAATATATATAACACTTTATGATTCTCAGTTTTAATTTGTGAGATAACTGTTTGGATGTCAGTATATGTTTCATGTTGTTGAATGTAGCTTTGGCCATTCCTATTCTCTTCTTGATTTCTGTTTCACATCTGCCATCTTCTGTTATTATATGACCAAGATATACGTAGCTCTTGACTTGTTCCAGGATTTTCCCATTTACGCTTATCTTTAATGTGGGTTTATCGTCTGTTTTGCTAACTATCATAGTTTTTGTTTTCTCAATATTAATGTCGAGTCCATATTCATGACTTATACTGTTCACTTGCTTCACTAGTTCTTGTAACTCCTGTTCGCTTTCAGCTAACAACACGGTATCATCTGCATATCTTAGGTTGTTTATTGACCTTCCACTGATGTTCAGTCCTGGTATTTCCTGTATCTGTTTGAAAATTTTTTCGGTGTATAAATTAAATAGGTAGGGGGACAGCACACAACCTTGTCTGACACGACACCTCTTTTTATGTCTATGTATGGTGAATAATTCCTTCCCGATCTTACTGTGGCAGTTTGCTCCCAATAAAGGTTACTGAGTATTCTTATATCCTTTCCATCAATACCTGTGTCTTCGAGGCATTCAATTATTTTCTCATGATGGACTCTGTCAAAAGCCTTCTTATAGTCAATGAAGCACATATACATACTCTTACGAGTGCCTGAAAACATACCTTTATGTTTGTCTAATATTTATTTAGTCTGACACTTAGCTCTTCCAGAAAATATATATGATAATGAAGTGAATGAAAGGTTTCCTGCGATACTTGTATCACCAGGTGTGGCCAGTGAACCATTTTCCAGAACAAGAAATAAATAATGCATCCAGAAACCTGGTCAGTACACATGGATCACAGTTTACAACTGAGAGAATCCTTATGCAAGTAAGTGGCTCACACTTCTGGGTTGTAACATTTATTACTGCACCTGATTACACATAAATTAGGAGTTGTAAACTACTGAAAGAATACTTTGACTCGACAACAGTCTTTTATACAACAGTTAAGTTTGTTTTATATTGTGTAAAGTGCAGATAAGAGAAATCAGACTAACCAAGCAGGATTACTAGGCCCATTTGAGACAAATTTACAACATCATGATGTGCTGTACCTCTCACACATGGGGTTAAAAGAGTTAATTTCACTGGTAGGTAGGTAGCCTAAATGATGATCTGTTAAATTAGGTCAATTGAATTTTAGACAGGAAGTAGTCCTTAATGATTTATTAGCTTAGCAGGTGATTTGTTTAGTAGGTAAGTCGAAGTTGGCATGTGTAATTCTTGTAACAGACAAATATGTGTAGCTAATGATTTATTAGTTAGCAGGTAGGATTATGTGATTTGTTTAGTAGGTAAGTCTAAGTTGGCATGTTTAATTCTTGTAACAGACAAATATGTGTAGCTAATGATTTATTAGTTAGCAGGTAGGATTATGTGATTTGTTTAGTAGGTAAGTCGAAGTTGGCATGTTTAATTCTTGTAACAGACAAATATGTGTAACTAATGATTTATTAGTTAGCAGGTAGGATTATGTGATTTGTTTAGTACGTAAGTCTAAGTTAGCATGTTTAATTCTTGTAACAGACAAATATGTGTAGCTAATGATTTATTAGTTAGCAGGTAGGATTATGTGATTTGTTTAGTAGGTAAGTCTAAGTTGGCATGTTTAATTCTTGTAACAGACAAATATGTGTAGCTAATGATTTATTAGCTTAGCAGGTAGGATTATGTGATTTGTTTAGTAGGTAAGTCTAAGTTGGCACGTTTAATTCTTGTAACAGACAAATATGTGTAGCTAATGATTTATTAGCTTAGCAGGTAGGATTAAGTGATTTGTTTAGTAGGTAAGTCTAAGTTAGCATGTTTAATTCTTGTAACAGACAAATATGTGTAGCTAATGATTTATTAGTTAGCAGGTAGGATTATGTGATTTGTTTAGTAGGTAAGTCGAAGTTGGCATGTTT
This sequence comes from Oreohelix idahoensis, assembly GCA_024509875.1. NCBI lineage: Eukaryota > Metazoa > Mollusca > Gastropoda > Stylommatophora > Oreohelicidae > Oreohelix > Oreohelix idahoensis. The sequence goes on from JAMPIV010007062.1 coordinate 183,833, forward strand.
AATTCTTGTAACAGACAAATATGTGTAGCTAATGATTTATTAGTTAGCAGGTAGGATTATGTGATTTGTTTAGTACGTAAGTCTAAGTTGGCATGTTTAATTCTTCTAACAGATAAATATGTGTAGCTAATGATTTATTAGTTAGCAGGTAGGATTATGTGATTTGTTTAGTAGGTAAGTCTAAGTTGGCATGTTTAATTCTTGTAACAGAAAAATATGTGTATTTAATGATTTATTAGTTAGCAGGTAGGATTATGTGATTTGTTTAGTACGTAAGTCTAAGTTGGCATGTTTAAATCTTGTAACAGACAAATATGTGTAGCTTAGCAGGTAGGATTATGTGATTTGTTTAGTAGGTAAGTCTAAGTTGGCACGTTTAATTCTTGTAACAGACAAATATGTGTAGCTAATGATTTATTAGCTTAGCAGGTAGGATATATGTGATTTGTTTAGTAGGTAAGTCTAAGTTGGCATGTTTAATTCTTGTAACAGACAAATATGTGTAGCTAATGATTTATTAGCTTAGCAGGTAGGATTATGTGATTTGTTTAGTAGGTAAGTCGAAGTTGGCATGTTTAATTCTTGTAACAGACAAATATGTGTAGCTAATGATTTATTAGTTAGCAGGTAGGATTATGTGATTTGTTTAGTAGGTAAGTCGAAGTTGGCATGTTTAATTCTTGTAACAGACAAATATGTTTAGCTAATGATTTATTAGTTAGCAGGTAGGATTATGTGATTTGTTTAGTAGGTAAGTCGAAGTTGGCATGTTTAATTCTTGTAACAGACAAATATGTGCAGCTAATGATTTATTAGTTAGCAGGTAGGATTATGTGATTTGTTTAGTAGGTAAGTCGAAGTTGGCATGTTTAATTCGTGTAACAGACAAATATGTGTAGCTAATGATTTATTAGTTAGCAGGTAGAATTATGTGATTTGTTTAGTAGGTAAGTCTAAGTTGGCATGTTTAATTCTTGTAACAGACAAATATGTGTAGCTAATGATTTATTAGCTTAGCAGGTAGGATTATGTGACTTGTTTAGTAGGTAAGTCTAAGTTGGCACGTTTAATTCTTGTAACAGACAAATATGTGTAGCTAGTGATTTATTAGCTTAGCAGGTAGGATTATGTGATTTGTTTAGTAGGTAAGTCTAAGTTGGCATGTTTAATTCTTGTAACAGACAAATGTGTGTAGCTAATGATTTATTAGTTAGCAGGTAGGATTATGTGATTTGTTTAGTAGGTAAGTCTAAGTTGGCATGTTTAATTCTTGTAACAGACAAATATGTGTAGTTAATGATTTATTAGCTTAGCAGGTAGGATTATCTGACTTGTTTATTAGGTAAGTCTAAGTTGGCATGTTTAATTCTTGTAACAGACAAATATGTGTAGCTAATGATTTATTAGCTTAGCAGGTAGTAGTAGGTAAGTCTAAGTTGGCACGTTTAATTCGTGTAACAGACAAATATGTGTAGCTAATGATTTATTAGTTAGCATGTAGGATTATGTGATTTGTTTAGTAGGTAAGTCTAAGTTGGCATGTTTAATTCGTGTAACAGACAAATATGTGTAGCTAATGATTTATTAGCTTAGCAGGTAGGATTATGTGATTTGTTTAGTAGGTAAGTCTAAGTTGGCATGTTTAATTCTTGTAACAGACAAATATGTGTAGCTAATGATTTATTAGTTTGCAGGTAGGATTATGTGATTTGTTTAGTAGGTAAGTCTAAGTTGGCACGTTTAATTCGTGTAACAGACAAATATATGTAGCTAATGATTTATTAGCTTAGCAGGTAGGATTATGTGATTTGTTTAGTAGGTAAGTCTAAGTTGGCATGTTTAATTCTTGTAACAGACAAATATGTGTAGCTAATGATTTATTAGCTTAGCAGGTAGGATTATGTGATTTGTTTAGTAGGTAAGTCTAAGTTGGCACGTTTAATTCTTGTAACAGACAAATATGTGTAGCTAATGATTTATTTAATGCTACAGTAGCTCAATGGTTAATGCACTGGCTTCCTGGCTCGGCAATCCTTGTTTGATCCCGAGTTGAGGTGAATTATTTTAGACCGCAAATGGCTGCGGGGTCGACCCAGCCTCATGAATTTGGTACCAGAGCAACACTGGGAAGGTTAAGGAGGCTGGCATTATGCTGACCACATCACTCCTAGTGTGCCGATGGTCAAGAAAATATATGCCTCCATGGGCATGTAACGGAATCCTTTACCTTTTTTTTAATGATTTATTTAGTAGACAAATATAGACAATGATTCACTTCTTTAGTAGACAAGTATAGCTAATGATTTATTTTAGTAGACAAGTATAGGAGGAGGGATTCCTTTTACATGCCCATTCAGGCATATTGGGAATCTAATGTTAGGCCCATATTTTCTTGACCATATGGAAAAGTTGGGGTGATGTGGTCAGCAAGTATAGCTAATGATTTATTTGGTAGACCAGTATGTGTAACTAATAAGCAAAGTGCAGCCAATAATTTATTTAGTAGACAAGTATAGATAATGACTTATTTAGTAGACAAGTGTAGCTAATTATTTATTTAGCAGAGAGGGAACTATTTTATTAAGACAAGTATAGATAATGACTTATTTAGTAGATAAGTATAGATAGTAATTTATGTACTAGACAAGTATAACTAATTATTTATTTAGCAGAGAAGTATAGGGAACTATTTTATTTAGCAGAGAAGTATAGGGAACTATTTTATTTAGCAGAGAAGTATAGGGAACTATTTTATTTAGAAGACAAGTATAATTAATTGTTTATTCTACAGACAAGTAAAGCTAATGGTCTTCTTTGACTATTTTACAGCGTCACATAGTTCGGATAGTTCCTGTTACAGAAGTATTTTACCGTTACAAAGAGCAGAACTCAACATATTTCAGAGTACAATCTTATTTTCTCTGCTGCTGGCTCTATTTTTAACTTCTCCCTGTAAAAAAGGGTAAAGGATCCCGT